>ML677384.1:5111867-5644973 GCA_007922305.1 Dermatemys mawii | reverse complement strand
GATAGTCCAAATTCCATGACCCATCATGCTTAGTACCTTATTTTTAGGTAGATAGCTACTCTGTCCACTGTTGGTTACTGTATCCTTGCCTGCACTGACACTGCTCTTTCAGTAACCCGTTGTATTCTTTAGTAGCTATCTTATCTCTTTCACCAGCTGAAGATGGTCCAGTAAAAGATATTACCTCACCCACCATGTCTTTTTAAAGTTTATTAGATGTTCCTGCAGAACTCTTACAGTGGAAAATATGTAGGTGAGAGGAAAAGACAAAAACTGGAATCTTAGACTGTATTTAAAAATGTCTGCCCAAATTCACAGCTGTGCCTCATAGTCCCAGGGTCCAGCTGAGAAGAATGGAGGTAGCAAGAGATTCAATTATGTTTCCCTGATCCTAGGGCTGATTCACCTCCTCCCCCAGTTCAGTCCTGTTGTAGCTCAGAGGTGCTTTAGAAGTGCTCTAAAATGGCTATGGCTCCTCAGAGTTAAGACAGCAGCAAGAGATGGCTGCACATTCCTCCTTTTACTTAGGTGTGTCCCCAAAACACCCTCTAACACTGGGCACTGTAGGAGAATTGGCAGCTGTATTGGCTCTGTGGCAGTTGGGGACATCCCAGTGCTGGGGGAGGCCTCTGCTAAATAAATCCACTGGTGAGTGAGCCCAGAGGGTCTGTAAAGATAGTGGAGAATCTTGTCCTCAGGAGTCAATGTGAAGAACAGATGAACTTTGGAACTACAGGCATGTCGCATCTTACACTAATTAAACTTACGCGATTTCCACTTTACGTGATTCGCAAAAACAAAAAAAGAAAGGAGAAATTTTTTTAACTTCCTGCAGGGCGCGCAATTTTGCCTCCCATTGAAGTCAATGGGTTTTGGCTGTACACGGTTTCCCCTTTACGCGGTAACCGCAGAACGGAACCCTCGCGCAAGACGCGACACACCTGTATAGGTGAGGAATTAGTCCCCTTTCCAGAACTGTGGTCTCTTCAGGTCAGGGTATTCTTTTGCAAACCTAAATCTGCAATGCAGCTGCCAGCAGAGTTTGTGTCTTGTCAATAAAGCAGTGGAGCCCCTTGGACTCTGAATGGCTCGCTAGCAATGAACCGTACATTGATTAGAACATTAGTCCTCAATTTAACCAAAAAAAAGAAGAAGAAACAACAAACAGCACACCAAATCTCAAATGGCAGCAAATAAACCTTTGCTCCCGCTGACAGTTACTGTAGATTGAAATGCTTTCTGTTTAGGAGACTCATTAATATGAGCCCTTCAAGCTCATTTCTTCATGGTCTACAGTTTTAAATCGAGATTAAAAATTCCCAATCGATGAAGCAGCTGACAAATCTCTTGGCAGTCTGGTACGAGCATGTATTTTGTGCTTTCCATTTAGATGGCACTTGGTACTGTCCTCGACTCATTTGAACTCCTCACAGTAATTCTAGCTTGGAAAGAAAATTATTCTCATCCTCCCACCTTCATCTAGTGAGATCTGGAGTCTCTTGTGTCTATTCTGTGCATTTATTAGCATGAAAAAAGAGCTTCACTGAAAACTACCATGGGTCCTCACTTGTGCAAAACTCCCATTGATTTTAGTAAAAATACTTCCTCTATAAGGACTGAAAAAGGACTTCAGGATTTAGACCTCTGGGGAGAAATCTTGGCCCCATTGAAGTTAATGTGAATTTTGCTATTGTCTTCAATGGGGTCAGAATTTTACACATGGTATTTTGCTGTTGAAAAGTTCCTTTGGGCAGATCTTCAGCTGGTATTGCTCAATTGGAGTCAATGAAGTTACACTGATTTACCCCAGCTCAGGATCTGATCCTTTCTTTGCAGCCCCCAATATAGCAGACAATCCCTATTCAAGAAAGCACTTAAGCACATACTTAAAGTTAAGTGTGTGGTTAAATGCTTTGTTAAATTTCAGGTGCAGAAGTTTTGTGGTGTTTCCTCTCTTCCTAAGTATTTTTTAAAAATAATTTCATTCTCAATTTCTTACTGTTTCAAGAACCATTGCCATGAAAAACTCCAGTTACCCATTGTTAGTAATGAGACTGTTATTCTGCTAACACAAAAGATAAAATGAAAATGCTATCACACTGAAACGAATGATTTTTATGCTTTATTCAAGTTCTCAACAGCTGTTAGTAAACAGGCATCAGAACCGAATACTCTTAATTATATGTAGTCCCCAGATTACTTTGGGTTATCTGGTCACTCTGCTTAAGTACCAAAAAAAAATTGGTGTTAAGTACCTGCATCTTTTTGTACCAATTACAGCCCATTGCTTGCAACGTGTAAAATAAATTAATGTTTTGCCACACCAGAACACTGACTGAATCTGTATCCAGAATAGCTTTGTAGTGTGTAGCATGGTTTACAGTCCACATTATTGGTTTCATTTTATTATTTTTAGGGTAACCCGATGTTCCTTTTTTACAGGGACAGTCTTGTTTTTTGGGAAATTTTCTTATATAGGCGCCTATTACCGCCTACCTCCTGTCCCATTTTTTCACAATTGCTATCTGGTCACCCTAATTATTTTCAAACTTGTTACTGTAAGTATTATAATATTGGAAGATTATATATAATGTTTGTTTCACTATTTACATCAAAGCAAAGGTACGAAGCACTAATATCAAATAGATACAAAATCAGATGGTAGCGGTAAGCTGTGTTATGGCTTTTAAAATAATGGGATTTGTTATTTCCCATTTGCTTTGGCTCCAGTTTGCTTCATTATAAGATTTACTATCACATTGAGTGATACGCTCTTTCTGTGGTCCCGTAGCCCATATTTCAACAGCTTTGTGCTGGATCTTTAATGGTTTTCATAATGTAATTTGGGGCTTAACTTAAAAGAAGTCGTTAAAGGAAATTTGTTTATAACACGTTTTCTGCCATTATCAAGTCCTAGTCATCTCTGTCTGAAGATGGAAAAACCGTGTCTCTCTCCTACTTGGGAATAATATTCATGGCTTCTTTACCACATTGCCTATGCATGATTTTAATATTATTATTTTGAGTTTTGTGAAAGCAAGTCTGCTAGTCGTCCCCAAATAAGGTTATTTCCTTTAGCTGTGACTTGTTTTTTAAAATCAATAATTGTATTAGTGTAGTAATTTATGTTTTTATTTTTTTTTAGTGTATCCTGGTCTTTCAGCCTTTTCACAACATTCTGTTGCTGCACTAATGTACTGAATTCTTGGCAAGTTGTATTTCAACTATATTATAGCAGTTTTTCATGCATCTCCACTTGCTGAATCAAACTTTCTTGGCAAAAGTGCATTCATTATTGTATTCCTTCAAGCTGACTTTAGAGATGCCTTCATTTCTTCTTAGACAATGTAAATTTGGTTTTTCATTTGATTGTGGTTGGCTTTGGTTTCTGTTATCATCTGCAGTATCCTATTGAGGCTGTTTCCACCTACTGACAAAGCAATTTCTGCCATTACTGTACTTTTTTTATTCCCATTTCTAATATTAATTGTCAGAAATAAATAACGTTGCCCAATACATCCGTTCAGAGACTCCTAATGTAATGTAGATGTTGCAGGCTGGAAGTTCTCCTCCCAATTTTGGGTAGGTGGGAATCTCAGACAAATACAAGCCACCAAAAATCAAGCCATAAGTGTCCAAGAGTTCACAGGATCCAAGTTACTTTAAATAGCCCTTGAGTATTAGTCACAAATCCAGTGTTCGTCCACTCTACACTGAATCTTCTGAATCTTCATGTAACTAGTGTAATATCTACCCACTTTTTTTAGTGCTTTGAAGGGAATGGTGTCTAATTTTAAAATTAAAACTTTTATCCAAAGCAGAGAATAAACTTAGAAATTCAAATATAAATTTTCAGATCTACAAATGTTTACTTCATTATTTTTAAACTCAACAATGGACTAATAGCTATACATTTCCCCCTTCCCTCATATATTCTTATTTGGGAATATTCAAAATTATGCATTATTATTTCTTTATGGTAGCACCTAGACTTACTGATCAGGGACCATTGTGTTAGGTGCTGTACACATATAAAATAAAAAACACAGTCCTTGACCTCACAGAAACTGAAGTGTCCTCAGTTCTGTATTTTCAGAATAAGTAGGGCTAGCAACTTCTACACTCACTACATATTACGGCATTGTGAGCACTTATGCAAAGGACTTACAAAGCTATAAAAGCAGAAAACAATTATCTGTACTAGTTTAAAGAAAATGCTTGTCCCCTGTGCTGGTTAGCAAACTGCTGATATTGCTTGTAAACATCTCCCTGCTAGAGGGGAAAAAATGCCTCCAAATATAAAGCAATAATGTACAGAGTAACTTCTGTTGTATATAGGAATAGAATAGCTTTACTGCCCTTCAGTCACCCAGCAAGTACACTAGTTCATATAGGTTTAAGTTTTCTATGCCATTAGTGTTTGGTGTTGGATACAATCATGCGCCTGCATAACAGATACAAAAAAGGCAGCCTCCAGAGACCACAGCTGTGTAAGAAGGAACACTGAAAACTCAAACATAAAGTAAGTCTGGGTCATGTCTCTTCTCTGTATTAGAGAATATTTTCCTGTGTAGTACATTACAAGAAAATCAGTCAGCGCCCTTCTATTTCTCTGGAGTATTGCCCCCTTAGTCTATGGCTTTGGCAGAAGAAGTTTTGAAACACATAACTAGTCTGTAACTGTGGGCAAACTGATACACAAATGCATCAGCAAACATTCTGCATTATTTCAGTTTGCAAACTCCAGCTTTGAGGAATAGCCTTAGGTCCTGCCTTAGGAGCCACTCTGTACCAACTTTGATAAGGCAAACAGACATACAGAGACCAAACAGCCCAATATGGTGAAAAAACTCTAGTCATTTGTGAACACAATGGAATGTTTTAATACCAGACAACAGCCCAAATTCACTTATGGTCCCAATGACAGAAAGTCTGTTGTGGAAGAGAATGGACAGTGCCAAGAATCAACATCTTCCCGCTCTGCTGGGCTTTATGCAGCTTGTCGGAGCAACTCCCAAAATGGACCACACTGGCTAGGGAGGGGAGCATGATTAGGATGACTGATGATGAGCTGGTTCAGAATATGCTTTTCCCATCTGCAGGGACATGCAGGGATATGGGTTGAACAGGGATGCTCTCCTAAATCGGGGTCCGGGATTCGTGACTCCCATTCCTGTGCACTAACCATGAGACACACTTCCTCCGACCATCAGGCTGAATATACTCTGGATCTGTGACTGTATATGAGATTACTAGTTACCAATAAATATAAATACTTAACATGTCGCAGTAATGAACTTAATTCGTGAAACTTTAATATGAGGAAAATTAAATTGCAACAGAGAATGTTTTGGCCACTTTCCAAGATTTTTGCACATAAATATAATGGTTGACAAATGGAGTTTGCTTGTGCATGGAGACTATTGGGACACTTGATTTAGTAAACCACAGGATGCAATATAGTTCAGTAAACAATTTCTTAATTCAGTGTAGCATTTTAATGGTTTGATGTTTACTTTGATTTAGAGTTTTTAAAATAATTTCTATTCTTCCTTTATTAGGTGGGTCAGATAAACCTCTCAGGCATGAAACATCCAATGTTCCATTAATTATCTCTCAAATGGTCACATGACCATCAAAAAGAATCCTGATGACTGCTCTCAAATGAACCAAAATGATCCAATTATTTCATTGTAACTAATCAATCCACCTAGGACTCATACAGCCTGATTCTGAAAGGTGCTGAGCACCTCCTATGGGAAGTGATCTTTTCTCATTGTATCTGTGGAAATTCAAGGCGCTCAGTGCTTCCAGGATCAATCCCGAGCACACTAAGGGAAGAACTGTTCTAATCGTGCAATTAGAAAATGTATGCATTTTTGACTGCAGACAGATCACATAGACCAGTAGGACTGCTCTTTGGTTTATATTTTGGAATGTGGGGTACCATAAGTCAATTCTTTCACACTTGTATCGGACATGAGACAAGGAAAGGAACTTGAAGTGGTCAACCTGTTATGATAGTTTGTGGGTCTTTGGTACTATATAGGTTCCAATAGCACAACTACTAATCTAGTTCTTTCTCATCAGCATTCTAAGGGGGTTAGTGCACTTTGATTTGGCAAATCCAACATATTAAGTCCCCCAATTACCAGCTGTGGCTCAAATTTTAATAGAGATGTGTTCTCATATGTCCAGTTGTGTTAAAAGGCAATTCAGACATCAGTGGCTGAGTCTTTTACATGTTAAAATACATGATAAAGGAGGCTCAAATCCCTTCCAAACCAAACATATTGGCCAAAAACTACCCAGAAAGGAAAACAAACTGCTTGTTGTCCAAAACGCCCATCACCCCTCCAGCTTGCAGGAAAGCAACTGAGAAAACAAATGGAGGTGTCTTGATCTCATCACCTTTACATAAAACCTCCTTATGAAGGGCTGTTTACACTCCACAAGGCCTGAATGGACTTCAGACCGGTTGAGGACTATTCCCCAGCTGTGGCCACAAGGAGGCACCACAGCAATGAGTAGTGAGCCCCTGTCAAATTGGTGAAAAATGCAGGCAATCACCCCAATACAAGTGGAGTGGGAGAGGCTGTAGTAGAGAAGAAGCAAAGGGACAGGGGCTGTTGTGTGAAGAGGCCTTCCTTGCTGAAAGCAAGTGCACCCTCCAGAGGTGGACCCCAGAGTTACCACTCTTACTGACGGGGGCCAATAAACAGCAGAGCGGGATCCAGCCCCTATTCAGACAGGTCATAGAAAAGCAGCAGAGACAATGGCACAGGTGTCCTTAAAGGGTTAATTGGTGAAGCTGGCAGAGGAGCAGGATTCAGGATCCTGCAGGACATGAGCTGGGGCCATAGAGGTCAGGAGTGGAAAGGAGGTTCTAGGGCCAGGGGGCCAGAAATTTGGCCAAACAATGTTATGTCTTAGAAGAGACTGCCCCTGCTGGTACAGAGAGAAGAAGTCCTACCCTAAAGGAGGGAATGCAGGAAAATCCAGTGTATCCAACCTGTTCAGATAGCAGGAGTGCAGGCGGGAGGCCAGCATCTGTTTTTCCTGTGGGGAGCGAGGATGTGAAGGGGCATTGCCTTTACAAACAACAGAGCTGTAGCCCAGGGAAGGGGTGGGTCCCGACTAAGACCAAGAGGAAAAGATTAGTGGATTAAAGCATGGTCATGGCTGCAGTAGAGAAGGGGGTTGTGAAGACAGAGGGGAAAAAGAAACTGAAAGACAGAGTCCCTTACAGATAACATTAAAGGATAGAGGGACAAAGATGGAGGGTAACCAATATTCAGTGGGAACTCAGACCCTTAAAGAAAAGATGTGGGGAGAGACTGTAGAGCAAGGAAAAAGACTACCAGAGAAGTCAGTACCTGCAGAGCAAGCCTTGGAAGTGGCATCTCAAGACTTAGAATTTCAGATAGAAGAGTTTCAGGATAGCATGGAGGAGAAGAGTGGACTGCTTCTCATAGTGGGTGCCCTGGAGCAGGAGCGAGATGACCTGGGGACGTGCTTTGGCAACTCCAGGGGAGAAGGCATCCTTACCCTTGAAGATATGTCATGGGGTTTCTACCTCACACAAGATCCGAGTGGTCGAGAGCTATTCCCCAGACATGGCTGTAAGGAGGTGCCATAGCAATGGGGAATGAAGACCCAAGGCTCCTGCAGAAGTGAATTATTGGGATATTCTAAAATAGAGATTGAATTGCAGGGTTAACAGAATCTCCAACATGGGTCTTGCTGATTAACTAGTATATACAACACCTGAAAATCTAATGGAAGGAAGGAGACTCTGTTTATTCAAGGTATTATTCTGTAGGGCATGGCAGAAGGCCCATGAAAGTTAGTGGAATGACTCCCATTGACTTCCGTGCACTTTGCTAGGAGCAAGGACTTGATGACAGGATGGATCACTCAATAATTGGCCTATTCTGTTCATTCCCTCTGAAGCATCTGACACTGGCCATTATCAGAAGACAGGATATTGGGCTAGATGGACCATGGGTCTGACCCAGTATGCCGTTCTTATGTTCTTGTGGATTCTGAAGGCCTGGCTCAGGAGTCCAGTGCCAGAGCAAGGAGGATCAAAGTGTCTTCAGTCTCCCATAGCTTTGAGCACTGGTATAAATGATGAGAGGATAGAGAGAGAATGAGGGGATGTGCAGTAATAGGCTGAAGTACAGAATTAGCCCCTCTCAGAACTGAAATTTCAGCGAAACTGTGACTCTGAACAGGAAGCTGCTTTCACTACCTAACTTTTTATGAAGTGTTAGGAAACTGTGTTTTTTATAAGCTAGTGAACTAATTTTATAGACTCTGAAAAGTTTGAAATAAAGACTGAAATAAAGACAAAAGTAGTAAGAGGTCTTTGAGTTAATAGCCTTTTAAAACAGAGGTGGCTATAGACAAAAATAGATTAAATGACTAATTCTGTAAGAATAATGATGGGAATTATAGAGCACTTTCCATCCTGCAGGATCCCAAAGCACTCCATGAACATATGAACACAGCACTGTTTATGCGCAGCTACCTCTGGGGTGGAGAGCAACAACCAAGTGTTACATAGCATGCTGTTCAAGTCTGATGAGAAGAAAGTTTGATTAAAGACCTGGGGTCAAAACCATGTGGTATTTCTTTTTTAGACAGGGGAATCAAGCATCAGCATGTCCATCAAACTCTAGTCTATCCAGACCCTACATGCATACGCTGTCGATTGAGTCTTCCTAGGACAGCTGTGTCAAGTTACAACTTTCAGGGTTGAAACCTCAAGAGGGAGGGCAGGTAGTTTAAGCTCAACTTTTGCACTATTAAACCACCCCGCAGTACTCGGCGACACACAGACCATGCAAAGACGGCTGGGAAATCTGTTGGCCAGTCAGAGAGACAGTCATCAGTGCTGTAGCACAGGCGTCTCCAAACTTTTTTGATTGTGCACCCCTAGCAGAAAAAAAAATTTGAGCACGCACCGTACCGGGGGAAGCCCTGCCCTATCCTCTGCCCCATCCACTCCCTCCCACTGCCCACTCCCAACTGCCCTGTTCTGGCTGGGGCCTCCTGGCTCCTCCTGCCACCAGGGCCTCCGGGGCACTTGCCGAGGAGCTGCCCAGCTCCTCCTGCTGCTGGAGCCGCCCAGCTCCTCCTGCCGCTGGCAGCCCCGGCAGCAGGAGGAGCCAGGCGGCCCTGACCAGAGGAGCCGAACGCCGCAGCAGCTCCTCAGCTCCCGACGGCAGGAGGAGCTGGGAGCCTGGCAGTGCAGCACAAAGAGCTCTGGCCAGAGCAGCCCAGCTCCTCCTGCCGCCAGAGCTGCCACAGCGCTTCCCGAGGAGCCGCTGCAGTGCCCAGCTCCTTTGGCCAGAGCAGCCGAGCTCCTCTGGCCGGGGCCGCCTGGCTCCTCCTGCTGCCAGGGCCGCTGCAGCACTTGCCGAGGAGCTGCCTGGCTCCTCCTGCCGCAGGAGCCACCAGGGCTGCCCGGCTCCTCCTGCCGCTCTAGCAAAAAAGCTAGAGCCAGCCCTGGTCTGTTCAATTTTGTATCTATTTCTTTGATCCCCAGAAATTGAGTTTAAAGATAAATATTTTCTTGAACGTGATCTTCAGCAGTGTACTCACAAACCTTTTCACACCACAAGCCCTATGTGCTTAAGCCCCCTTTTGAAAGATCTTCACCCCGGCATCTGATCCAACAAAGAAAACTTGTCTTCGTGGCAACTGGATGAAGGATTACTGAACAGCTACAAATACATTGAGCCTGAATGCGCCATGTGTATGTGGAAGTTCACAACCTCTTCTTGCCCAGAAACCAAGATGAGAGGATGAAATCTTGGCTCACTGAAGTCTGTGGCAAAACTCCCACTGATTTGAATGGTCCATGATTTCACACACAGAGTCTATTTCTATTCATAATCCTTGAGCCACAATGAGTACTCTGCAGTCAGGAGCCTGGGTTGATCTAGATAACATTTGAAATAGAAAAGCTACTATATTTCAATAAACTTACCACAAATCAGTTGTACTTAAATATGCAAAGTATTAGATACCTAGTAATATTACAATTACAGCTTAATATCTCTCTCCGGGGAGAGAAACACCTGGGGTTAATTTGACCAACCATTGGATGTCACTGTTGAGCTATAGAATAAAGTTGAAAAAAACAGTTACATTTATTCAACAGTAATAACGTGAGACTTAAAGGTCTTTTACGTTATGAGTTTCAGCTGGTTTGCCACATTTCAGAAATTGCATAGGCGAGTATTCTGTGTCTGTATATTTTTAAGGTAGATATTTAAATTATAAGAAACTAGCAAATATCTGGCCTGTTGACACATCTCAGATTCAAACTCAGCTCATGACAGCAGCCAACATAGCTCTTGAAGGTAGCAATAACTTCTTGGGAACAGGAGGAGGATTTTTCAGTCTACAATTAACAACATTTTTCCGATTAATAAACAGGCATTCATTTTTCCATGTAAATGAAAGTGCAGAACTGTGGGGAATATGTGCATATTCAGCAAGGAAAAAAGACTAATCAGGCAACAAGAACCTTTTCCTTTCCTGAATTTCATTTGTTTTTTTGTGTGTTCTACAAGCCCCCTCAAGGACAAATCTAATATGAAAAGTTAAATAAGTAACAGGAAGTGTTGTACAAAATTTGCACAATGAATAGATGTCACTTTAGATATGTGGGCAGCTGTGTCAGCAAATACCGAAGCTAACAGAGGCCAGAAATGCAACATTACTTGCATATAGAGTCCCAGCATGTCACTGAGAGGAATGTGATTATTTTAATTGCTAGCCACTCCTTGAAAATGGTATATGTGTAAAATACAGTGGGAGTACTCTGACATCTAGCAGCAATGAATAATATGTTGTGCTTCTGTTACAAACATTAATTAAGTCTCACAACACTCTGGGGGGGTAGATAAGGGATAGAGTGGGGCCTCACCATACCCACTACGGAAATGAAGCAATACCTACTACGGAAATGTGGGGTTTCCACACGAAAGCACAACACAATGGTGGAGGGCAGGAAGCAGAGGACACTGTATCTGACTAACACTGAAAGGAGTGTTTAGGAACACTGAATGCACTTACCTAAGCTGGAAAGTTCTTAAGAAATACACCACAAGGGAGACGAGGGGGCTAATGACCACAAGCATTTGCTTTTATGTCTCATTCAAAAGACACTACGTTCAATTTCTGGCCTAAAATCTTCACTATATACTACACTGTACTGCATTTGCACTGTACATATGAGAACACAAACTTTGGCTTGGCTTTACATTGGTTATTTTATTAATATTTATTATTTCTATTACTGTGGCACTAGAGCAGGGGTTCCCAAACTTGGTTTGCGGCTTGTTCAGGGTAAGCTCCTGGCAGGACGTGGGATGCTTTGTTTACCTGAGTGTCCATAGGTATGGCAGCTCCCAATGGCTGCTGTTCGTCGTTCCCAGCCAATGAGAGTTAGGGGAAATGGTGGCCCGGCCTCTGCTATTTCCTGCAGCTCCCATTGGCCTTGAACAGTGAACCATGGACACTAGGAGCTGTGAGTGGCCGTGCCTGCAGACACTCAGGTAAGCAAAGCGTCTCGCATCTCAAAGCCCGGGGCTTACCCTGAACAAGTCGTGAACCAAGTTTGGGAACCACTGCTCTAGAGTCTCCAGCTGAGGATGAGAACCCCAGCGTGTTAGGCAGTGTATACACACAAAACAATAGGAGGTCTTTGCCCCAAAGAGCTGCCAATCTCTACAGTCTAATTTGTTATGCGAAGAAATAAATTGTTGCCCTCTTTGTTGAGAGAGACGTCATAAGGGAGAGAATCTGAGGGCGTGGTCATCTAGTTAAGTGCCTGCTTGTGTTCCGCAATGGAATTAGTTACTAACCAAATTCTCAAACTTAGTCACTGCGTTTACATGGGCAAGCAATTATGATTGACTAAAAAGCACTGTGCAATGCGTTGTTCCCCATTTCTGTCAAATCAAATGACTGAGGGGTAAATCAGAGTCTAAAATACATTTGAAAATGTTTTCTCTGTATTTGTTTGTTTAACTTGGCTGCTTATACACTCATGGCATCCACAGAGCAGTGCTCCCGGTGTGTCCAGGCAGCAATCACAGATAGCTTTGGCTATGCTAGAGAGCTTACAAAGGCACAGCTGTGCTGCTGTAAGCTCTCTAGTGTAGCTGCTCTAAGCAGATGGGAGAGTGCTTTCCAGTCAACTTAATTAATTGGTCGGTAATTTGAGTATCTCAGAGTTTTTAACATCTGTATCCTCACACACCTGTTAGCCAGGAAAGTACTGTAATCGCCATGTTACAGATGGAGAACTGTGGCCCAAAGAGACTAAGTGACTTGCCCAAGCTCATACAGGAAATCCAGAAACTTGTGACAGAGCGGGAAGTTAAACCCTGGTCTCCCAAGTCCAATGATACTGTCCTAACCATCCTTCTCCTCTCAGGAAGAGTTGGACACCATTGCTTGATTTTCAGAAAAACTGACACCTTCCCATTGACTTCAGCTGGAATCATGTGACTGCTATGAAAATCAAGCCTGAAGTCTACAATTTGGTAGCCTAGCTCAGTCAGCCAATTTGGCAGACTGGACTTCCTATATTACTGTGTGTTGTTTCTCTCTCTCCATAAAACATGTCTGTACTTTTGAGTGCATGCAGAAACTGGCAAACAGATTAATAAAGTTTATTATAATTGTACACCTTTTCAGCTTTTGCCACCTTGAGGTGAATTGCAATTTTTTGTTCTGAGCCAATTGGGAAGCTGAAACAATGTCAGAACCAGCTAGAGAGTAAGGGCCAGATTCACAAAGCTACTTAGGGTACCTAAAACCCATACTTAGTTGGCTAAGGCACAGTTTGGGCTTCACTGTGATCCATAAAGCTCCTATTGAGCCCTCTAGGTACCTAAATTCACTTGGTGCCTAAGCTTCCAGGGTAAAAGTTCTCTAGGCACCTATGCTTCTGCCTCTGAGCATGCAGACTGCTGTCTTGCTGTAGGCATTCGGGTGCCTATCTCCTGCCTGCGCACCAGATCAATTCACAAAGCAGGAAAGATAGACATTTGGCCAGCTAAGTCTCATGAGGGGGCCCAATACAGTAGGTGTGCTCTAAGATTGCCTACTGGACTGGATCCCATTCAAAATCTGACAGGAGGAAAGGGTGGTGCCCACTTTGTCACTTTTAGCCCAGTGGTTAGAGCACTCACTTGGGATGAGGTTCAGTTCTCCCCTTAGATAGAGGAGAAATGTATTGGAGACCCCTGTTCAAGTCCTCTGAGGAGAGTACTCTAACCATGGGGCTGATGTGGGACTGACTCCCTCAGTCACTCCTGTTGAAGCTGTTTCAGTTTAGATAAATAATTAGAGTGACTGGAGTGGAGAACTGGACCCTGGGTCTCCCACCAAGTTATAGCGTCATTTTCTCTCTCTCTCTCTTCCTGTTTCCCTTCCCAATGACTCTTAAGTATATTCACAGAGAAACAGCCTCAAATACTTTGCAAACTCAGGCCTAAGAGCTTTTTCTACCTGAGATTAGTTAAACTAGAATGTTAGAATTATAATCTCTTGGATTCATATATTCTGCAGGAACAGTTTTGGAAATAGAATATTCCTTTATGCTGTGACTTTGCATTCTGAAGGATCCATCTTGTTCCCTGGACCATAGTGATAGTTCATTGTCCTTTCCCTACCTCAATATGTATTGACGTGCTTTTCATAGGCTGTCAGCAAGGATGACATGTCAAATTCTTGTGAGCTACTGTGCAAAATTCAAGCACTAAAGTTCACCACGCTAAGAAGACGAAGACGAAGAAGACAAAGAAGATGACGATGACCTAAACCAGAAAGGAAAAGGAAGATTAACGGGAACCAATTCTTCATAATCACAGTACATGGTGCAGCCACTCTCAACATGGTACTCCCAAGGTATGTGGTGGCCTGTCAGGCAGAGGGAAAAGGCAAATTCTCCTGTCCTCTTGGGTTTCTCAGGGTATGATGTACTGAATTTTAGGAAGGTCTTTGTACAACTGCATTCTGCAATTGTCTGTGTAATGATTCTAACAGCAGACTTGATGATAGTTTATCCACACACACTCTGGCTGCAGAGATTTCACAGGTGGCTTCAGAAGATTGTATTCAGGAAGATCTGCTGTTAAAACCCAGGCCTTTTACCCCACCAGTTAAAGGAGAATTTCTGTTAGCTTTCAGAATGTTTGTTCCTTGCAATAGCATGTCATTTTAGTAGTAATAGGGCTTACAGGCTCTATTGGTCAGCTGCTGAAGGGTGATTTAATCTGTCTCGCACACACATTTTTGAGTAGGTTTGACCGGTCTTGAATAGGTCTGGGAAAGAGATATATACATACAAGCCAGTACCTGACAATCTATATATATAGTAGCATGAAGAGAATATGGCATTAGAACTGGCAAGTTATAGAACCCAGAATCTTTAAACTCGGTAAAGATATTTTTCTCTTGAGGACAGAGGCCAATGAGAAGAGGACCTTGAATACCCTGGAGTTTCATTCAACCAAATGCTTGAACACAGTGGAAATCTCTCATGTATTTGTTTTCATTTTTGCCTCAGTAATTTAATGTCTTTAAAGGATCTTACAAGTCACTGTACTGAGTGAGTGGTGCACCCATTCTCTTCCAATTATGTTGAACTATATTGTGAGGGATGTTTGAGAGGCAGTTCTTACAAGAAGCACTGTTCTTTTGTGATCATTTTCAAGGACAAGGCTTAAATGATATCTAGGTCTGATAATTAAGGAACTATAAATTTGGCCTTGTCATACAAATATTTAATTTGCACTGATATCATTTTAGCCAATGAACCACTGTCTCAGAGCTTAGAAAAGTCTATTTAAAATTCATAAAACTCTTTTTATATGACACGGTCACAGCATTACTTATAGCATGAGACACTTTTCATCTATTTACTGTTCTATCCCTCTCTTTCTTTCCTTGTCAAGTGCACTGTATTAAAAATTATAATGAATAATGAAATCCTCCATGTCATAGGATAGGTGGAATTTACTGGTCCATTTATGCAAATAGCCGTATTGTTTGGGGTTTTTAGTGCAAAGGAAATATGTTTATGCTTCTCACCAAGGGACAAACATGGAGGGTTAAAAAGGGGATATAGGAGAGGGCAAGACAAAAAAATGGCTACACCTGGTACTGAAGGAATGTTTGTATGAAAATGTAGCTGCAAATATGGAAGTAGAGGCCAACATTGCTAAGGACACTCCCTTGTAGCACTGTGAAATCAAGTGACAGCACTGTGTATCAGCAACTTAAATGCCAGGCATGCACATGACAGCTGTATGATTTAACTGAAACCAGGGAAGGATAAGTCAGCTCCCAAAATTTGCTTGGTATCAGTCTCTGGCCTTCATGATTACTGAACAACCAGTGAGGTAGTTCTAATGATGTAATGTGTCCTTCTGGTGTTCCACTGGGTCAGTATATTGTCACTCAGCCACCTGTTGAGAAAGAGGGGTGAGGTTCTGTAACAGCTGGTTTAAACTGTTTTCAAATTAGAGAAGGTTTCTGTTATGCTCATGTCATTTCAATGACGATCAGTTGAATTTATATCCCAATATAAGTAGTGTTGTAAAGTCTTGTAAGTTTATTTGAGTCTCATGATATCTGGTGTTTTTCTTAAAGCCTCAATTCCTGGAATCTTGGGATTATGTGAGAAACTCGATTTTCAATATGAAAAATTACATTTCTAGCCCTCATTGTGGCAGAGCCAATTTTGCGCCTCCTAAAGCAGGGGTGGGCAAACTTTTTGGCCTGAGGGTCGCATTTGCATTTTGGGGAGGCTGTGCCTCCCCAAACAGCCAGGCATGGCATGGCCCCGCCTTCTATCCAACCCCACTTGCTTCTCGCCCCCTGACAGCCCCTCCAGGACTCCTGCCCCATCCAAATCCCCTTCTGCTTCCTGACAATCCCCTGGGAACTCCTGCCCCATCCACACACTCCGCCCCCCACTCTCTGTCCTCTGACTGCCCCTGGATCCCCCGCCCCTAACTACCTCCCATCGTCCCATCAAACCCCTCTCCTTCCTGACGCCCCCCCCAAGGACTCCTGTTCCATCCAACCACCCTTCTCTCTGTCCCCTGACTGCCCCCAGAACCCCCACCCCTGACTGCCCCCTGCCGCCCCATCCTACCCCTCCTCTGACTGCTTCCCGGGGATCCCTGCCCCCATTCAACCCCTCTGTTCCCCGCCCTCTGACAGCCCCAACCCCTATCCACACTCCCGCCCCCTGACTACTTCCCAAACTCCTCTGCTCCCTGCCCCCTCACTGTGCTGCATGGAGCATGGGTGGCTGGCAGTGCAGCTGCACCAGGACAGGCAGTCGCACACCACGCAGCACAGATCAGGCCGCAGCTCTGCAGCTGCTCTGCCCTAGGAGCTCGCAGCCCCACCGTCCAGAGCATTGTGCCGGCAGCACAACACGCTGAGGCTGCAGGGGAGGGGGAACAGCAGGAGAGGGGCTGGGGGGAGCCTCCCCAGCTGGGATCTCAGGTGCTGGGCAGGAGGATCCCAGGGGCGAAATGTGGCCTGCAGGCCATAGTTTGCCCAATCCTGTCCTAAAGTCTCAAACCCAGAAAGCAAATAGAAGGAACTCAATATGGATTTATAAAAACTTCATGATTTTAAAGTCAATCTCATGATTTTTAAGTGCTTGGGTTTGGCCATGATGAGGCAGACAAGGTGAATGGTGAGCATCTTGGTAGCTATAACAGTAATATGATGCTTTTCCCTTGCAGCTCACAATCTATTATTTGTCTTCTTCAAAGGTTTGAAAAGCTCTGAGTGTTGGGTGTTGCCATGCTGGTCTATTTAATGCAGCCTTCTCAAGATCACATGTGCAGTTATGGTAACTCCCAAAGTGTAAATGGAGGGATTCTGTGTAGAAAGTTTCTGCAAATGAAGCTCTCTCAGTAACTGTTTTTCTCCCTGTTCACCAACAGATGGGAACAGAGTGCTCTTTACCTTTGTAGAACTTCAAGCCGCAGGACTTATAGTGGTTAGGCAGTTTATGTGCTGGAACCACTGCAACCACTGCTTATTATGCTGTTTATAAGTCTTTCACTGTTACCTTGTGGATTCCCCACCTCTCGGTTTGTTGTATTCACTTGTCTCTTGACTTAAATTTAAACTGTAAGCTGTTTTGGGCAGGGACTGTCTCAATATGTTTGTTCAGTGCCCAGCACAAAGGGGCCCTGACATCTAGGCATTGTTGCAAAATACATTATTAAGTATCTTCTGGCGTTGTACAGTACAGGAAGAATTCCGCACCCAACACTCTATGATCCCTTTGGATTAGTGCTCTTTTGGTAAATGTGGTTTGTTATAGTCTATGTAAATAAAGCAGAAATCTAGAAATCTAGAAAAAGAGGAGGATACGGCGCATAAATCAGTCATGAATTGGTTGCAACTGTATTTCATGTTTAATTCTTTCTGTGACCAAGGGAGAACTTCTTCAAATATGTATGCACAGGGCATCTTACAGCAGATATAATTGTAATATTTACTGTATTGTTCTAACTTTTCATATGGTGCAGTGGTTCTACTGTGCTTCATTTTATTTCAGGTTAACCATATATGCATTCAATAGAATGATACAGGAAATCAAGGGGTACATTTTGAGAAGGACTACAAATTTTGTAAGAAGTAATTTCTTCACTCTTCTTAGTATCGAGGCTAGGTCTTGACTCTTAGGAACCACATAGGCTTGGACTGAGAACTAGCTGATATTCGGTATTAAATTCTCTTAGAAGGTAACTGAGAACAAAGACGTCACAAGCTTTAGAGAAAAACGTATGCTCCTTTCAGTTTTCTATAAATGTTACTGATAATTGAAGGGTGATATTAAAAAAAATTATTGTTATAGTTAGAGGCCTGTCAAATGGCTGTCAAATAATCCAAGATAATTTTCAATACAAATATAATTCCCATTCATTTTAATGACTTTCCCCAGTCAGATGCAGTACACTGTGAAACTGGTAAATTTTGGATTTCAGTGATTTAGCACAGATGAAGATTTGACTCGGTGTCTCTTGTCAGATATAGATTTAACTTATGAAACGTATGAGACATACAGCGTTTACATAGGTCCTTGTAAGGTAATGGCTGCTTATAATCTACCCCAAAAATTCTGTTGTGATGTTCTGATATATAAGATTTAGTTTTCTTCTCTGCATGTGTATGAGTCTGAGTTCCCATCCAACCTTGCCTTTCCAACTCCTAAGATGGTCTTAAAAAGATAAGATAACTCGAATGACATAAAAATATGTCAGTTTATGGGATACTACAGAAGATGGAAATGCAAACAACAATATTTTTATGACTACCAGCAAAGATAGGAATTTCCAAGACAAATAGCAATGTCATCCATAGGTCTAATGAAGGTTTAATTGTATCTGTATTGTCAGATTGGTAAAGGACCGAAGGAAACAAAACAGTTAGGTTATTGCTCGGTTCAGAGGGTAATGTTAGAGAGCACTGTTCAGTAGTTTCCAGAGGTTGCCAGCTGGTTGCCAGAAGTGTCGCTGAGCTCTTTCTAAGATAAGCTGTCCTGATTGCCAGTGTTACCATTTTTTCTAATCATCTTTTATTGTTCTATAAAAGGCTAAGACCTTTCACAAAATTCCAACTAGGAAATGGTAAGAGAGCTAGAAATACATTGATATAACAGCAGATAAGCTGGTCCCAGCACCCTTCATAATGGCTGACGTCTTGCTGTGTCAGCCTGGACCCACCTGTGACATATAGCCAGGCAGCAAACACAGCCCTTCACTTCCCTCTTTATATGGTCCTCAGTATCTCTGGATGAGTTGAATCTGCTTATTCTGTCCTCCTGCTCTTTTGTGTCCCAGGACATTCTGTCAATGTATATGTTCCCATACTAGTTGACTAGCCAAGTCAACTGATAGATATGATTTTGTACCCTGGTATTACGGTATCCCATTGACTATCCTCATTCCACAAAGTTTCTCTAACGCCTATTATATCAATATAATCATTTAGAACAAGGCATTCTAGTTAACCTATTTTATTATTTAGACTTCTAGCACTGATATATAAGCACTTTAGAAACTTGTCTCCTTTCAGCTATTTGCCATTACACGATGTAATTGAATGAGACTCTGTTTTATTTGATTGTTTCTGATCAGACCCTGCCTGTATTTTGTCATTTTCCATCCTCTCGTCCTCACTATAACATAGAGATTCTCTGTTAATAGATCCTCCCCGCAGGATGTCCGAACCATGTGCTCTTCCTTACCTCTCGGCTTTCCCCCAGCCCTTAGTTTAAAAACTACTCTACAACCTTTTTAATGTTAAGTGCCAGCAATCTGGTTCCATTTTGGTTTAGGTGGAGCCCATCCTTCCTGTATAGGCTCCCCCTTTCCTAAAAGTTTCCCTAGTTCCTAATAAATCTAAACCACTCCTTCCTACACCATCGTGTCATCCACACACTGGGACTCTGCAGTTCTGTCTGATAAATTGGCCCCATGCGTGGAACTAGGAGCATCTCAGAAAATGCTAACGTGGAGGTCCTGGACTTCAGTCTCTTACCTAGCAGCCTAAATTTGGCCTCCAGGACCTCTGTTCTGTCCTTCTTTATGTCATTGGTACCTATATGTACCAAAACCACTGGCTCCTCCGCAGCACTACACATAAGCCTATCTAGATGTCTCGAGTGATCCACAACTTCCCACCAAGGATATTGATAGGTGATTAGAGAGTTCAGGTTGTGTAATATGAAATGGAGTATAGAGAAAAGAATGAGTTTGCCTGGGGTGTGAAGAGGTTCATGGTGTCTAAAACATCTGCCATTTGATGCAATCCAAAGGAAAACAATAGTTGTTCTTCAAATGGCCCCAGGTCAAAATCTAAAGCAGTGGTGGACAACCTATGGCCTGCAGACTGCATGAGGTCCATCAGGGAAATCTTCTGGTGGGCGACGAGACAGTTTTTTTACATTGACTGTCTGCAGGCACAGCTGTCCGCAGCTCCCAGGGGCTGCGGTTCAATGTTCCTGGCCAATGGGAGCTGTGGGAAGTGGCGCCAACTACAGGGAGCCTGCCTTAGCTCCACTGCACCACTGACTGGACTTTTGCTGCCAAGGTCCGTTTTTGGCCAGGCATTCCAGTCGAAAACTGGATGCCTATCAACCCTACTGGCTGAGTTGTCCAAATTCAGTATATGACTAGAGGTGCAGAAGGAGATGAGATGCAAGCAGGGGAGGCACTGTGCAGTGCCTTGAAAGGTAGGATGAGCAGACTGAATTTGATGCAGAATGAGATAGGAGGCCAGTATGGAGACTTGCAAAAGTGGTGAGTGTGTATCTGGGCATAGACAACTGTGGATATTGGGGATTTTAGCTCCTCCCAGAAATCAGAGATTGCATTAATAAATAAAGAAAACACTTGAGTTTGAAACAGCCCATTTATCTCCCTTTGATAAAAGTGAACAGATTTAGTTCTAGTACAAAACTGCTCACTAAAGCATTACTTTAAAACATGAGTAAAAAGAATGACTTAGAAATTTATAAAACATCTAACAATGATCTTTGTCTCGGGTTTCTTGAAATGAATTCTTCTGCAACATCTGTAAGCTGGAAGTCATTAGTTTTGTCCTTGTGCATTGCAAAATCATACGTCAATTGAGCCATGATTGTCCCATTGTGGATTGAAGAAGTGTTTTAATATGTCATAGATCACTGAAACGATGCTCGCTTACAGCATTGGTTGCTAATGCCACCAAAATAATTTTTATCAACTTCACCACTTTGGAAAACAGCTGACATTTGATTTGGCTGAATACACTGGGAGATTTCTAAACTGACTTCATTGGGTTTTTGTTTTTAAGCTGACAGTTTGCTTGCCACAGATAAAATTTACTGATCAGTTGATCATGGCTGAAATCAGAACCATACACTTGATGCACATCTTGAATTTGCCTTTCTGTTACATTTGGGGTTCATATGAGAGTTTTAAGATTTTGAATAATTGTGTTGCCTTTCTGTTCAAACCTAGATTGAATACTGGACATTGTATAATCAATTACTTCAAAATAGATATTCTTATAAAATTCCTTTGCTGAATTTGGGATCTGGGTTCATCTCTCCCTATTTGCATTTTTGGCACATTTTCTCTTCCATTGAGGAGTAGGCTTTTAACTAGCTCCTACTCTAAACTATTCTGGTGGCTTTGCTCCCTAAATAAGTTGTAGCTCTCATCTGATCAGATGGACTGAAGTGAATTAAGTTTCATTTTCATAAGAGATTGGCCTTAGGTTGTTGAAACACCTGACCCTGCATGGTTTGGGACAGATTGTGTACCAGGATTAGGACTCATCTATCTAGTTCAGTTTAAAAAAAGTTTTTAAAAGTTTCCATTTGAGCTGTTTTGCCACCAATTTAATCTGTCATTTCATGATCTTTTGTTGCGTCCTTTGCAACCTCCCAACTTGCCTGTGGTACAAGGTCATTCTCAGAAACTGAGGCCAGTGCTTCTACATAGAGTCCATCATTTTGGACAGTCGACATGGATGATTAACATTTTATTATTTATGTTCTAAAACATAGCACCTTGTTTGGATTTTTTTAAAAAACATGATTTCATAAACGGTTTCAAGAATATATCTTAGGATAATATTATTTCAGTAGTGTGCTAGCATGACAAATCCAGAGCATGCCAATAATAATGAGTAAATTTACCTCATGGTTACTCCAGTTAGTATGGTTGCTACACCTGACACTAGGCCTACCATATTATTGGCAGCATCACAGCATTGTCTATAATGGAGGTTGATCCTCAGATTTAGATGCAATCGTCTATCTTTACCTACTGATACAGGCTGCATTGTAACAATCCAGTGAACGCTTCATGAATATTCATGTTATCATCAATAAGTACTGCAGGCATAAAACCACTTGCTGTTTGTTAGAGAAGTCTGTTGTTTCAACTACAAAAATGATGCATCACATCCTAGAAATTTTCTCAAAAATAAGTCTCATGATTTTGAGAGATGATTGCCATTATCTCACTCTGAATAACGAGATTTGTGAATTTATCTTGACTCTTTTTCAGCCATTTTGAAATACCAGAGTCATACTCTGCCTGCAAACAAAGCAGTTGAATAAAACTGCAGTTGGTCTCTCTGCTTCAGGACATATTTTGGCTTATTCAGCATAATGGCCTTGCATTGCAAGCTCTTGTCTGTCAAGATGACATATACTATTTCATATTTTTATTAGAATCTTCCCGTTTTCTTCTTTCTTCTGAGCGTGCTGAAAACTTAGCATGTCAACAGTATTTTTTGTGGCTGTTTGAAGAATTTCAATTGCTTTGTGGTGATATACACAAGCTTGGTGCTTCTCAAGTTTGTCTTGAGCCTTTGTCTAGTTAGAGTATGTGAAAGCTTAATCTCTGTACTTAGTCAGAAGTAGTTTGCACCTAAAGGCAGCACAACAGAAGAAACACCGTAAAATGTCACTAGCTTCAGAAAAATTGAGCCATTAAAAAATCATCAAACCAGGAAGAGCAGAAAGAATGGCCCTGATTTCCTGTTATTCACAGGTAAAGGTTTAACTTCTGGTTGATGAGGCGTTTCAAAATGTGAATAGTATCGGGCAATTGACATTTAGTTTGACATGATCAGAATGATGGATAATTGATCCAAAGGCTTTTGTCAGTGGAAAGAGTATGGTGATCTTTGGATCAAGTCTTGGGCGAGGAAAATAAATTATAGTTGGTGTATTTCAGCAGAGAAGATAGTATTTCTCCACAGATATCTTAAGTGCTATGCCAGGCCCTACCATTCACCCTTCCCCATACCAACTCATTTGCCCTCAGAGTTCCAAGGTGAAAGCCTAGTCCCCTTGAAATCAATGGGGTCAAGATTTTCCCCTTGAGTCCACTCTTGTATGTAAACAACCTTTGAGAATTTCTGAAAGATGGTTTGGACAGAGAGCTCTAGATGCCATTCATCCAGTGGTTTCAACTGTGTCAGGGACATAGAAATGTGGTCCCTGAAGCAGAAGTTTGATTTTTAAGGGTTTTTTTCAAGGTTGCTGCTATATTAGGCTGGATCTGTTAACTTTTAGAGAAAATCTGCAACTCCTTTCAGATTCAGTTTATTTCTCACCACTCAAGATAATCTTTCAGATGGCCACTTTTCACAAATACAAAAAGATTTTCCAGACTGCTACTGGCTGCCTTTATAAAGCAAAACAACGAGGAGTCTGATGGCTCCTTAAAGACTAACAGATTTATTTGGGCATAAGTTTTTGTGGGTAAAAAACCCACTTCTTCAGATGCATGGAGTGAAAATTGCAGATAAAGCATAAATATATATTGGCACATGAAGAGAAGGGAGTTACCTTACAAGTTATCTTGTTACAGACTAACACGACTACCACTCTGATACTTTATAAAGCAGTTCGCACTTCCATGTCTGCATGGATTTATTTCTCCCCTCATTTTTCTCCCTCTTTGGATGAACAGTACATTCTTGCTCTGGGTAAGTAAAAAATAAAAATCTGACTTAGTGATGCATGACTTGTTCATAAACACAGCTCTACTCCTTGCCTCACTTCAAAGGTTCTTCACAACTAAAAAGCTCCTTTTCCAAATAGATATGCAAAAAACATGCTGAAAAGGCTCATTTAATAGATGATGAATTTGCTCTTGTAAAGGGCCAGTGGTCCCACTGTGCTTCATTTTATTGCAGATTAATTATGGAAATACTAGACATGATGATACAATTAAACAATGGGAAAAACTGTGATAAAGGCTACTAATCTTGCTAAAGATCATTTTTGTACCTCCCTTAAGTGATGATGATAGTGTTGCACTTTAATGAGGCAATAATCCAGTTCCGAAGTGGCTAAATTATCAGGCTAAAGGCTGATGGTTTATCCCAATGAGGGAAACAAATAATTTTAGAGAGAAACAGCACACGGAGTCTGGTATAATTTGTGTTACCATGCAGCCAGTTTTAAAAAACAGATTGGGGGCCATTTTATATTTTCTGTTTCTGTGGTGCTCTGAAAAGGGTCAATTTGATAGCACTAGAAAGTGAAGTTCTCTCATTAGGAGTTGGCATGTTCTAATGATTTGAGCAGAGAATGACAAGTCATACCTGGATTCTGTTCCTGACTGCCACTGGTTCCATGTGACCCTGCTCAAGGTATTTAGAGACAGAATCTGCCTAGCCCTTAGGGCAGATGTACATAGTTGAGAGCTGAGGTAGATGGTACAAAGGGCCACCACCTCTTTCAATGGACTGCGTAAGGGGCAGGCTGAATTGCAGCCTCTGAATTCAAGGGCGAGCGGAGACGTTTCCCACCGCAAGGGTGCCCCAGAAGAGGTAGGGAAAGAGGCTGCACCTGGTGTCTGACTGCACAGCAGGAGGAAATGAGGTGCATTCATACATGGGTGTAGTAGTGGCTATTTTGCTACTTCATACCCATGAACTCCAGGAATCATTTCTCCTAACTCTCCCCCTGCAGTTCCGCATCACCTCTTATCTTGGCGATAAGATAAGTTGTGCCGTAATTTAATTTAAGAATTTGAATACCAAAATTCTGCATTCTTCCAAGATAGCTATTACTTACAAAAACACTATGTTAAGGTGGAATCAGATTTGCTGCCCCAGAAGAAAGTTCTTCTAATCCTCAAACAGTTCTGGAACACAAGACTTCAAAACCACATAATCAAACAACAGAAAATCAGGAAATGCTCAGTTCAGATCTCTCCATGTAGCCCAAAAAAGCATGTTAGCATTACAAGGGGAAATGTATAAATCTCAAACTTATGAAAACCAGGGAAAGGCAAAGCTGAGGGTCTGCTTCCGCCACAGCACAACATAACTTTAACTCTGCCCTCATAGAGAAATCAACATCTGGCTGTATCTTTCTTCTGGAAGTGGAAGGTATTTGCCTAAAATTCAGGAAACTAGTTGTATGAAACACCCTAACACAGGGGTGGCCAACCTATGGCTCTGGAGCCGCATGTGGCTCTTCAGAAGATAATATGCAGCTCCTGCTAGGACGCAACTCTGGGGGGGAAATGGTGGGTGCTCAGCACCCATCAGTAGCCCTATCAACCCCTCCCCTCTTCCCTAGCACCTCCTGCCCACCAAGATCAGCTGTTTCATGGTGCTGAGGAGGCTCTGGGAGGAGAGGGAGGAGGAGAGAGGACTTCACCAGATTTGCCAACCAATAGCAGATTGTAACATTAGCCTTCTGTTATGTGGCATAGCACATAGCCCATGTGAAAAAGCCCTACTCTGAAGGAGAGCCTATCAAAACGTGCCTCACTGATGTGATTTCAATCCTGTCACCGAAGAATGAGAATCTACAGAAGAAAATTTCTGGCCTGCAGCTTTCACATCACATGATAGAACACAGTATCTCTGATCTGAACAGTAACATGGAATCACAACTGCACTCGCAACTTCAGCAATGTGCATATTTGAGCACCTGTTTGTATGAGTCATCCCATGCACAGAATAAACCTTATTATCGGTAGTTGTTTGCATTGTGTCTGACAACTGTGTTTTAAGGGAAGAACTCCTCAATATTGTATCACTAAAGGCAGAACTCGTGGATGAGATCTAAAGGAAGTGTTGCTGTTGGAGTTGTGAAAAGCCACTTGCCTTTACAGATGCTCATTGCCATTGCAATGGATGGGCTTCGTCCATGTGGGGATCTGTGAATGGATTAGTAGGGCTTTGTAAGTCTGACAAGAGCTTTCCCAAATTTTGGATATTTCACTATATTATTCATGGGGAGCAACTGGTATCTAAAAATCTCAAATTTGATCATGTCATGAAAATCTGTCTTGCACATTGTGAAATTCATTCTCTCAAATGCACTTAATCACAGACAATTTCAGAAGCTAATTGAAGAACTGGATGAAGACGACTCCCCTGATTTGCTATTTCACTGTGCAGTTTGATGGTTCTCAAGAGATAAAGTTATTTCCCGTTTTTTCGAGCTTCTGGAAGTGCTAAAATTGTTTATGGTGGAGAAGCACAAAATACACCCCAATCTTACAGATCCTGGATGGGTCTAGACTTGGCATTTCTTGCAGACGTGCTGCTGCATTTGGATAAACTAAACGTGGAAAATTCTGGTTGCTGTCTGATCTAGTGCAAGGTGTATTTGTGTTCATGAATAAACTGCAGTTGTTTCACAGATAAATGCTTGAGGGAGAGCTGACACAATATCACAATATCAAACCAGATCAAAAGAAGATGTAGCAGAACCCCTAAAATGGAGCACAACTAGGTATGCAAACATGATTAAAGATCTTAAGGCAGGAGTGGGCAAACTTTTTGGCCCAAGGGCCGCATTGGGGTTCAAAATTGTGTGGAAGGCTGGGTAGGGAAGGCTGTGCCTCCCCAAGCAGCCTGGCCCTGCCCCCTATCTGACTCCCACTCACTTCCCGCCCCCAGACTGCCCCCTCTGAGCCCTGACACATCCAACCCCCTCCTCCCCCACTCCTTGTCCACTGATTGCCCCCTCTGGAGACCCCCCCCACCCTAACTACCACCCCCAGTACCTAAGCTCCCCTGCTCCTTCTCCCCCGATCACCTCTTCTGGAGACCCCCTACTCTAACTGCCCCCCTGGGGCCCCACCCCTATCTAAGCACCTCTGCTCTTTGTTCCCTGACTGCCCCCTCCTGAGACACCCCCCATCCTAACCACCACCCAAGCCGCCCCCACCCTCGTTCTTGCTTACTTTGCTCAGCTGGGCGCGGGCCCCCGGCTCGTTGCTCTCATCTGGCCCCTGCAGCTAGGCCCAGTATCCTGGGCAGGAACTCAGGGCCCCGTGGCTTCCCGCAGCTCAGCCCTGTACCCCCCGGCGGGGAGCGTGGGACTCTGCGACTCCCCGTGGCTCCCCCTGGCACCTGGGGCAGGGAACATGGAGCCCGGTGGCTCCCCGCGGCTCCCCCTGGCACCCCGGCGGGAGCGCAGCGCCCCTCTCCATGCTCACCCGGCCCCTGGGCAGGGAGAGGGGGCCACTGGCACCGCTCCCCCCGCCGAGAGCTCGTGGGACAGGTAGAAATGGCCGGCGGGCCATATGTGGCCCGGGACTGTAGTTTGCCCACCCATGTCTTAAGGACTGTTTTGAGGAAAGATTCCAAGATTTGCAGCAGAAAAGACCTCAAAGCAGATTTTTTGATTAACCCTTTTAGTGCTGAAGCTGACTGTCTGAAGCCCCCATTAGTCACTGGTGAAGCAACATCCCAGATGGAAATAATAGAACTTTTGGAAAATGACAGATTGAAATCTGTTCAGAAGACAGAGAGGACCTGTACTTCTGTCCCAAATCTGTACCAAAGGATAAATACCCCAACATCAGAAGTGCAGCCCTAAAATTAATCTCTATGTTTACCTCGACCTTTCTTTGTCAGTCAGTTTTCTTGGCACTCAAACGTGAAATCCAAATAACAATCCTTTTTGACAGACAGCCACTTAAGAGAACTGCTGCGTGTGAGTACAACTGAACACAAACCAAACTTCAAGGGAATTGCTGAAAGCAAGGATTGCCAGAAATCCCACAAAGTAAAAAATCAAGTTATTATCATTAACTATACATTATAAATGTATAATAAATATATCTCATCAATTTATATAATTATGTGTGGTCTCATGCATGCATATATATATATATATATATACATATATATATATACACACACACACACACATACACAAAGATAGATAGATAGATATATTATTGTGGCTCTGTGGCAATGTACATTGGTAAATTGTGGCTCCTTCTTGGGCTCAGGCTGGCCACCCCTGCCCTAATCTGTTGTTAGCCTCCTAAATTATGCAATTTCAAACAAAAGAGGAGAGGCAGCTCAGTGCATCGGGTGTGATCTCAGTCAATGAGCAGCAATGCTGGTACCCCAGCCACCTGGATGGTCCTATTGGAATCTATAAAGAGTCATTCCCACTCCTTAATTTTACGTGCTTTACTTTTTTGGAGCTTTCTAGACGAGACCTTAAAAACTGAGGTCTCAACTGCTCTTAGCAGACATTATATCCATAGGAGATATCCTATGGTCCTTTTGAGAGTAGGGGTTTTCCCCAGTATCCTTGGCTATAATTTCTTTTCTCCCCATTTTCACTGTTATGTGGCCATGTGTTGTGTGTCAGTTGACCACTGTATCACACGCGATGGTGTCTTTATTTCATTGGTGCTATCTGAAATTTGTGAAGCAATTTTAGATCCTTCAGGATGAAATGTGCTCTATTTTGGATTTACTTCATATAGTGTCCTTGGTTAAATCCTTGAAAGTTTTATTACTTGGCATAAGTTGGGGTTTTGGGTAATATGTTTTGTCCATTATAAATTCAATGCATCTCTTGCCCAAGTTAATTATGTGGTTGGGTTAATTGCTTAAGGCCACACAAGTGGGGAACTTAGCCAATTGTTAACACATTGGTTCAATTACTGTCTCAAAAGCAGAAGTTCCCTCTCAATAAATAGCTTTTAAAATGGTTGCTGTTTGTCAAAACCAGATACTGACTTTGGACCTGTATTAAAGCAATTTGAAGTTATTAGAAGTCTTTCCTGTGAAATAGTTGCATAGATTTCAAAGGGAATTGGATTAGGCCCCTAGATAATTCATAGAAGCAAATAGGAGTATACTAGACTAACATCAATGTAACTGAGGGGAGAAATAAATCCAGAAACTCTGATCCCAACATGTTTTGGAATGACACATACCTTTTGGCTAATGCGTGGGTGACTGTAAATGAGATGCTCAAGACAAAGGATTCTAATGTCTTTGTGGAACGGTTACAACATAGACGCATAGCCCTATCTTGACACATTTTGAGAAATGTTGCTGCATAGGCGGAGTTTTGAAAGTTGTGCTACAATTGTGAGCAATAAGCGTGAAATTTGCTTTTGTAATTTAGCACTCCTGTTCAAAGTAGATGTGCTTTCTAGTGAAGAAGGCTAGGTATACAGTATCGTAAGTTTGTGTGCAGATATTTATCTACCTCCAAGTAAATAGCCCATTTACTATTGGGCTATTTAGTAATAGTAAATTACTTTTTGACTGTATGGAAGCTGCAATTGTGTCAGGGATTTTCAAAGAGGCCTTAGGGAGCTTTAGTTGGACTTGAGCACTTAATCCCATTGGGCCCCCTTGAAAATGCTAGTCTATAAAAATAATTTTATCCTGTCATTTGTTCTTACAGGCATTTCTCCCTTGTTGTGTAATGTGCAGGTGGGGCAGAGGTTTGTTTATAAGAAGTTTCTATGCCTAACCAATTAGCACTTGTATCAGTTTGTCGACAGTCAAGACAGTGTTTTCCAAAGGTATTTTAAGAGTACCAGTGAAATTAAGTACTTTCCCCAGAAAACACTTTTTCCATGTTGTGTAAGCTGTTTTTCTGCAAGGTTGAATGCAGCTCCATTTGTATAGTTTCCTGTCCCAAAGGCAATGTTTGTTTTCTTTGTTCCAATAGGCAGTGGAATTGGCTCGCTAATGTTTTATTCATGAAAGTATGTCTTATGAATGTGACCTCCAATACATATTAGAGGCAAATAATATCACTAACAGTAAAGCCTAAAAGAATCTTAACTTGTGTAACAAATGGACAGATAAATTAAATTACCACAGCTAATGCATGCCCAACTCTATAATTGTACTCCAGTTTGGAATACTGTTAAAGCAATTAGCTTAATTCAGAATTGCAAATCAGGAGTTCATTGTAATCAGGAAAGTAGGACATCTAATCTTAAACAAAGACGCCAGTGCAGGTCTGCCACATGTCTGACAAATTACTATCAGTTTGGTGAAATGTATCAAATTATTCTGTTCCGCTCACCTATTCTTAAAATGGGACTGTATCTAAGTGTCCTCTTTCTTCATTCCTTCTCAATAATCATCTCTGTTTGCAGTGCTACTAAAGCAAAGGATTTGCTTTATTTTCCATTCTGCCTAGATACAACCCCATAATAGTTATAGAAAAGGTTAAAAGTAACAGTAAGTGGTTATGGGGAGGATGGCACTTTATTTATTCTCATGGAGCCTTTTTCGAAACTGGGGTTTTTGCCCTAGTAAGCTGCACCACAAGTTACAGTTTATTCTGATGAACGCTGAATATACTAGGGATTTACTCCGGTGAAGCTACATCAGTGTAGTTATAGTGGTTGCTAAAAAAAAACCAATGTGGACAAGTGGTAACGTTTTCAAAAGCACCTAAATGCCTTAGGAACCTTAGTCCTATTGAAAGTCAATGGAATTAGGGTCCTAAGTGCCTCTGGGGAAGACTTCCAAATGCATAAATAACAGTTAGGCACCTAATTTTGATTGACTTTCAGTGAGTCATAGGGTCCTAACTGCCATTTGTGCTTTTGAAAATCTCCTCCATAAATCACTTGTGAAAATGGAACTTTGAGTCATTTATGAAAATTTTACCCAAGGCCTCGTTGCTGTATTACTGTCTCCAAAAAGTTCCAGCCAGTTTTATGTCATCACATTGGAACGTGGTGGGAGGGGGAACGGTTTTTAAATAAAATTAAGCCTATTAGTTTAGTGTCAAAGTGCAAAGGATATTTTACTTTCAAACTAAGATTAAATAATTTGATTTCAGTGAAGATTAATTTATTTCTGCATCACAGTTCTCAGTCTCCATGTATAGGGAACAGTAACAAGTCATGAGGATGTATTAAACAGATCTTACAATAACTGTTTGGAGATCACTCTTGAAGGCAAAATTGATCATTACATTTATTGCACTGTAAACATGTCCCTAGCCACAGCTTCAGTCCAACCCATTCACCAAGTATTAAAACACTGCTAAAAACTAATAAATGAATATTCCATGAAAAAAGCCTATAACAAGCTTTTGATCCTGTGTAGCATGATATATGCCACCCTTACAAAAGAAAACTAATATGAGCAATGGAAATGTTGGAGATTGAGAACAGAAGTTTCTTCTCAACTTTAAGAATAATGTTCACTATCAGCAAACAAGATACATTCAAAAGAAATTTGCCTTGACTGTAAGGATTATTCCTCATGCGTAGGCAGAACCATCCCTTGGATACGGCAAATCGGGGCGACAGCTCCAGGCCCTGCACATTGGGGAGCCCTGCAGGCCAATGTGATTGGCCGGCGCGGTTGGTCCCGGAAGTGACAGGTCAGTCCAGGAAGTGACAGATTTGTCACTTTCACTGTGGACCCCACACACCGCCCTGTGTGTAGGGCCATACCAAATTCATGGCCATTAAAAATGCATCACGCACCATGAAATCTGGTCATTTGTGTGGTTTTATCGTATACTATACAAATTTCATGGGGGGAGCATTACTCAAATGGGGATCCTGACATGAAAGGGAGTTGCGATGGGCCTCAAGGTTATTTTAGGGGGTTGTGGTAGTGCCGCCCTTACTTCTGCGTTGCCTTCAGATCTGGGTGGCCAGAGAGCAGCAGCTGTTGGCTGGGTGCCCAGCTCTGAAGGCAGCACTCCACCAGCAGCAGTGCAGAAGTAAGGGTGACAATACCATATCAAGCCATCCTTACTTCTGCACTGCTGCCTTCAGAGCTGGGTGTCCAAAATAAGGTATTTTATAGACATAGCCATTAAGCGGTGCTATGTGTATAAAATACGTTATTTAAACCAACAGTTCTCAACTGGGGAGCTGCTGCCTACAGGGTGTGTGCGTGTATGAGTGTGTGTGTATGTATGCGCCATTTCAGGGGCTCTGCCAAGTAGGGCTGCTTGGAGCTCCGGTACCTGGCAGCTGAAGCTTGGAGTCCTGAGCCCCAGGACCCTGCGGGACAGAAGTCCCAAGCCCAGGTGCTCTGTGGGGCAGAAGCCCCAACACACACACACACACACCACACTGCTGGACTAAAGCCCGGAGCCCTGGTACCCTGTGGGGCTGGAGCCCCAAGTATTGGGCAAAAGCCTTGGGCCCCCCTCTCTATAGGGCAGAAGTACCCCCATGACCGAAGACCGGACGACCACCGCCCTGCAGCTGAAGCTTGGAGCATCCTCCTCCCTCACTAGAGTGTGGCATTTTTATAGCATATTGGGGGCTTTTGAAAGAAAAAGGTTGAGAACCTCTGATTTAAACAAACCTCAGCCACACCTGGCAGAGCATTCAAGGATCTTATGATGAACACAATTGGTGTGTATAACCAAGCTCTGTGACCAGTCCATATCGGTACCGAGAAACATGTCAGGCCTCCCCTTCCTCCAAGCAACTGAGTAGCCCTGGAGCTGCTCCACAGAGGCTAGTTCAGCCCCGATGCCACACTATAATTAATCTGTATTAAACACCTTTTTCTCTACGCCAGACATGGCATTATGTGAAAAACACAGGTAAAAGGTTTTTTTCAAAGGACTCTTCACCATCCGCACAACTCTGCATTTGTCCCATGAGTTATAGTTTCTAGTCATGAACTACAGGAAGCAAAAAGCTGTGGATTGTAAGTTGTTTGGGATCAGGAGCTGTCTTTTTGTTATATATGTGTACAGTGCCAACAAGTATTGCCAACTCTTGTGCTTTCATTGTGACTCTTGCCGTATTTGCTGTTCTTAAAGCCCCAGGTTCTCAGGTCCAGTGATTATGTGAGACTGTTGTTTTATTTTTAAAGTAGGTTTCTAGCCCTTGTGGTTGCAGTGGCAAACATGATCAGAATTTACCTAAGAAGCTCAAAATCCAGAAGGCAAATAAAAAAGAACCCTGTGAGAAGGGACAGAGTAGTTGCTTCCTTGGCTGTGGTCATTTGGTTGACGAGCAACAGCTGGGATAAGAGGCTGCAGCCCAGACAGAAGGGAGTGACTGCCAGAGAGGCTAAGGACCACCCTGTATCTGCAGCATAGTGGTAAGGAGCTGCCAAGGCACAGGATCTGAAGGACTGAGAGGAGACTGCTATAGGAAGCCTCACCAATGTAAGTGTGTTTCTCTTCTCTGTGACCTAGAGAAAGGCTGGACTCCTAAGGCCCTGCTACCAAGCCTGGCAGGAATATGACATGAGTGGGGAACTGAGCCAAAAGGCTACGAGAGTAAGCTCTTAAATCCAGTGCACTTTCAAGGGCCTGAGGACATGGGAGAAGGTTGAGCCCCTTACAAGCCCCAAATGTATTAATATTTTAAAATGTTATGACGTTTAATCCCATTTCATGATTTTTTTGAGGCTTGATTACTGAGTTTTGAACATTTGGTGTTTGGCATATTGCAGTGAGGTCTGGGTCACTGATCAGGAGCTCTAGGTGCTACCATAATAAGTGGAAAAATAAGAACAACAATTAGTTTAATTTTGTTAGCTGCAAAGCTAGCAGCTTTGTTTTCATACTGATTTGAATAGGCGAAAACAGAAATGTTAAAGTTCCACATCTCCCAACAATCATTATGGTTAGTAGAGCCAGATCCAAAGGAAAATAATTACACATGTAACCCGCAAGGAAATTATCTAGATTACTGGGGCTCTGTCTGCTGGCAGCTCAGGGAGAGGTGTAAGTGGGGGAATGGTCCTGCTGTTGTGGGGAACCCTCCTGGCTTCTGCACTACCCCGGTGAAATGGGCTAGCGGAAGGATCTGAGTCCTCGCTCCCACTTCCTTTACCCAGAGGCCTGCCTGACCTCAAGGACTCCCCTTGCACTTTCCTGTCTGGGAGAGTCCTTGTAACCCCGACAAGGCTGGGCCCAGAATTCCTGGATGGTTTGACCCCCAACCTTGCTGGGGTCACCTAGGACAGGGACGAGGGTGTCCCCACTCTGGGGTGTGCTGTCTGAACTAGACACTTCCCTGACCCACTGATCATTACAGACAATTTAAAGCAAATACAATGTATTTAATCAGCAATAAATTTAAAAAAGAATAAGGAAAAATGGGAAAAATTGAAGACAAACACATCACCCTGCTCTGTGGCAGGGAACATCCCAAACAGTGTCTCTGGAACGTCGGGGCAGTTCAGTCTGTTCCTTGTAAGTCCCAGGCTGCCTTCCCGGGCCCTGGCTGTGCTGGAGGGATGCTGTGGGTTGGACACTTTCTCTTGTGGTGGCCACACACCTTTGGGTGATGGGACCCTTCTTCCCAGTGTCAGCCCCCTGTTGGGTTAAGATTCCTCTTGACAGTCTGGCCTGCAAGGACCCTTGACTGGGGGTGTCCTCCTGTGCTGGGTCCTTTACCCAGTGTCCCCTCTTGGCTGGCCCCAGTTGCTCACCACACCAGCTCAGACTGCTCCTGGTCCAGCCCCAACTCCATTGTTCTAGCTCTGACCTCAGCGCTGCTGCTGCTCTGCCTCCCATCCCCCTGGGCTGCTTCTCTGGCCCCTCTGGATCTGTTGCTGCAGCTCTGTTCCCAGCATAGGATCTGCTCCCTGGCTGCTTTTCTGGCCCCTCTGGCACAGCTCTGCTCCCCAGCTCAGCTTGGGCCCCTGCTTTCTCCTTAGCTCAGCCTGACTCTGTCTGACCCAGGCAATTCTAGCCCACATGGAGGATGGGACCCATCGTGGCTTCCTGACCAGCCTGTCCGCTCTGTCCATCAGGCTGACCTGGAGCACTGGCCTCTCCCCATTGTTCCTGGGGAAAGTCAGTCTTGGGGTCCTGTTTTCCCATTGACCCCTCCCCTTTCAGTGCTGGGAGCTAGCCAACCACTGAGTTTTAGTAAGGGGACAGCAGTCCCCTTAGAGAGGCACACTGTCCCTCATAGGGAGGGGGAGCCAAGACAGACTCAGAGTCTGCCCAGCAACCAATAGGGAGTGTGATGCCCTTCCCAGGGAGTTCAGAAAAGGGGAGAAGCAATTTTTTAATCTGTATGGCGCCAATCAGGGAAAGAGCAGGACTGGCTGTGTGGGGAGCTGGTGAGTCCCAGGCCTTCATGCAGAGTTCCCCCTGAGAACTGGCCTCTAGGGACCTGAAAACAAGATCTCTCAGCTGGGCCTCTCCCTCTTCACTGATGACTTCCAGTTTGCAGACTTTTGCTGGGTGCATCCCCAGCCAGTCTACATTAGCCCTCCAGCTCCCTAGGTGAGACCAGTCAGCACATGGTCAGCTCTTCTCTGGCTGCTAGTCCAGGGCTGCTGCCTGCGGTGAGTATGACTGTATGCTAGGGTGGGAAATCTCAGTTTGGAGTTCAGTGTAGTTGTGTAATCTGCACCTTTTGTGGTGAGGAGAAATCCTGGGACCAGAAGCAGCCTGACTCCTACCTGAGGAGGATCCCTGCCAGCAGAGACCAGCCCCTCTGCGGTGACCGAGGAGTCCAGAGTCATCACTGAACCTGGGGATCATTCATGGCATTTGTGAGTGCACCATCTTTTAGAAGTCAGGGAAATTGTTTTGGGGACCCCCTGCTCCTTGAACTGTGTCCTCAAGCCAGGGAGTAAGGGTTTGGGGATTTTATAACCTGCTGTGTATTAAACCTGTGGAGGAACTTATCACCACCTCCCACTTGTAAGTCCTTTGGGCTGAACCACTGCAGAGAAGATATCCTAGTCATAGATCATCAAGGGCCCCAATAAAGTACGCGTACCAACAGGACACTGATCTTATATTTGTTACATCAGGTCACGTGGCTGGGGAAAATCATGGGTATTATCAGCTTATGCACCAGTGACCCTAAGAATAGTATTTTATCCTGTTATGTTTTTCTCCTGTTTAATATAATTACTGTGTTGAATATATGGTATGTGTGTGTGTGTTTTCTTGGGAGTCTCCAACTATCTGGCAACTAAATGGGGGTTACCCTCTGATTACAAGTTTCCTCCCAAGCTGCCTTGGTGACCCTGCCAGGAAGGTGTGAGGGAGTTGGAGGCACTGCCAAATTCGTAGGAAAAGATAAAGAAGATACACCCTGCTGAGTAGGTGGCGGGATCCAGAAGAACCCAGACCTGTCCATCAAAACCTGTAAACAGATTAGCATTAAAGAAGGTAGCTGGGTGGAGAGGGAGTGCTACACACAGATTAGATGATAAAACTTTTCAAGGAAACCTGGTTTAAGTCATTCAAGGGTTCGTATAACTCCATTACCTAGGGGAAGAGTATTACAGATTTGTTGTGTAGGCACAAGAAATGTCCTGAGCAAAGGGAGGTATGCTAATGTGCTCTTCTCTCAAACACTTGAAGGACAATACAAAGCAATTTATCTGAAGCCCTGGATGGGCTCCTCTCTGGGCCTGCCAAATATGTGTTTACCACTGGTCTCTGTAAGCTAAAAGGATCAAAAAGCTCAGAAAGGTTTAAAGACACAAACACTGTCTGGAAGGGAAATCAGATGGCTAAGGGGGAGGCAGAGACTATTGGGAAACAGTCTGATCCCCAGACTCTGGATGAGTATCTGCAGTTAAGATGGGCTCACCTATGCTTTTAGGTAAGATAGATATGCAAATACACTGTTGTAAGAAAAGAATTTTTAAACCACTGCGTTCCTACTGTTAAAATTAAAACAGGTTTCCTATAAGAAAACATTGTTTGGGTCGCTGTCCTCATCCTGAGCACAGCTCCTGCAGTGGGGAACCACAGGTACCAAGTAGAGTATGACCTGTTCGGAGTAATCATAGTTGATACACAGGGTACCAGCACCTGGTCTAAGAGTGAGAATTGTGGGGTTGAGCTCCAAAGAGGTGAAGGCTTGGACCTGGAGCACCTGCACTAGGAAAGATCCAAAAAGGGACTAGGGGTCAGAGTAATGGCCAGCCCTAAATCATGACAGAAGGGTCTTCTAGCAAAGGAGGAACAAAACGGTACCCATCCATTTGTTTTCTATATTGGGAGGGATGTGAGGGTGTGGAGGAGGTCGAGGTAAGAAAGGAAGTTGCCTAATAAGGGTGCTGTCTTGTACAAGTTTCATTGTGTAACATTAAAAAAGATATGTGACATTTATTTACCATAGTGAAGTTGTGGTAATATAGAGTAGGCAGCAGAGTCTCATGTATATTATGAGCTGGGTATTGTAACATGAGTTTAAAATCTTGTTCAAACCTTTCATTTAAGATAGTTGTGGACCCATAAGTGTTTCTTACACCTAACACAAGACCTAACAGAATCTGGCCAAGAGCTAGCCCGCGATGGTCGGGGGGCGGGGCTTTCAGTGGGTATTATAACCAGGTGTGAGGAGAGAGTAGGGGAGGAAGGTAGAACACACACAGACTGGGAACAGAGACACAGAGAGACAGAGTTAAAAAGCAAGAATGCCAGGCAGTAGCTGGAGAGAGAGTTTTTGAGGCTTGGGTTGGCTAAATAGGCTTGGGGCTATAAGCTAAGAAATGGCTCCTTTTTGTTATTCGTTTCTCCTGCATTCCCGGAACATAAAACTTTGTGTATTCCTTGTAAACAAACACGATTGCCTAAAAGAAAATACCAGACTCCATCAATTTCTGCTTCCAAACAGGACATCCCCAGGGTCATGAACTTTGGCTAACTGCTCTAATCAAAAAGGGGTAACTTATTTAAAGAACAAGTTTATTACTCCTTACCATGTGTTTATTAAAATAAATAATCTGCATAATAATTTGGGGAATTCTGTATTTAGTAGACCACAGAGAATTACATTAGTCAGTCCCAAATTAGCACCCTTCAAATTGAATTATGAGGAAATAGCTAATACTAGATGTGTCAGAGAGTTATTCCAATCTGAATCAGCTTTCTTTCTTTCTGATGTAATTAAATACCAGGCTTGTTTTATTCCTGATGAGGTGGTTTATAATCTGATTTGTGACATAACATGGAACTCGGTACAATTTATTAAAAATACTAGAAGCCAGCAAGCAGTCATGGTTTTGACACTGACTAGAATTCAGTGAAAAGGAAAATAGTAGTTGGAAAATCAATTCCAGAGAGTTAGGATTTTGCTTTTGAGCCAAAAACAAATATAGCATGGGCCAAATTTTTTTCCTTTTGTCATTAAATTCAGCACAGTTATACCAAGGATGAGTTTGGTATGGGAACATTATATTAAGAACCAAAAAATCTACAAGTACAGGAACTGTAGTACTTTTAATGTAGTTGCACCCTTGATCTCTACTGGGATATTAGCAGAAAGTGCCTGTCTAGCCTAGGAAAAAAGGTGCCTTTTAAATCATAATCATATTAGTTGATCTTCTCTTAGATCCCCCTTAAGATGCTACACAATTTAAGGTGTTAGACTGCCTACACAAGTTGCCATGTGGTGTTTCAAGTCATTTTACCTAGCTCGAGTAACTTGACTCAATTTTAAAAACACAATTTCCCCCTAGATGAGATACAGTCTTAATGTAAACATGATTTACTCCAGTGCAATGTGAATTGCACTGGCGCATCATGTCCCAGTTTGGAATTGGGTAGACTGCACCAGTGCAGATTGCACAGCTCTGGTGTAAACTGTCTCTAGAGCTGCACTTTCACAAATGCAAAAATCCCATTGTACACAAGCCCTTTGAAACTATATCTGAGTAGTGGCCTCATTTACCATTTCAGGATCTGCCAACAGGAAGGCTGTATCCTTTAGCACTGTTCTGTGTACACCCTTGTGTGTGGGTACTACTTTCCAGTCAGCCTTGCTCTTTCTAAAAACCCTGATGTCTGTCTGTGTTTTCATCTTGGGGAGAGGGGAAGGGAGGCAGATATGATAACCTGTCAGAGTGAGCCATGCTGTGTCTTAACTGCCCTCTGAAAATTCCTGTCATATTGAAGGGAGATGAGGCAGTATCTTTTACTGGATCAACTTCTGTGGATGGAAGGTACAAGCTTTAATGCTACATGGAGCTTGCCTTCTGACCTAAGGAAGGAAATCAGAATGTCTGAGCTAGACACACGTTAAGACAGATTGTTAAGCATAAGGGGTAAAGGATGATTTAGGCAGTCACTTGAAATTAAGTTGGTAATCGAGGGTTAGGTTTAGATATAGAGGATCAGGGACAGATGCCTAATTTGAATCTAATCTGTTTTTTTTTATTGTGGCTGATATATTAGAAACCTACACACTGTATTTTCAGTGATGACTAACTTGTATATGTAAAGCAAGCTTGTTTTATAAAACGCTATTAGCCAATCCTCACAGCAGCAACTTTTGTATGTTAATATCCAAGTCAGGTGATCATGTTTTCTTGTATGATTCCCTTAGGATATAATTATTTATTTTTCCTCTGGCATTCAAGATTTCATTTCCTCTAGACCTATTTCCCTTCTACACTCATGGTATTTATGAATGCCTCTGCTGATAACCAGTCTGCCCACTGTCAGTCTTCCCTTCTGTAACTGAATCCGGTTTTTATATTGGCATTCTGTAGTGAGCCATAAGTAAAACCTATATTTTTCTCAGAGTACAAAGGGCCCACTAGTGTAAATTCAACATTAATATGAACTTAATTCTGCTCCAAGAGCAGTATGACCTGCTAGTTTGCATGTTAATAAGCCTCTTACTCCCAGGAAAGTGACAAAGGCAATCTTTGGCCAAACACAGAGAGAGTTAATTAAAATAAATTGAAAGGTTCCTGTGAAATATACATAGCCAGCCTTGCATATTAAAAAAGAAATTATAGCTACTCAAGTCTCTATATACAGTGTGTTGTTGCAAGGAAAGCAGACTATATTTTTGTATATTAAAAGACTTCAGAAATATCAGGGATTAAACAAATGCTCAGTGTGTATTGTACGTTTGTGCTACCTTAACATCAACGCAAATGTACAATGTAAGGCTAATAGGGCATTTTGAAGCAAATTGCCAAAGACATTAAAAAAACCCTGAACAATAAACTTTTAACTTACATTGGAAACAGGTACTCTGCAAGAAAGTCTATGAATCTGCTTCAGTTCCAGGGAGAAAAGGGTCCATTCAAAGACATTGCAGTCTGAAAGAATATTGCAGAAAAGTAAATAACTTATTTGCATCAATCTTTGCCACAAAGAGTTTAGAGAGAGACCCCAGGAGCTACTGCTTGCAAATAATTTAGATAAGGCATTGTCAGAGTCAAAAGTGTCAGAGGTGCTAAAATAAATTTATCATTTAAACTGCAAGAAGTCACTAGGAGCAGAGTTTTCCTCCAAGATCCTGCAATGAATTAAGAATGAAGTGGCAGAACTGCTAGCAAAAATATTTAATCTCTCATTAAAATCAGCTACTATACCTGAGGACTGAAGATTAGTCAATATTATACATAAACTAGGGATGATCTGGGAATTACAGGCCAATTAATTTTACTACATTATCTGGTAAATTTGATGAATGAATTAATGTTAGAATTTCTAAATGCCTATTTATCTATCCTACCAATCTAAGTTCTTCTGATGGTGCCCATCACCATAGTATCTGATGAGAACATTCTTTAATGAGTACAAACCTCTTTGGTGTCTGTAAAGGAAAATCATGCCTCTCCAGTTTCTGAGAATTCTTTAAGCCTAAATAAATACATATATAAAAAAGAATCAACTATTATTTATTTTGACCCTCCAAAGCTTTTGATAGTCACAGGGGGCTACTAAGAAAACTAGATAGTCACAACATGAGCAAAGAATTTCCATCCTGAGTTTAAAAACTGGTTGAGTGAGGAAAAAAAACACAGAGTAGGGGAGTAGTTTCCAATATGGAGACAGGTTCTGTGCTCCGAAAAGCCATAACAGAAGACAAAAGCCACACCCACTAAAGTCAGTGGCAGTCTTTCAGTTGACTTGATAGGTCATTGGATTTGGCCCTATGATGAATGTTGTTGTTTTTTTGGGGGGGGGGGGTTGAATCCCAGCAATGTATACGAGTAGTTCAAATTGTTCCTTTCGATGTACATTTCTTTGTTACTTGTCTACATAAAATTTCCCCTGGCTTTGTTAGGGTCCTCATATCCTATTTAGTCATAAAAATCCTAAATATTTCAATGTAATCTGCAAATTTTACTACCTTTTTGCTCACCACTTTTTTCAGGTCACTGAGAAAAATGTTAACAAATGCCAGTGTTAGTAGGAATTATGGGAGCACCCCCGCATTAATCTCCTTCCATGTTAAAAATTAACTATTTTGTTCTTATACATTTTTTTCTATCTCTTATCTAGTTTTTAATCGATTTCTCGGCACAAATGTTTTATTAGACAAGTTTAGACTATGTCTACATTTAAACCACTGCACTGGCACAGCTTTAGCTATTCGGTTTAGACACTCCTTACAGAGACAGGACTATAACTCTCATAACTATATACTTAATCTACCTCCCAGAGGTGGTAGCTGAGTCGACAGGAGTTATTCCATTGATCTAGTGTTGTCTACACTGGAGATTAGGTTGGCTTAACTACATCGCTCAGAGGTGTGGATTTTTCATACTCCTGAGAAACATGCCTGGGTTGACCTCACTTTTTAGTGTAGACCTGGACTGAGTGTATTTTTCTGCTCACTGAACACTTGAAAGCAGATTGTGATTTCCTCAAAATAAATCATTGTTCAAATGTATTCAGCAAATATCACATTAAATCTGTGTACTCTATAGTTTGATTATGACCATATAGCTAGGAACTAGGAATTCCTGGACCAAATCCTTATCTGGGTAAATTATCATAGCTCCCTTGGTTTTATGGAGTTATGGTGATTTATACCAGCAGAGATTCTGGCCCCCTGAGTATTATTTGGGGTCCAGAAGGAATTTGCCCCTGGGGTCAGGTAGGCAGAGATCGGGGGTGGGAGGTTCACCTTTCTCTGCCATGTGGACACGCGTCACTTCCAGGTTTAAACTAGTGTAAATGGTCTTTTTTTTGTAACTTGCAGCTTTTAAACCATGATTTGAGGATGTCAGTAACTCAACCAGATGTTATGGGTCTATTACAGGAGTGGGTAGATGAAGTTCTGTGGCCAGCAACTTGCAGAAGGTCAATCAGGCTAGATGATCACAATGGTCCCTTCTGACATTAAGTCTACTAATTCCTTTCACTGCTACGCTGACTAGCTGAGTAGTCTTGAGAAAGTGACATAGGGCCAGATTGTTAAAAGTATTTAGGGCCCTGTGTTCTATTGAAAATCCCACTAGGTGCCTAAATATCTTTCTGAAATTTGGTCCTTTGGCCCTAATTCAGCAAAGAATTTAAGCATGTGCTTAATTTCCATTGAGATAATTAAAGTTAAGCTCATGGTTACATGTTTTGGTGAACTGGAGCCTAAATTCTATTTCAGTTTCCCCCACCTGTAAAACAGGGATGAAAAATCTTTTGTACATCAAAGAAGATGTTGTGCAGATTCATAAATTAATATTTGTGCTGTACCAAATAAGTGGTAAGTATTAGACTCCTTGTGCTTAGCATCATTTTCTAGGCCATCATGCTTTCCAGCAGACTCGTCTCAGTTAGGTGCTTGCAGCATTTCAGAACTTGTCTATTATTTGCCAAACTGTGTTTGTGTTAAGGTTTCAAGTACAGAACTGTGAGATTAATACAGTATTTCAAATGATGCTGGTATTGCTTTTTCTGTACTTTCTGAACATCCCAGTTTTTCTCTGCTCAATACTATCCCCATAATATAGATTTTTATCCTTATTCATCTTTGACCCACCATACCTATTGCTGTTACCTGTATATTATATTGTAACCACCATACTCTGCTTTTTATTTTTTATGTATAGATTGCAGTAAACTACAAAGCATTCTTTGATTCTTTTGTATAGAAGATACTTTGCAGAAATAAATGATACAGTATGACTAACCCCACATAGTTTGAGCCACAAAAGAAAATGTCCGAGTAGTCTAGAAACACATTCCCCCTTCACATCCTTCTAACCCCACCCCTCGCCCCAAATAAATAATTTATCTGGGAATTTGAAGAGCCTAAGGATTTGACAACAAAGGGGAAGAGATGTGTTCTGCTAGTTATTGGTAAAAATATATACATCAGTAACTTTATTTAGTGCTGAAAGGGGCAGTCAGTTCATTTTTGTTTTACCAAGCCACCAGAAGTGATGACTTCTGTTTTTGCAGTAATTATGAAGACTTCTGGATTTAGACATCAATAAATGCACTTCTTGTGCTCATAACTGCTTTATTAACACTGTTAGAATGAATGTTTGAAAAAATAAGCGGTCATTTGAATTCGTTTAAGTAGATGCATGGTCACTCATCTTGCAGTTAGGTGATGAGTTTATAAGAGTTATTTTCTTTTTCAAGCTATCCTAGAAAATATAATCATACATGCTAAGAACTCTACTTAGTTTGAACTTTATGGCTACAAGGAGACTGGCGTTTCCTACCTTTGTCTAAATTAAGGATTGACTCATTCGTCACTGAACTAAAAACAAAAAGAAAAATAAGCCTCATGCAGCAGTACAAAAACAGTTTTTCAGCAGTTCTAGAATAATATTAGTAAATAGATTTCTTTCCTCCTGATTGCATTTTAATTATTAATGAGATAATAAGTTGACCTTTATGGTTTAACAACACTTTGCAAAAAATTGTTTATATATTATGCATTATTTTTCATTGTTCCTTCTGTAATGGTGAACCCTTAAGCGAAGTCTCATATAAATCATGGGCTTATAAAAGTCATAAAGTTAGTGACTTTTTACATGAATAGATGAGGTACTTTAAACTAAGAAAACAGATCATTTCTACTTCTTACTGGTTTTTGAAATGATAATACATAGATTTTTTTTTTCCAATACTAACACTATTAATTAAACAAATTGCACTGCAAGAACAGCTTTACATTATTCCAAAGCATAGACACTATTGTTTTATTCTGCTGATAGTGACAGATGCCTCTTTATGTGGCCAACTGTGCAAAACTCAGAGGCAAAAAAAAGAACGACGTAACATCTATGATAAATGTCCTGAAGTTTTGTTTGAAATGTGATGCAAAGGTTAACAAAATCCTAGATCTGAGAGCTTTATACTACATTGTCAGAAGATATTCTACAGAACCTTGGAATAAAAATATATCTAGTCTTGCTGAGACGTTTGGACGGGGGATGTGTGGAGAGAATCAATAACTAATGTTTATCTGGGTTCCGCACAAAACTTTTTTTTTATTCTTCAGCCATGCCACTGAAATTAACTGACTAGCACTATTCCCATAGCTATGCTAATATCAGTGATCATTATGGTGCATAAATCAGGAAAATATGTCAGCATCAAGATGCATTAGAAACATTGGGTGAGGGAGACGCTGTATCCTAAAAGGAGGAAAACAAAATTAGGAAGGAATTTTAGCCTCTGACAAGGGAAATAAATACATGGGGAGTAAAAAAAATTAAATGAAGTGCTTGACAATATTGTTCTAATCTATGAGAAACTGATATTTTGAACCATTTTACTCCATCAGTTACACATTGTGAACTTGAAAGGTAATGTTGTGGTGATTTTGTTAATGTGTCTGTACAATTTTACAAATTCTGGTTGATGTTATGAAGTTATAAAAATTGTTATCCTAGACCGCCTCAGTGTAAGTAGAATCCACTGTTGACTAACAGGGACTGCCTCAAGTCCCTCTTAGACCAAATACAATGATTCAGTAGAACTTAGTGGCCACCTGTTCAGGTGAAAGCACCACGGAATAATGAGTTAGTTGAAAGCTAGGAGAACCAGTTTTCTCCTACTTCTCTGCTGGAGACAGTCCAGTGTGGGGCAATGAAAATGATTAGGGGGCTGGGGCACATGAATTACAAGGAAAGGCTGAGCGAACTGGGCTTGTTTAGTTTGCAGAGAAGAGTGAGGGGGGATTTGATAGCAGCCTTCAGCTATCTGAATGGAGTTCCAAAGAGGACGGAGCTAGGCTGTTCTCAGTGGTGGCAGATGACAGAACTAGGAGCAATGGTCTCAAGTTGCAGTGAGAAAGGTCTAGGTTGGATATTAGGAAATGCTATTTCACTAGGAGGGTGGTGAAGCACTGAAATGGGTTATCTAGGGAGGTCGTAGAATCTTCCTCCTTAGAGGCTTTTAAGGCCCAGCTTGACAAAGCCCTGGCTAGGATGATTTAGTTGGGGATTGGTCCTGCTTTGAGCAGGGTGTTGGACTAGATGATCTCCCGAGGTCTCTTCCAACCTTAATCTTCTATGCTCCTGAGTAGAGGACTCTGCCTAATTGAGAGAACTCTCCAAAGTGGTGAGGAAACTGAGGTGGGAAAATATTTATAGGTGTGCTTACTAAGCAGAGAGCAGTGGTGTTTAGAATCCTGTTCAAAGTCTGTCTCTGTGCCTGTTGGTTTTCACTGTTGCATGCAGCTGAAGTGGTAAGCTGTATGTCCAGTGCACCCACAGGGCTGAAGTTCTGGAAGACAGTGTGTTTAAACTGTAGGAGAGGCTGGGCTGTGGGGATGTGGCAGGGTCACCATTCATTCCAGGGCTCTTAGCACTCAAGATGGGTGCCTCAGAGAGGATCTGTACCCCAAAAATATATGCCTAGAAACTCTAAGCAAGGATTATGCCTGGACTCTGTACAGACTCTGGAGGCTTAAAGTATGTCAGACCCAGTGGGCACATGGGTCTCCCCATGCACCCTGGTGGGCATCCAACTGGGGAGCTCAGCTAGACCTGTTACAAACATTAATTTAAGGACCATTTTATGTAAATGATGTAAAATCATGATGTAATGTGCACATAAGTAACTTTACCACAAGCTGAGGGGAGTCCCTATCCCAGAAAGGCGATGAGGAAGGAGGAAGAAATGGGCAAAAAGCAGAGTTCAACAAGCACTTTCAATCTGTTTTCCTCTTATTATATACTGAGCTATTGGCCAAACATCTGTGAAATCAGTCAGAGCTGAATGCAAACAATCGTAACTGGTATTAGCATGTTCAGTGCTCTGAGGGGCTGATCCATTGACTTCAGCAGGCTTTGGGAGTCACTCCACTGATTTCAGTGGGCTCTGGATCTGCCCCTCATTCCCAACACAAGAGAAGTAAACCATCCATAACTATTACCTTCAAATCCTTATGTCCTTTACACAGTGTTTAATACCCTTTCATTCAGTATCAAATTCATAGGGATGTTTTTCATTCTCTGGAATGTATTGTGAAATTGTACCTTTTAGGAACATCATCCCAGTGTTACAAGACTGTCTGATTCATAGTATTATGCACAGTATTGCACAAAAATGTTTGGCCTTCCTCTGATGATTTGTCATAGGCACAGCATACTCAGGAAAAGCTTAACATATAATTACTCTGGGTTGTTTTTTTTTTTTGTTTCAACACTAAGACAACTGGATTTTTTTGATGATACGCAGCACATACAGGGGTGAATTGATACGGCACTGGGAAAGAATGGGGAAGTTGAAGGAAATGACACGAGCACTTCTGTTCTTGGAGGAAGTTCATTGTAATAGCATTAACTTTGGCAAAATTCTTCACTGGATTGCAATAACCCTATGAGGGAAGTATAAAATCATACACAGTAGGGCTAATATTTACTCATACTAGTGTTTTAGCTGATCAACTCTTAAATAGCTCCAATGACAATGCCTTCACTACTTCTCTTGGGTAGGCTCTCATCTTTGTGCCTTTTTTTATGGTGTGTCCTATGCTTGTTAAAATAAATCAAAGCAGCAATGGGAGCTCACTAGTTCTAGAAGCTATATGTTTGTTGATGTCCCATGATGAAGTGCCACTGCATCATTTTGTGTAAGGGGTAATAGTATCGGGATAAGAATGGGGATGTGAGAATAATTGTATGTGAAAGGAAGCCATGTTTCAAAATAGGCCCATAGCTAGCCATACAAAAGCTTGTTTGTGTGTGTGTGTGCCCGCGCACTGGGTAGTTGTACACAAATACAAATAGAACTGTGTGTGTGTTATGTACATATAGAAATGTGGAACTGTGCAGGGGGATGTCTTGTGTGAGTCTGTCTACCTCCACACTCTGGAGAGCCAGAAGTGGGGAAGTAACTGTTGGCCATTTTAGATTCTGGCAAAAGGCTGTTTGATCAGACCCATCCTGCATAATAGACTGGAAATGCACTAAAAGAGTTCAAGGTGACTTTAGCACCCGTCTGCCTTCCAGAATCACGGTTGTGCCTCCAGCATGAGGTAGCCCTCCATTTTCCTGGCTTTAAGTTTGGGATTCCGTTGGGGTCAGCAGCAAAGCAATTTTGGAGCCAGTACTGTCAGTCTGTGCACACCCCAGAACCTGCATCTTGTCACAAAGCTCACAAGATAATTCAGGAAAGGGGAGGAAAAGAAAATCTAACTGGGGCCTTGCAAAGGCATCCATCATAATCCTTCCTTTATTCTGATGGCTTCAGGGAGGGCTTTAGCACCAGCATCTGTCTTTCTTGCAGTTCCCCATATTCCCCTTCAGGAGCCAGTGACTTATAGAACTGCTCTCTGCAGAGTCCCTCTGAGCTGTGTGCATTTACAGCCTTGTAAGTCTAGCACTGTGTAATGTGAATAAGGGTGACAGATTGGGCCTCTAGAGACCAGAAACCAATTTAGCCAACACATTCTGGGACTTTAAAAAAAAATGTTTTTGTTAATAATAGAATTTTCCGGTTACACATGAAGCTTTTGCTGCCAGTTTATGTTAATTTCAGGATATATGTGACAGTATGCAAGCAAATGTTTATTTGGGGTTTTGGGGGGGGGGGTGTTTTGTCGTCTTCCAGCACCATCTGGCACTACAGTGTGAATCTTCTAATGAATAAACATCGCGCATCAGTCTGTCACTCACTCATCCATTTGATAGAAACTGAAATGCTAATTTAACCATCATCTTTGTTGTATGATAATCGGGGACAACTTCACAAAACTCCAAGACAAAGACTACAAATTAAGGACACATGTCAAAAACGGGCAACACAGATTTAGAAAGCTTAATGTATCTTTCAATTAGACTAACAAAGGGAGTAATACCCACCTGACGTTTTTACAGTTTCTATTTTTAAAATGCCGTGTGCCTCTGTCCCTCCCCCACGCTTTTTTGGGGCACCAAGGGATGATGTCAGATTTGTCAGTAAGATTGAAATAGACTTTTTGTAGATGAAATTAGATGTTTAAAAAGGTAATGCTGGAGGGACCAGATTGATAAAATCATTCAGTGATGGCTTTCACATAGATATTGCTTATTCAGATACTGTACAAATAGTCATAGCGTGTATATTTTGTGATTAATTACTGCAAGTTCAAACGTTTTGGGATTATTTTGTCAGTTACCTTATCAAAGCACATCAACTGAGTCTAATTTTTGTAATTTTGCTACCACATCACAGCAGCAGTCATTATAATGTGAGAATTGAGCCCTCCAGTATTAGTGAGTAAAATATCCCTGAACAAAATGGCACTTCTCCTTAAAACTTGTCTTATTAGCTGGACTTGTTCAGTTTGCAGGTCTTATTATCTGTACTCATTAAAGAGCAAGAAAAATTAAATATATGTGGAAGTTTACTTTTCCATCACTTGTGCACCCTGAACATTGCTCATATGAGTTAACAAAAGAGAGCGAGAAGCCTGCTATAGGTGATGGGCAAACGTAGTAAAATAAGAACCTGGAAAAATCTCGGCCTTTTCTTTGAACTAAACCCACTATTCTTAAGGATTGTAAATGCAGGGGATAAGTATTTCCATTTCCGCTCCACCATCTTAGTATAATCAGCTGGATGCATATACAAAAAAAGAAATCTGTTTCCCCTTTGTTTTAATTTCTCCTCTGAAGCCCAGTAGTTTTCTTTTACCTTTTAATGATGCTCCGGTTGTAAAATATTCTCTCAGCAGGTGTGGAGGTGCCTGCTGGATCCAAGCTAGCTGCAAAATTCAGACCTTCTGTGCCATCAGGCTCCTTTAGGTCAGAGGTATGCTGTGAATTCAAAGGGATCTCTGAGGTAGGGGTGCCCCGTAAGAATGTCTTGCCTGGACACAAGCTGGAGAAACAAGGGGAAACTGATGCATCAAGAAGGGACTGTAAGCAAAAGCATGGGCTTGTGGATCAGGGAGAGAGTGAGGGAGGGGAAAATGCAGGTTAAGGTAAGGGAATGGCGAACTACATGAATCGCTGAGTCTGCACCATGGGCAAGATGGTCTATTGGAGGAAGGGAAAATCAGCAGGATTTATGGAGGAAGGGAAGAATTAATATTGGTAAAGAATTTAAATCTACTTGAATTGAGAGGAGACAGGGGAAGGGGAAGTGTGGCTGGGGAGAAAAAATGTATTTTACATGAGTTAGTGTGCTGAATGCAGTAAAAACCTCTGTTCCTTGAAAGCTCAATCACTGACCTCTCCTGAGTTGGTTGGTTGGTTTTGTTTTTTGTTTTTATCTGAGCATGTTCTACTAAAAGGGTATTTAGTTGCTTTTACTCTACAAGCATTTATTAAAGTAGTCATATAATATCAACTTATTCTAGAATTTGTACTGAGACTATCCGACCCAAGTCAGTAAACAAACTCCAATGTGTATACAAATTGGGGTGATTCTGTGTGTCAGGAAAAAAGGAGGGGGGATAAAAGAAATGACCCCTCTGCTCTTGCACTGCATTGTTGTTGATTAAATTTAAACCAACTCCCATTGAAGACTGAGAGTCTTTCCATTGACTTTAACGGGAATTGTTACACACTTTGTTGTTGCCTTATAAGACAGTTCTTTGTTTATGCATATCAGTAGAATATCAAAGAAAGTATGCGTTAGTTTGATTTAAATCCTGATTGATCCCTCTTTTCATGATGAGCAAATATTTTGCGAAGTCATACATTTTTCCATAAATTGCTTATCTTAATTATATCTTAATAACTGCCTTATTTTCTCCAGATTTTTTTCCTATCTTGAGGTAAATATAAATTTCAAAATCAGATTTTCAGATTTAGTCATGTTCCAGGCAGCCTCTTACAAACATGTCTTAGAAGTTGTCAGTAAATCAGCTTTGAGTGTTTTATTTCCCTAGGAATCAGAGCACCTGTGTTTATTATATAGCAAATTCTGAAAACTAATGAATAAAACAAGACTGAAGTAGGAAAGCACTGGTGATAAGGAGATTATAGCCAGTGAAAGAGTACTTTAAAGAAAAATATTCAGTCACTTTAATATAAAAAAGAGCAAGAGTAAAGGGGAAAGAGCAAAATATACATATTTTTATTTTAAATATATACAGATTTCTCAGCTGTTAACTGTCACTTCAAAAGCTATTTCTTCCTGTAATCTCAAAAATATTTAAATGGATGGTTACATCAAGTTATTAAACTAAGTGTTTAATACTGACGTTTAAAAACCTAGTAATAAAAACCTACATACAGTTGGTCATAAGGTCACAACAGTTGCAGAGTGGGAGGGAAAAGAGGATTGTGAATGTAGTATCTTAAAAGTAAATACATCCATGTGGTCCGTTCTATTTATTCACTGACCTAGTCAAAGCACAATTCCTCTTTGATGTTCATGAAGGACCTTACTGTTTTTAGGAATCATAATGTGTCATGTGCAGTCAACCTGTAGAACTTGTTGCCTGGAGATATGAAGGCCAAAACTATAACGAGGTTGAAAAAAAGGATTACATAAGTAAATGAAGGATAGGTCCATGAATGCTATTTGCCAAGATGATCATGGATGCAACCCTATGTTCTGAGCAGAGCCAGCTCTAGCTTTTTTGCCACCCTAAGCAGTGAGAGCGCCGAGGCCAAAAAAAAGGGTGGCCAGAATGTGCCTCCCCAAGAATAGCCAGAGTGCTGCCCTTTATAATGTGCCGCACCAAGCACCTGCTTCCTCTGCTGGTGCCTGGAGCCAGCCCTGGTTCTGAGTGCCCCTAGCATCTGATTGCCAGAAGCTGGGAGTGGGCGTGGGGATGGATCACTCAATGATTGCCTTTTCTGTTCATTCCCTCTGAAGCAGCTGGCATTGGCCACTCTCAGAAGACAGGATAATGGGCTAGATAGACCATTGGTCTGACCCAGTATGGCCATTCTTATATTTTTAAGACCTTGACACATCTACATTTGATGCTTATTCTGTGTTCTTCTTTTTCAGAAAAGTTGAGTAATTTGTGCTTTATTCAGGTGTTGCTGGTGTTTCCCTATAGCATATAACCATGGGTCTCCATGTCTCGGATGGATGGAGTAAGAGAATATAATTTGCCCCTAGATTTCTTAATTCCTCAAAATGTGTTCCTGAAAATGTGATTCCCATGCAGTGATGCCATTTCTTACTAAACGAAAAGTATGTGTATTGTGTGAATTTGACTGATATTTGCAGTTGTCTTTAGCTGGTGTGTGAAAAGCAAGTCTGTTAGAAATGTCATTCACAATTCACACCAGAATTTCAGGAATCATCCATTTCCCCTCCCCCACACTCTTTAGGTCCCATGCTGTAGTTACTATCCTTCCAGTCAAGGCAAAATTTTGAACAGAGCAAAATATCCTTTACCACTGAGAATTGGTGCTCCCGTTAGTTAATATTGTGGAAATTCCTGCTGAGGCAATCTGCAAATGTGTTCATTACTCCCAGGTGGTGCACCGCCAACAGGGTGATCTGAAGACCGATGCAGCAGTTCCAGAATTTGATCACCTCCATGCAGAGTGGGGTGGACCTTACTCTTGCCTGTTTGTCGTACATCCCATAGTCATGACTCTGACATGCATGGTATGGATGAAAGGTAAAAATCTTTTGCGAGCTTTGGGCACTGCTTAAAGTTTGAGGAGACTGGTGCACAGTTTAGACTCCAGCAGAATCCAAGAGCTCTGAGCCACATGGCTATCCAGGTGCACACCCCAGCCCAGCAGAGGAGGCTTCCATAATGAGTGGCTTTGTAGTAGATGAAGGATCAAAGGGGGATGCCCATGCACAGAGTCTCTTTGGTTTCCCACCAAGTAAACAATACTAGAATGTTCTGAGAGACTAAGATTTGCGTGTTCAAGACATCTCTGCTCAGAAGATAAACAGTCCGCAACCATGACTGGAGGCACCAAAGATGGTGTCGGACAATAAAAAATGAGTCACACAATAATTAATACAGACAGTAGACATAGGGGTTCAACAAGTTAAAGTTTTATAACTGTTAAAACACAAATTATCAATATCACATGTCAAAACATACAAAGCAAATATCTTAAAATCAAACTCTAATAAATTCTCACATGGCTTTTTTTTCTTTCTTTGCCTATCTGCAAACTTTGATTATTACTGATGGAAATATTCTTTTAATGGGTTTGTGTGTATGGTGAAATGGATGTTTACCGACATGTACTGACAAAAATCTAGTCCTTCCAAGCCTAACCATAAAACATGATGATAAATATATAGATAATAGTGAATTACAAATGAACTAAACAGTTCCTACTTTAGCCACTTACAATTCAAAGTAGGCATTAATGTCCATCAGTACAAATCAAAATGCTAAACAAATCACAAAACAGCTAGACATAAGCGTGCTTGGGTGTGGGATTCATTTCCACATGCTCAAACTTGTGCAGTGTATGGTGGGAATGTGATGAATACTGCTGTGTTCTGGGTTTGTCAGCACAGCTATAAAGGCTACAAAATATTGCTCCTCCAACCAGGAGAAATGCTGAGCTCACCCAGCCTAAGTAGAGGGCAGCTCCCAGGTCTCTCTTCAATCCTGCATGAACTGCTGGATTATAGAAGTCTCCAATGATGTTGCTGGCAGTCCAAGACACAGGTATCAAAATTAGAATCCCAGTTAGGATAAAAATGATCCCAGCTGCTAGCAGAATGTTACTCCTGACTTGCTTGTTATCCCCAACACACAGAGTGCACTTCATGCCAATAATGGCTGTCAGAAAGGCAATAACTGACAGCATCACAGCAAAACACATCAGTCCTCTGGATACTTCTAAGATAGGTGGGAGTGCCAGTACGGTGTCATAGAATTTACACTGCATCTTGATGTTGACTTGATAGACGCAATTCATCCATAGTCCTTCCCAAATGTTCTCAAACACCACAATGTTCCCTTCAATGAAAGCAGACACTCTCCACTGAGGCATGGCAGTGATTGCAATAGTCCCAATCATGCCGATGCCTCCAAGTATTAGGCCTGTGATTTGCAGTGCGCAACAAGCCATATCCTTTCTGAGGCAGGTGCACCAAAAAATAGTCCACTGGAAAGTGTTTCCGAAGCAGGGTTTCTTGGAGATGAAATTGAGAGCAAGAAAATCTTTCCTGTAATAGTTTGCTTGTGTGCCAAAGTGACTTTGAAGCAGTTTCAGTTTGTATTTCTGAAGTTCAAATAGGCAGCAGTCTATTGCTGACTGAGTAGAAGGACCTGCTATTTATCTGCTTTGATATTTGAAAGGCCTCTGACTAGAGCACTTCACAATCAGGCCCAACAGCTTTCTGGCCAATGAGAGGCTAGATAGGGTGTATCTAGGAATATCATACTTTACTTCAAGCCTCTTTAGTGATGCTATAATTAAGTGTGTGTGTCAGGGTCCCCATTATAGAAAGCTAATGATAGGGTTAATTATTCCACAGCAAAACTACATCTGTGTTGAAACGTAGAACATGAGATGTTAGCGCAGCACTTAATTTCTGTCATGTAAAGTATTGCATAATTTAGATCAGTACAATTATTTCTATGATGAAAGCTAAAATTGCACTTAAGGTGGAGCTTACATGCATTTTGCTCTCCCCTAGATTAAAAACATCTAATATATATTTTTAAAAAGCCCACAAAACAGAAACAATCAGGCACTTACTGTAGTTCTTTAACAGTGACTCCCAGTTTTGATCAATGTAAAAGTATAATCATGGAATTAGATACAATAGCCTCAACTGCTGTAATCAACATCAAAGCTTTACTTAAACAGATGCATAATTTATAAGGACACCAAAACAAGTAGCTGGCATCATTTTCATAGCTGTTTCATTTGAGTCTAGAAGGAAAGGCCACTGACAGGAAATAACCTCTCAAGTGAGTGTATTCTGTTGTAATAACTTCTTCTAGTGGACACTAGCAAGGGAGAAAAGCTCCCCAACAAAATAATGAGGCACTAATTATTCTTTCACATTATAGTGCTTGCCTGTTCTTTAAGTGGACAACACTTACAGGATGGATTAGTGGATGTGGATATCTCCCACAATATATAACTTGGACTGCTCAGAGGACTACGAGCCAGGTCTCCTGAGCTGTAATCTTTCCAGTGAACTGGTTTGCCTTGGACATAGGGTTAACCTCTCTCACTCTTTCATTTTCCCATCCCTGACTGGAGTTGATAATACATAGCTACACTTGGGTCTTATGAAGATTAATTAGTTTGTGTTAGTTCAGCTCTTTGATATACATGGCCAGATCAACAACTGGTTTTAAATTCGTGCACGTCCCCAGAAGGCAGTGGAACTATGCCAGTGCACACTAAATAAGGATCTGGCCCATAAAATGCTGTCTAAATACTATCTATAATATGTGGCGTTGTCAACTTTATGTGTGTGTGACAGGTCAAATGCATTCCTTGGTTTTATATTTATATTTATTTTTTAAATTTAGTTACAGCCAACGGTACTTATACAAATATTTAAAATGTTAAAAATAAGGATAAAATCCATAATAAAATGATTTTGCCTTCACTGGCAAAAAACTCTCAACTTACCACTACTAATTCAGACTCGAACAGACCAAGGAGGAGCTGGAAATAGTGCTTTGTAAAGTGAGCTGAGCAATGGAAACGGATAATACATACCTGTGTGTTAAGTCCTGTAGGGGGCACTTGTCAAATAATTTTGAGTCTAGCAGCAGGAACCACAGAGTGACCTAAAATCTCCTTGATGGAGATAAAATGTGTAACACCTGTATAGTGCTCTTGAAATTCTAAGCATTTTTTTAAACATTCTATAATTCTCACAACAGGCCTATGATGTAGATGTGAATTACTGTCCCTATGCTATAGATGTGGAAGGTGAGGCAAGGACATTAAAAAGCCTCAGAGAGAGCGGTGTCAAAGCTAAGGCTAGGGGTCAGCTTGCTGCTTCCCAGTCTCATAGATGGAGCATTAGACGTCACTGGCTCTAATTTCAAGCAAGATTCTACTTTCTCAGATATGGACTTTCTGAATAGGGCCTACATATGGAGTCTGCATTAATAAGCTTGGATCTTGGTCTTTTTACTGCTTCTCACTTACACATTAGATCTTTAGAGCCTGAGTTTTATTTTATCACCAAAAAAGTCAAAAATTTACAGACTTTGAAAGAGAACAATCTTTTTCCTTTCCCCCCCCCAAAATATTAACATTTTTATTGATAGGCTATTTCTGGGGGGTGGGCAGGGAATGGTTGTTCAAAAAATTTCAGCCAACTTTAGTAGATACCCAACTCTACGATTTGTCATGCCCAGTGCCCTGATAACATAATAGCTAGTGGAATGGGCTTAAAGCTATGTGTTACAATCTTGTTATTTTTTGGAGGGTCAGCTGTTGAAGTCATGCATAAAACTACATGTTGGTGGTCAGAATATGACTTATGTGGGAGATACTCCCAGGAAAACTTGAGAACAATATTCTTTATTACATGCCATTTTTGTGTAGCCATTACATCCAAAACATCTTAAGTATTTGAATGCTTTTTCTATAATGGTACCACTGAAAGATGACATCACACCGTATGTGTGTAAAACAGATGTTATTACACCAACTACAGTTACGCACTGTCCAATGATAGGATAATTGTTAGTTGAACCCTGTGGGAATGAAAGGAAGAAAAGTAGCTGCTGTTCATTATATTTATAGGAATACCTGAACAGGAACTGAACTATAGATGGCATGCTAAGAGATGTAATAATCAGCTACACAAACTTTGCGTGTGTCTCTTTCTTCTTCTTCTTCTCTCACTAACACACCTAAAACCAAAAATGCTACCAAACAATGGCAATGGAAATGGGATTCTCAGAATTCCTAAGGCCTGATCCATTCCGACAGTTTGTGGGATGATCCTGTTATGTCCTGGACAAAATATTCAATATCCTTTTGAGATTTTTCTTGTCTAATTTATCTAATCCATTTCAGGCATTTTGTGAGGCACCTGTCACCTTAGTATTTAAGTGTGGAGAGCAACGGTCCTCATAAAGGTAAATATATTAGAAGACATCCCATCTTACTGCTTCAGAATGGAAGCCCAAAGGATTCTGGTGATGGTCGGCACAGATAACACTTAAAGGTAGGAAAGTAACTACAATATACATTTTGAGAATATGTTGATTGAACAATTCATATTCTGCTGTTGAAAATAAAATGAGGAAGAACCTGCATGGCAGTATTACGTGGTTTAATGAGAATTAGCAGCAGTCTATACAGACAGACTAGTACTGGATGAAATGGTGTGAGCCTAATTAACTGAAATAATTTTCTGTGATAAAGTAAGAGTGTTTACTCATGGATTAAAACGTTGCACTATATAACTGACCTGGCACAGGCTAAACAACTGGCACAAAACACTATGGAATTTGTGCTGGTGTTGGAGCCTAAAGCAATGGCATTTAGCAGCAAGGGCAAGCTAGTTTTGCTTTGGCACTGAATCTATTAGCACTCCCATAATTGGTATAACACTTTTGGATCCAAGTGTGGGTATACTGTTCACAGCTAAGAATGGTACTGTTTGATCCTGAACCCAGTGCATCCACATTTGTTGGGTGCTTGACCCTATTTGTTGTCTAGAATGAGACACCTAATTGAGTCCTCCATTATCTGTGGTTTTTCAAAATGGCAAATATGGACTCTTTCTTCCATGACCTTACACAGATTTACTGTATTGCATGTAATGGTTCACGCTGGCATGCCAGTCTGCTGGTAGCAAGTCCCCGTACAGTGAATAGGAAGAAAAGAATGAATCCGCATTGGGTACCCTGGAGTCAACAAAGAAACATTTCTGACATTCCTGGTCCTTTAGTGGTGCCAGATAGTAGCACCCAGTGTACTGTGCTGGAATCTGAATCTGATACTTTATCATCCGTGGTATCTCTCACAAAAACTTTGAAATGGCCTTGATTTGTGCAGACTATACCACAGAATATAATAATTAACATCTGAAATCATTATGGAATGAAGAAAGATGTGGTGTCTGAGTCACAACTAATTATTAGTGTTGTGTGTATTGTATAGTGTTGGGACAGTGAGAGAAAAGATTATGGAAGAAGGGTGGTCCTGGGGATCGTTATTTGTAACAGCTTAAATATATCAGAATAGAGGGAGAGGAGTCCTCACCAGTAAAGTTACTTGTATGTTGTTGTGGGTGCTGACATCATTTGGTAAAGTGCCATTGCATCATCTTGGGTGACAGAACATGGCATGGGAAGGAGATTGAGGACAAAGGAATACATGTATCTGGAAGGAGTCTGTGTCCCCCAGAAGGCCCATTGTCAGATAACCAAAAGTATGTGAAAGCTTGCAGGCATACAGAGTTTGAAGTTGTGTAAGGGAGCAACTCTTCTGTTCCCAACAACTCCCTTTTCTAGGGATATCTAGGAAGGGAAAGGGACAGGGCCATTCTAAGGGGAACTTTGGTACTCTCAATACTTTTTACCAGCTGTGTGCAGGGATCGGCAATGCTGGCATGCAGGATCGCAGGGTAAGCCCCCTTAGCGGGCCCCACTGGTTTATTTATCTGCCAGTTTGCTGACCACTGGTCCCGGTTCACTGTCCCAGTCCAATGGGGGCTGCGGGAAGCGGTGCAGTGCTGGCCTTGGACGGGGACTGGAACCGGGGCCAGTGGGTGCCACGGTCGGCGAACTGGCAAGTAAACAAAGCGACGGAGCCTGCTAAGGGGGCTTACCCTGCAGTCCCGCGTGCCAACGTTGCCGATCCCTGGATAACGTCATAATTCCAAGTATTGAGAGTACCAAATTACCTTCTATTTGGGAATGATTCTATATCACAGACACAAACTGGCTGGTGCAGTGAAATTGTCCCTAGAAGTACTGTCTTCCAAAAGGAACTTAAAATACATCTCTGTACAGCAGCTCAAAGAGCCTAAAGGTATTATTTAGCCAACTCTTCTTCAATGTTAATTAAATTTATGATAATCTTCACTTTATTTGCACAAGCAACCCTCTGTGGTCATTTCAATTGTTGCGTGACAAGCATGCTGAAACCACAACGGAGGTTATGGTTCTGAGGATATTGCAGGAAAATATTCTCCTAAATGCTCCTCCTACACCAGATGGACATTTAAGAGGTGGCTTAGCTTAGTTTGTTTTACGTGGGTTATATACCACTGTGACAGAGTAATCTGTGGTGTTTATAAAATGAAAGGGTATCCTAAATCTGTCATCACATACTGTGTGTGTGTATGTGTGCATGTGTGTGTTTACACATAAACACACCTCATGCATTGAAAAGCTTGGTTAGGTATTGAGTGTAGTCCAGATGGTATTTTCAGCTGATTCAGCCCTTTATATACAGGTGATCTTATCAACTTTCTACAAATCTGTTAACTGGGTAATTTTGTTCATATACAGAATTGCAAAGTACAAAATGATTGAGACTGGGGTGTACAATTGTGCTTGTGTATCTATAGAATTTTATCTTTTTAAGCTTATTCAGTTGGCTGCTAGTAACTCATTATGGTTCTGCTTCAAACATGGCTACGTCCACAAAAAGGATTTTCTGAAACTGCAGCTCTGCTGCTGGGGTTACTAGTACATACCAGCTATTTTACCACTTGTCATCTAGCTCTAATCTGTGTCATCTAATCTAAGAATTAGTGAGTGCACCAGTGGGACTTTTCCACCACTAGAGTAACAGTGGGAGAATTTCAGAAAATCCTCAGTATAGACAACAATGTAGTTATTGAATCCTAAATCACTGAATGAAATCTTAAACCTTCACTCACCTGAGCCAAAAGAAGCCCTGTTCTCAATCACCTGGTACTTTGTGTAGTCCTTCATACCAGTGAAAAGTAATCTCAAATGCTAGCCAGCAGATTTGGTAATGTTTTATTCCTACTTTACACTGACGTAAATAAATGTACTAGGTGCAGGGCAGAGATGAGTCAGGAATTTTATTAATAAGTCTGAAGCATCCTATTTCCTAAATAATCTCTTCAATCTATAAACAATTAAGCATATGCTACTATAGGATAGAGTACCTGAAATATAACCAGTAAAGCTGTATGGAGTTTGTATTTCAAATCTGAAAAACAATTATTTTAAATGTATTTGTTATAACCTTTTATCCAAGCGTGAGTGAGGAGAAGGGAAAGAATCCTCATATTTTGGTGTTTCAAGTAGAGCTGGTTGGAAAATAGGGGGTTTTTTCCACATAAAGTTTAGACTTTTCTGCCAAAAAATCAGGAACCAAAACTTTTAGCTAAATACCAAAAAAATTGATTCAGGTATGCTGATCTAGTGTCTCTCAATCTGGACTACATATCCCATGGTGCAGCATGGTTCCCTCTGCTTCCTGAGCCACCACAGTGCCTCATAGAAGACCTATGGCTGTGGTGAATCATGGGAATTGTAAACAAGCTCAAGAGTCTAGTCTGTAGAAGAGTAAGAGGCACCCGAACTACAACTCCCCCAAGTTAATGTGGCAGCAATTCGGAATAACATTTTTCACTTTTTTCTGTAATGTTTCAGTTTTCTAATTTTCTTTTTTTGTGCAAAAAGTCAGAAATTTCCATTGAATTTTTGATGGAATATTTTTGACCAGCCCTAGTTTTGAGAAAATTTTTAATTAAGGCCAAGATTTTAAAAAAAATTGGTGCCTGAAATACATAATTACTTTTCTAAAGAAGTCCCTTGATTTTCAAAAGAGCGGAGATTAAACATGGACTTAGGCACTTCTTTTGGAAAATCTTGACCTAAGTTTATATATGTATGAGCTCATTTCACACAACTTTGTTCTAATTTTCAACTCTTTTACTTTTCCATATGTTAAACTCCATACATTTACATAAAATAAAACTTAATGTTGCATTAAGAACAGTGCAGTTAGATTTTGCAATCTGTTGCTTTCCTCTTGGAATCCTTCTGACTGAGGAAGCAGTCTGCTGTGGATGGGAGCAATTTCATTCCTAATACCTTTGATTCACAAGTATGTCTGAATATATTCTCCTCTGTGGAGACATTTGGCCAAACTACCAAAGATTTGTTTTAAATGAACAGATATTTTTCTGCTCAGAACTGAAATGGTTTATTTTGGTTGTCCTGAATACATAACAATCACTGTACTTGGGGTGGAGGGCAAATAGTGTGTATATATACTTATGTAGTAATCTGGTTTGGTGTAGGAATCCTCTGGGAGAATTTCAAAAACCATTAAAGTCCCATTGATGAGACTTGCACTCTGAAATTCTGTAAGCATTTTTGAAAACCTCTGTGCTTTTTTATGTGTATTTGCACAGTGCCTAAAATATTTTTTGCTGCTAGAAATAAATGTTATAATTTATAATACTGTATATATTGACCATACTAAGTATACAAATATTTTTGTAGTGCAAGCAAAAAGTTACTTATCTGTTGCATTTAAGATTCTTTAAATTCATACATAATTACTGTATGCATCACTTATGTTGCATGATAGTGTAAATAATTACAGTACAAGAATACATACACCCTCTTGAATAGGGCCTTGCATCCTAGTTAAAAGAAGTGAGCTCAACAAATGATTTTATTATACTCATTGTTACAACCTATGAAACAGAATGGGTTAAGTGTAAGAACAAGGTGCTAACACAAAGATATAATAATACTTTTTTACAAAATGCATGAAAGTTTGAAGCTATACATTCTGCAGAGAACAACAGTCATGTACTGCAGCAAATCAGCATAACAGCCCTCTCCCACAAATAATAGGATTGCAAATATAAAAGATAAACAAAACTGTGCAATAGAAATACAAACAAGCTGTGTAGTATAACATATGTATTGCACACATTACCTGTGTACATAGCCAGGAGTCACCTTTAAAAATAATGAGGCAAAATAGAAATATGTATTTGGACATAGCTTAAAAGACAAAACAACCTAAAACTGCAAATAGACAATTCTAAACCAGTATAAGGATTTGGATTTCTTTAGCTCAATGGAAGTTGCACCTGTGTAACTTTTAAAGAAGAATTTGGTGCCTGATATTTTTCAGCTAGAAATGTCTTAAGGGTAGAGAAAGATAATACAAAGAGGATTGCATTATTACCTTTCTACAGAATTTTTAAAGCACTCCAGATTGTGAAACAGGGATCTCACACTCTGTTAAACTCCACAGGTGAAATTCTGGTCCCACTGTAGTCAAAGATAAACATCCCACTAATTTCATTGGGGCCAGGAGATCACCTTCTCCGCTGGGTTAGAAATATCTACCATTCTCTGTTAATTTCAGTGGGGATTTTAGAGTAACTTTTGTAGACTCTATCTAGTTTCTGATGGATTCATTCCTATTCCCTTATTTTCAATAAAGGGGTACACAGTCACATTATTAGAAATCTTGTTATCATTTTGCAAATGAACAGTGAATAAAACACTGAAATATCCTTCTTTTTACCCCTTCACTGCACTAAATTGCACATGGGCTGACCTCTGCACTGAGACCAGTGGGACTTGGTGCAGATGAAGGAGTCTTCCCACACAGGAGTCACTGCAGCATGAAGGCTGTATTAAATACCCAGATTAAAATAAAGACTGTATTGAATAGTAAAGATGCAGAACATTGTTATAACCATGTTGTAAATTGCAGTGCTTAGAGGCATCATTGTAGAATACTGTTGCTTTAAAAATAAACCAGTCTGACCTTTCACCATCTCAAAATAGATGTCAATTTACAATAAAAATATTTCTGTGTAAATATAGAGCAGTGTGTCTACCCTGAAACTTTTTCCGAAATAAGGGACATTTTTCAAACATTTTGGCCTCACTCTCACTGCTGAGCTAATCCTTCACATTACCCTTCATTTACAATGTATTAATCGCTTAGCTATTGTTCTTTTAAACATGTACTTTATTATCCTTATTCAGTTTTATTCCCCATTCCCAGAAAAAAATTGCTTTGCTCCATTTCTTCCTAGCAATTTGTATTTTATATCACAATAGGATCATTTAACCCCATTTATAATATTTGCCATATGAAATATAGCCCCCAAATAAACCCCAAACTTGTTCCAAATAACTATTACAAAGAAATTAAAAATTCACTTTTATATGGATGCTAGATATTTTTAAAGCTAATTAAAACTTTAAAACACCTAAAAAGATAAAGGTGTGATTATTTTTTTTTCTCCCTTCCTGTGATAAAACTTCGTAATACATTGGCTGTGTTGCGGTATTAGCTATGATAGTCATAGATTTTAACCATAGTCCATGAATTTAAGGATGGCTACTGTAGTTAAGGTATGAAATACAAATAAAGTTTCCTCTGACCTACTTGTAGTTCAGTGAGAACACTGAAGTCTGTTCACAATGACTGACTTGATGAGCTAAAGGACCAAGAAGCAACTAGACATACTGACTTTTGGAATATGAGCTTTCAGTTTTCCTTTGGATGTGATGAGTTTTGTAAGATGTTTGATGTGAAGGCACTGAGAACCTGTAGTTTCTGGTTTTCTCATTACGACGGCAGAAGCAACAGAATATTGCTCCCCCAGCGATGAGACAGAATGCAGATACCCAGCCGATGTAGAGGGCCTCCCCAAGTTCTCGTTTTTGTGCTACATTGACAGTTGGATTGTAGAAGTCTCTGATGATGGTATTGGCAACCCAACACACTGGGATGAACACAACAATACCAGATAGGATGAAGAGGATTCCAGCTGCCAGCAGAATGTGACCCTTGATTCGCTTGTTGTTCCCAGTGCACTGAGTACACTTCATGCCCATAATGGCTATCATAAAAGCAAGAAATGAGAGTGCTGAAGCAGAGCACATCAGTCCTCTAGATGCCTGTAGATCAGGTGAGAGTGCCAAGAGGGAGTCGTAGACTTTGCACTGCATCCTGATGTTGGCTTGTCTGATGCAGTGCATCCATAGTCCTTCCCAAATGGTCTCAAATACTATAATGTTGTTTTCAATGAAGGCAGTTACTCTCCATTGAGGCATGCCAGTGACTGCAAAAGTCCCAGCTAAGCCAATGCCTCCAATTACCAGTCCAGCGATCTGCAGTGCATTACTGGCCATATTTCCATCTGAGACAAGGCAGGACACCAAGTTCCTAAAGCAGTTTTGTTTGACGACGAAAAAATAAGCAGCTGAAGAGACGCTCCTCCACAATAGATCTTGTTTGTGCCAAGAAGCTTTTAAATAGTCAGTTACCTCTACTTCAAACCAGCTTAAATCTGGTGTATACTGGTTAGTACTTAGCTGCATTTCATTGTCTTTAAAATTCCACTGACTCAAACAGGTAAACTGACCAATCGAGTGTAACAGCTTTCAAAGCCAATAAAAGGCTAGACAGGGCTGGGTTTGTCCAAACAGCAAAAGACACTGAGAATAAATATGCCCTACTTTTTTTCTAGAAAACCCCCAAATCTCAGGTTTAACCATCACTTAGTGTATAAACGTTTTACATGTGCTAAAGAAATAAGCCAGCCTTTGTAATGAGAGGACACACAATGTTTTAATAAGCATATAGGGTATATGGGTAGAGAATATTTTATCTGCCTCAGAAATCTGCTTAGCTAAAATGCCAGAAGGAAAGCTTGAGATACACTGACTGCTACAGGGTTGCTACCTTTACTTGGGAAACTCTGATTTTGTTGTATTAATTTTTCTGAAGCTTCGAGGAAAATACTGCTATGATGGGATAAAGGAATAAACTAAATCAAAGAGAAAACATGACACCATGAACTAAAACAGATGTCTTAGCAGAGGATAACCAAAACCATAAAAGACCATATAAAGTGCATAATAGAACAGTAGTAGGCCCCACGCCTAGGAATACTTGTGTAGTTTTACACATGTGGATAGTCCCATTGAGCATGTATAGGTATTCATGTGCTTAAATGGTTATAGGATGAAAGGTATAGAATGGAGTTTTTAGTTAATGCAGAAGAAGAGTTAGTCTCTTCCCCACCCTAGAACTATTCCCTAATCTAGCCCCATGGAAAATTTCAGCTTTGAAAGTAAACCATTTCTGAGTTATCCATATGCAAAATAAAAATTTACAGTAACTGGAAAGAAACATAATTTAAAGTTCATAATTAGAGAAAGAGCTGCTAAATAGATCTTGGTCAGATTCCTCCCCTTCCACCCTACCCCCTCCAAATTACCATTTGGGTTGAAAGCAATCCTAGAAAATTTCAGCATCAAAGGAATTTGGGGGAGAGTGGGAAGTCAGAAGCAACAGAAAGTATTAATGGAAAATCCAGAGGAAACTCCCATGAATACAATGGGATTTCTCTTGATTTATACCAGTGTAAAGAAGAATTTGGCCTAATGTCTGTCTATCTTTTTAACAAAGGCAGTGAAGCTGAACATATGAACTGAGATATATGATTATAAACTACTGCCCCATATGTTGAGGGAGTGATTGCCATATAATATTTACAAAAACGAGTTAATGATATTGCTCACTGGAGATTAATATTCTAGTCTCTTATTTCCCTTTTATTTTTTCCCTCCCCCTTGTTTCCTTTTTTTCTTCTTTAAAACATACTATAGAAATTAAATGGGAAAAATTACAATAATTCAATAATAAGTCTGAGAAACTAATTATGCAAAAATCCAAGACATTCAAAAGTCAAGGATCCTACAGGAATGTTAACTTGACAATATTGCATACAGATAGTGTTTGTTAGCGTGTGTGTGTGTGTGAGAGAGAGAGAGAGAGAGAATTGCTTGCTGCTGTACAAGTCTCCCTCTTTTTTGTTCAGTGTGGTTTTCATATCCACCTATATTCTTAAGTGGCTTGTGGTTCACTACCTACAGTGTTCTGTGCTGCTGAGGCCACCTGTCCCCAAATAATATTAGAGACAAAAGGTGAGTGAGGTAATATCTTTTATTGGACCAACTGCTGAGAGAGGTGAGGTTTGGAGCCACACACAACTTTTTGTCAGGTCTGGGAAAGATGCTCCCAGCATCACAGCAAAATACATACACCAAATAGTATTGACTTCGTTATCTACTGAAAGGCCTACTGCATGTGACCCTGATCCAACCTCTCATTACTTGAATGCTGATTTGTTTCTAAATCCTATAGTTAGTTATTCCGTTTCCCTTATGTTCTGCAATTACAGCTGTTCCCTCTGCACTTACCTAACCCAATGGCATTGGGTACCTTTCTCTGAAAAGTCCAGTTATCCTGGTGATGTCCCTTTTTGTCTGCAGTTTCCAATGCCTTTTTTGGAGTCTGAGGGCTATTCAGTCAAGCCTAGTCTAATGAAACTTGCGGCAGTACTTTGCAGACATCTGCTTCACAGCAAGGCTATGCTGTATCCACAATACTCCTCCACTTGCCCTGCTTTTTCTCTGGCATAGATGTGCTTACAATTTAAACCTCTGTTTTTAAATATCCACCGCTGCTAGTTGAACCCATTTCTGCTGTCTCTGATTGCTAGATTATGCCTATATTTTGCTTTCTTCATAAGTTAAAGTCATCTTTGACTACCTCAGTCCTTTTCACTTTGGTCAGGCATATCTCTCACTCTCTCGTATATCTTTGATTCTCTAGTACAGTACCATGAGTGCAGGAGACAGGATAGTGCCTTCCTGTCAGAAGTAGGGTATTCCTGTTCCTAGCAGGGAGTTACTATCCCAGCAACCAGGAAGTGGCCATACTTGGGCCAGGTTTCTGTCTTCCCTCCCCACCACTAGCAACAGAAAACACCGTGAGTAATTCGGAGACCTCCAGTGAATCCAGTGGGTTTTCTTTAGATTTACACCAGTGTAAATGAATGAAGAATTTGCCCCAGCATCTGTATGTAGCCTTAGCATAAGTAGGGGCGCTGCAGCTATGAACTGAGATTTATGATGGTAAGCTATAGCCATGTACAGCTCCTAGCAGTCTGGGAAGCATAATTTCCAAGGAGCTGCCAGGCTAGTGACTCTAACTGGTCCAGACGCTGATCCCATTTGCAATGGTATTAATCCAGAGTAACTCCACTGAACCCTATTACTGTGGGAACCAAATAAATTACTATAATTTTAGACATCTGTAACTGAGATCATGCTGAGCAGGTGGCAAGCAAGGACTGTCCTATTGTCATAACATTTTTCAAGTATGCAAAAGATATGTAAAAGGTGGTTACAAGGAGGAGGAAAAATTTGTTTTTCTTAACCTCTGAAGATGGGAGAAGCAGCAATTAGTTTAAATTGCACCAAAGGTGGTTTAGGCTGGATATTAGGAAAAACTTCCTGACTATCAGAGGGTTAAGCGCTGGAATAAATTGCCTAAGGAGGTTGTGAAATCTCCATCTTTGGAGAATTTTAAGAGCAGGTTAGACAAACACCTGTCAGGGATGGTCTAGATCAAGGGTGGGCAAACTTTTTGGCCTGAGGGCCACACTGGGGTTAAAAATTGTGCGGAGGGCCGGGTAGGGAAGGCTGTGCCTCCCCAAACGGCCTGAACCCACCTACTCCCTGCCCCCTGACTGCCCCCCTCATAACCCTCGACCCTTCAAACCCCGCCCCCCGCTCCTTGTCCCCTGATCGCTGCCTCGCGAGACCCCCGCACTTTAACTGGCCCCCAGAACCTCACCCCTTATCTAAGCCCTCCTGCTTTGTTCCCTGACTACCCCGTCCTGAGATCCCCACCACCCCCCAGAATCCCACCACCTAAGCCCCCCCACCCTTGCTTTTCTTGCTCAGCTGGGCGCTCCTCGATCTGGCCTCCGGCCCGGGAGCGCAGGGCCCTGCGACACTTGGCCCAGCCCGGGAGCACGGGGCCCCGTGGCATGTCGGCCCAGCCCCTTCCAGGCCAGATAAAAATGGCCAGCAGGGCTGTAGTTTGCCCACCCCTTGTCTAGATAATACTTAGTCCTGCCACGAGTGCAGGGGACTGGACTAGCTGACCTCTTTAGATTCTTTCCAGTTCTATGACTGTGCCACAGTGCAGAGTATTTCAGAAAAGAACTGTGGCAAAATTAAGTTGAAATTTTTGTGGGACTCTGAAATTATGATGGATCCAAGCCCCAACTAGTCTTAATCTACTCCTGCTTCAGGATAGTCAACCAATGAGTTTGTTCTGTTGATGTTTGTAATCTTATTCAATTTTCTTACTCAAATTTTATGAATTTCTGTGTAAAAAAACAGCATATGAGTGAGTAAACTAAATATGATACAAGCAACAGAACTGAGTTTTCTTGTAGACTACTGAACTTATAATTTACAGGACATGGAAAAGGATGAAATATAATTTAGTCACCTCGTTGATTAACATACAAAATCATTAAAGCTTGCCAGATAAATTCAGAGTTAAAAGTGTGTCTGCATCAGGGAACTAGGATTTGCACAATTTTAGCAGCATTACATTTTTTTGCCTTATTTTATTTAAAACTCATTTAGGAAGAGAGAGTTGAGCAATCTTATTTGGAGGAGTTCTGGATACATCTGATTGTTTACAATCATAACATGGAGAAAATATGCAAATCATAATTCTCGGTACTTATTTTTGTCGCTTATTCTTCTATTGATATAATCAAAGATTCAATTTCAAATCAAGGATAATTTTAGGTACCAATTCAAATGTGAGGAGTACCTGTAAATATATAATCAGACTTCCTAGCTCACCACTGTTTAAGTACCCTATACAGTTCATTATACTACAAGTATATACAGATCATTTGCACACTGCAGTTTTCAAAAGTATTCAGCATTTGCCTAACTCTGGTCCCATTTGAAGTCAATGGTACCCATGCTCATACTGAAAATTCCAGTTTGTGACCAGCAGTTTTGAAGTATGAAAAGACACAGGGCTCAGATTTAAAGTATAGTAAAACAAACCCCCGCTTCTCACTACTACTGGTAGGGAAAAACCACAAGGAAAAATGTGGCACGTAGCTCTTTACTCTCCACGTCCCTGGTTTAAACACTGAAGGGACTTAATTTTTGGTAACTTAGGGCACTATCCAAAAACATTGAGACTGAAAACAACCCTAAACTATAATTGAATAACTGAGATTAGTTGTACGTTTCCCATGGGGGCTCATACAGCCCTGGAAGGCATAGTTCTTTAACACATACAGGAAGTTGTGCAAACTTGGTGAGGCACTTATTGGCCATCTCATCCTCGTATCCCTGAGGTGAGTTCCCCATTGCTAGGCTGTTTTCAGAATTGCTTTCCTAAGTGTGCTGTCTTTATTAAGCAGAGTGTATGGGGAGATCTCACTTTGGAGCCAGCATGGTCTGGCAGCTGTAATAAGAAAAGGATCAAATGTCCTTAATGGCTTATGAGAGGGAGGTGCAGAGCAGAAAGACATTAGAGAGAGAGAGACCGTGATCATCCAGATTTGTTCCTGGATATTATGCTAGAATTCCAGCACTTTAGGGCATGACCTAAAGCGGTGCACTGCAATCCAGTTTCCAGCATAATAGGGGAATTAGCTATATAGGGCTGCCTAAAGGTACCACATGTTCTATATGTAATTTTTTCTTGAGTTTCTCATATTATATTAAAGAATGAGCATATTTTAAAGTAATTCTTAGCTTTTCTCCCTGATGCATTAACTGTGTCCCCCAGATCATTCTCTCATTCACTCTTCATTCTTTATAGAACAGGTCAATAACTTACTTGTCTGTGTACACTAAAGAGAAAACCATTAGCCTTCCTCTGGTCCAGCGAATGGGACTGACAGTACCCAAAGCAGGTAAGGAGTTGACTTTCCAGAAACTAGAATTGTTTTTGAGTGAACATTTGCACCACCTCATGGTCAGGAATTTTTTCACAAATAACAGCTGTACCATTTTAGCTACACCTTTCTTTTTTAAGCCAGGGGAGTTTGCTGTCTTTTTAACTTGGCCACTGTTTAATTAGATATTGAAGCTAGTTAGATGTCCTTTGAGTAGTTTGAGCTTCAGTTCATGGGGGTTTGGGGAGATTCTCCATTGCTACCCATTGAGTTCATTCTTTGCCACTCAGCACTTCAATCCCTGTCACTTATTTGCTACTAATTAAACTATTTAAAATACATAGGGGAAAATTCAACTAAGTGTAACGTACTCCTTGTTCATGAACATGTAATGATTTTCACAAGCAGTAAAGCATTTATGGCTCCAGCTGGTGCCAGAGGGGCAGGCAGTTGCTCAACACCTCAGAAAATCAGGCTTCAAATCAGTAGCATCTTAAAAAAATGAAATTATCTATGTTCTTACAGAAAAGTAAAGTTCTGATGTCAGACCTGTTGTTCAGCATTTTCTTTCTTGCAAGGCTATTATTACTGTGTCTGTATATGTGTACTAGTCTTTAGTTTGTTCCAGGTGCACTGTTGCCTTGCATTTCTTCCTTCAAGGTATTTTACATAATGTGCAAATCATGAAAAACCAGTTTAGCATGTATATTGCAAGCAGAAACAGCCCCACTCATTCATAACCAGCTCCACTGCAAAGTCACACCTCTAATCTAGGCAAGAATTGCTTCCATACCATGTGTCTCCAACAGTTGAAGTGGAGCAGGAAAAGAAAACATAATTAAGCAGAGGAGGATACTGTTTTCTACCTGGACAAAGACTGTCAAGTCCCCTAGGTTCATGGACGTATATGTGAAGCCATCCCCTCTGTACTGTTGCAGTTCTAGCTCCTGCCTGCCCAGGCAGCACTGCTCCAACAGGAGCCATGTTTCCATAGGCCTCCCCCTAGACCTCCACAAACCCTGCTCCTTCTCTGAGAGAAGTGCAAGGGTCAAGCTGAACCATCAGACAGGACATGTATGCCTCAATATGCAGCTGTTCCCTTGGTCCTTTCCTGCCCCAAATCTAGTCAGAGTTGTGACCCAGGTGCAGCTTTAGTGGAAAGTTGCCATTTCCAGGATGGGTAATATCTGTTGCAGCCAGTGTCCTGTTACCTCTCCCACCACTTGTAGTACCTCTGGCTGCTTGCTCTACAGGTACAGAAGAGGAAGGAATCATTGTGCCTGGAAAAAAAAACGTATGCCTGAATTTTTAAGCACCACTTTCTTCTACGTTTGAGTCAGACTCTTCATGTTATAGTGATGTGGAGGGTGTTGAATATTTACTGAATGGACTTTTCGTGGTGCAGAAAAGCATCTAGACATATTCATAGTGTAGATTATTATATGGTTTTCTGAGATCCCAGTTATGCTCAATTTACTGCCAATCTCCTAGTACCAAGCATTCATTCAAAACATAAATGCCTTTTCAATTATCAAAGCTTATGTCAAAGAGTTCACAGTTAAACTTCCATTGAAGGTAAGGCATTAAAACATATTTAGCCCAATGGAGGCTGTAAGGTACACTTTCAGGAGTGTATTACAAAAAACAATGATTAAAAAAAATAGCTTCCAGAAATAAAACAAAGATGTTGAAATGTTCTTACTGCTCTGATATTGTATCTAACAAACTTAGTTAAATTTATCCTAGAAACCAAGCAGATAAAGCCACTCTTCAGTTATGACCACAGTTTGCATTAATGAGACATACATGAGAACATTTTGAAGAATGGGGTGTAATGCCAGGTTTCACTGATTTCTCACACATAAATAACTGGGACAATGTTTCATTTTCCCCAGCAATCTTTTGTCCAGTTTGATAAAGAGTTCTTCTGGAACATTACACTGGGGTCTGATGGTGGTTGAGCTCTGCATGGGTGCACAAAAGGGATGTAAGTAAAGGTATTGCACCTCCTTGTGCTCCCATTGGGGTGATGCATGTCTGCATTGCCCCCAGCACAAGCCTATGGAGAAAAATCAGAACAAATCCCCTGCTCAGATTTCAAGTATGCAGAGTTGTGTACAGTAATGAGAAATTATCCTGATTCCTTCAGTAGTAAAGAGAAGAATAAAACAGAACAAAAATCTATTGAAAATCAATGCTGTTAAACACATGCCCAATTTGTTTCTGTAGGTGCAATAACCAAAACTAGCATTAGCAATAGAGTTTGTATTGATTCAGAGAGAGCAATGAGTAATGTGGTATTGATTGATTATTGGTTGCTTTCTGAGGCATTAAATGGAGTAGGAGAGATGGTGGTCTGCTCCTGTTCTCATTGAAACCTTTGGCAAAACCCCCATTCTCCTATTTAAACACAGATCTTTTCCTGAAGAAATTAGTGCATGTGGCCTTGCAAGGCTGGCAAGCCTCATGGACACACAGGTACTGGCTGCAGAGCAAGTCAAATTATCCAGAGTAAAACTGTTGCATGAGAAGAAAAACTAAAGCTAGCTTGGGTATGAGTAGTTCATGTAAATGATTTCACTACTTTGTCTTCCATATCCATTGCTGGTGTTAAGCAGCCTGCAAGAATTGCTTCAGCCCCAGACATGTAAATAGTTTTGAGGGTTACTTAGAGAAAGGGTCCAAGTCTGGCATTTTTGTCTGTGAGGAAATAAAGAAATTACCTTGAGATGGGAGTGAGGGCCTTTCCCATTTCTCAGTCGTTGTGTGAGGGCTGGAGGCCCCACCTTTTGCACAAATACTATGTAAGGCATCTTCCTCTTCCCCACCCCATGCTTATAGAATATGGGAGGATATTCAAGAAGGATGTTGATAAATTGGAGAAGATCTAAAGAAGAGCCACAAGAATGACTAAAGGTTTGGAAAACATGGCTTTATAGTGATAGACTCAAGTGCTCAATCAATTTAGTTTTAGCAAAGGTAAAGTGAAGGGGTGACTTGATTTACAGATTGTAGTATCTACACGGGGAACAAATATTTGGTCATAGGCCTTTCAGTCTAGCAGAAAAAAATACAGCAGTCCAATGTCTGAAAATTAAAGCTTGACAAATTCAGACTGGAAATAAGGCACACATTTTTAACAGTGCGGGTAATTAACCAGTGGAGTGATTTGCCAAGGGTCCAATTCTCCATTGCTGGCAATTTTAAAATCAAGATTGGATGTTTTTCTAAAAGATGTGCTGTAGAAATTATTCTAGGGAAGTCTCCTGGCCTGTGTTTTAGGTGGGAGCTCAAACTAGATGATCACAATGGTCCCTTCTGGCCTTGGAATCCATTAGCCCTGTGGCTTCCTCCTAGTTGAGCTTCATGTAGACTGTCAACCAAGGACATTACTTAGGCCCATTCAGAATTCAGGTCTTTTAAATATCTTCACACACTGACTGACAGATAGGTTCTTCCCTGTCAATCTCTGCACAGGACATTGCATGATGCAATTAATATGATTTGTATTATCCTCAAATCTGTAAATTCATCATCAGCACTGTTCAGACCTAGTCAGCTGTGTAAGGCCAAGTACAGCAATTTTGCTCCCCATTCTGAGGAATATGCAGCTGAATAGCAAAGCTGGCTGGTCACACAGGAATAGAGAGAATAAACTGAGGTCACACTCCTTTATGAGGTGCATAGCAAGCACTCATAGATTCCACATCCTGGAGCTGGAAAGGAATATGCCTCCCTCTGGGGCAGAGCAGCCAGAGAATGCTCAGTACTATGGGCCATGTCTGAACAGCACAACACAAGCACTAAGTATTTGCTAAAAAGGTGTCAGCAGGACTCAGTACTACAGCAAAAATGGCAAGGTGAAATAGGTGTGTGCCTGAGCCTTGGGAAGAAACTTGGAATGTGCTATACTGTGTGCTAAGCTGTCAAGTTAAAAACAACTCTGAGTTTAATGACTATTTTAGGGGTGATCTGTAGGCAGCAAGCAAAGAAGCACTCAGTGCGTACTCTGATTTATCAGCTCATAGCATCTAAAATAAAGCAAGTCAAATATTGTTAATCCCCTCTATGGACCCAATTATTAAGTCTGCTAAACCTAGAATTCCACTGGCTGCTAACACATTCCAGAATGTGAAACAAAAGGTATAACAGAAATGCTGCTCCTATCTCTAATTTTAGATGCAGTTCTCCAGACAAGATGTTTCTTAACACGCATTTATTGCAAAGTGACAATAGAGAGGCAAAGTGAAATGAAAACCCCATGACTCCCTGGAGAAGTCACATTTCTGACTTTTTTTTCTTTTTTCTTTGGGTAAATAACAGGCATCGCAGGGCAGACAGACATTATTATAGAAGTGTGTGAATTGCCAAATTGGACTTCAGCACAGAAAGGTTACTTACTGTGAGATTGCACTGTTACGTGGCATATATTGTGGTAGAGGAACAGAATGGTAGGAGGTTGGGCTGGGTTAGAGGATGGGAGAGAATCACCATTATTTTCATCAAAGGTGGAGAAGGGGTGTTCTGGTTTATGGGAAGATCCAGCTTGCATATGATGATTAGCACCGACTGGAAATGAGGAATTCTTTCATATCAAATAAAATGATCATGGTTACTTAGGAGGCCTGGCTTTAGAGACTAATGCAAGTTTGTCATAGGTGGAGAACTAAGGCGTTAATATACACAAAGATTTTATCAAAAGGTTAGCAAGGATGATGGTCAATTCCAGTTTGAAGAAAACTGGTCAATGCAAGAAACATGAACCAAAGCAGCATAAGCAGCAACAACAAAACCATCAGGAATATAAAACAGGAATTAATCATTGTGCATTTCTCCAACGTGCCTTGGTGCTGCCAAATTAAAAGCTATTCATTCCAATTTTTTAAAAGGATGCATACTGTTGACATACAGAAATTATTGGTAGGGGGCGGGGGAGTTACGTCAAGTTGGAGAAGGCAGCCACCAGGAGGGAAGTAATGGGCACAAAAGAGGCAGTGAGCCACCAGGCCAGAAAGGTAACAAAAATTCATAAGCTTTGTGGGGGGTGGTGGAAGGAAGTGAGGGCATGGGGGAAGGGAGGAACCACCGAGGGAAAAAGCTGGTGAGTCGTCAGGGAAGGAAGGAAAGGAGAAAAAAGAGGAGTGAAATGAAAAATAGCTCAAAGGCAGAATGAGGAGGGTAAGGCATACTCACATGCTCTGGTTCCATAATTCCTCAGAATGTGAGGTGGTTTGGTTCTGAGAGTTTGGAATGAGTCCATCTTTATAATACTACTTAGCATATATTATAGCATCTTCAAAGCCCTAAGGAATGGTAATTAATCCTAACACGTCCCCTGTAAGGTAGGTTAGTGACTATTATTATTCCCAGGAAGTGGGGAAATAAGGCCACTAATGTAACTGTAAAGTGTTTACACTGGATCTAAGTGAGGTTTGAAAGTATGTTAGCTAATTCAGTTTTTAAAAAGCAGCTTTTTTTCCCCTTGTTGTAGACAGGCCAAAGAAAGCCAGATTGTTCTCAAAAAAACAAAAAATAAACAACCCCCCTCCCAAAAAAAACCCCACCAACAAGAAGTCATTGTGGTACTTGAGAGACTAACAAATATATTTGAGCATAAGCTTTCATGGGCTATAACCCACTTCAGATCTAATGTGTTCATTGACGTTGGTAGCAACAACAAAGGAGGAGGGAGTATACATTAAAAGGGCTAGGTGAAGAGGAGAGGTAGCCATTAGAAGACTTAATGAACAGGGGAGTCCACAGGAGTGAGAGAAGGTACTGGGGAAGAAATGGAAAAGGGGTCACCCATCAAATAGGTTTGTATGATGTGGGTTTCTTGGTCAGATTGTGGATTTTATGATGGACAGTTTGCGGAAGCAAGGAGAAAGCAGAGGCAACTTTTCAGTTATGAAGGAAATGTTAGGGTTGTCAAGCAATTTAAAAAAATTAATCACTTAATCAAAATGTGATTAATTGTGTAATTAAAAATATTAATTGTGCTTAATAGCACGATTAATTGTGCTTTTAAACAATAGCATACAATTTATTTTAAATATTTTTTGATATTTGGTACATTTTCAAATATTAATTTCAATTACAACACAAAATACAAAGTGTACAGTGCTCATTTTATATTTATTTTTATTACAAATATTTGCACTATAAAAAAACATCAATTCACCTCATACAAGTACTGTAGTGCAATCTCTTTATCATGAAAGTTGAACTTACAAATGTAGAAGTACATACAAAAAACCCTGCATTCAAAAATAAAACAACGTAAAACTTTAGAGCCTACAAGTCCACTCAGTCCTACTTCTTGGTCAGCCAATCACTCAGACAAACAAGGTTGGTTACAGTTTTCAGAAGATAATGTTATCCACATCTTGTTTACAATGTCACCTGAAAATGAGAAAAGGCATTCACATGGCACTTTTGCAGCTGGCATTGCAAAATATTTGTGTGCCGTATGCGCTAAAGATTCATATGTCCCTTCATGCTTCAACCACCATTCCAAAGGACATACTTCCATGTTGATCATGGGTTTTGCTTGATAATGAGCCAAAGCAATGTGGGCTGATGCATTGTCATCATCTAAGTCAGATGCCACCAGCAAAAGGTTAATTTTCTTTTATGGTGGTTTCTGTAGTTTCCGCATCAGAGTGTTGCTCTTTTAAGACTTCTAAAAGCATGCTCCACACCTCGTCCCTCTCACATTTAGAATGGCACTTCAGATTCTTAAATTTTGGGTCAAGTTCTGTAGCTATTTTTAGAAACCTCACATTAGTACCTTCTTTCCATTTTATCAAATTTGCTGTGAAAGTGTTCTTAAAATAAATGTGTGCTGGGTCATCATCTGAGACTGCTATAACATGAAATATATACAGAATGCAGGTAAAACAGAGCAGGAGACATACAATTCTCCCCCCAAGGAGTACAGTCACAAATTTAACTGACACTTTATTTTTTTAATGGGCATCATCAGCATGGAAGCATGTCCTCTGGAATGGTGGCTGAAGCATGAAGGGGCACACGAATGCTTAGCATATCTAGCATGTAAATACCTTGCAACTCCCGCTACAAAAGTGCCATGCGAATGCCTGTTCTCACTTTCAGGTGACATTGTAAATAAGAAGCAGGCATCAGTATCTCCCGTCAATTAAAACAAACTAGTTTCTCTTAGTGACTGGCAGAATAAGAAGTTGGACTGAATGGATTTGTAGGCTCTAAAGTTTTACACTGTTTTGGGTTTGAGTGCAGTTATGTAACCAAAAAAATCTGCATTTATAAGTTACATTTTCATGATAAAGATATTGCACTTCAGCACTTTAAGTGAATCGAAAAATACTGTTTCTTTTGTTTGTCATTTTTATAGTGCATATAGTTGTAATCAAAAATAATAATAGAAAGTGATCACTGTGCACTTTGTATTCTGAGTTGTAATTGAAATCAATCCTGAAAATGTAGAAAAACATCCAAAAATATTTAATAAATTTCAGTTGGTATTCTGTTGTGATAAGTGTGATTAATCACAGTTAATTTTTTGTCACGATTATTTTTGAGTTAATTGTGTGAGTTAACTGTGATTGATTAACAGCCCTAGTAAATTTTTGTTTCTGATTGATGGACCATTGCCTATTTTTGTCTAAATTCCCCACTGACTGTAGGAACATAGGCAATACTGAACTTGCCCCATAAATGTTTCAATCCCACATAATTTAGTTTTTGCATTGATTTTTTTTTTTCAAATATAGGTGGTGATGGCTCCCTCTATGGGGTCAGTTGCATGAGAACTTTGAGGTTTTCATATTCAGGTGTGTTGTGCTAGAATTCCTATAGGAAAACTGGAGAGGAGGGCAGCAACACATTTTTTGGAGACCGTTTGAAGAACTGTCCCCAAACCTCAAGTGTGTCCTATTCCTTTCAGTCATTCTGTCCCTGTTCCCTTGGGCGTGTGTCTCTACTATTCAAGTCCCAAAGGATGTCTCCTCTTAACCTCCAGGAAGGGTGTCCTTTCCTTGCTCTACAACCGCCAATGGCTTGAAGAAGGAGCTCCTCCTACCCTGCAGATCCAAAAGATGCACTTCCTCTCACCCCCAGATACCCCAGTCATCACCTCCACCCCAGACCCAGACCTTTACCTCCCACTTTCATGCTTTAAGAGCTGGCAAAGAAGTGATGGGGAGGAAAGATGTGAATTGCATTTCCAAGATGCTACTATAAAACAGCAAGTGAAAAGAAACTGAGAAATACAATATTTTTAAGAATTATCTTGATCGTGTTACTGGGAAAGCTCTAGAAGCTTCATTGTAGTGTTGACCTCACCACATGCAGGTGGTCAGTTTTAGTCGGAACAGTATCAAATCTGGCGCTTAAGAGAAATGATGCTTATTATTAGATTATTTGAACACTGATATATATGACACTGAGGAGAGAACAGTTGCAATGAGTATCAGTGGGGGACATGCATATAACTGAGCAGGAAATGAGAGGGTTTGTATTGCTTGCTGCTTCTTTCTCTCAATCTAGAGAACATTAACAAATGTAGTTGCTTTAAAAGAGTTCTGAGCAAGAAATTAATCTATTGATGAACTGAATTAATTGTCTAATTTACCTGAGACCTTTTTATAAAAATAATATATTGTCCCCATAATGTTCTCTAGCACCATATTTTAAATATTTTAGTTCTTTTCCTGTGCTCAGAGTAGGGAAACGTATGGATTATGCATTAGAAGAGACAGGAAGGATCTGAAAGATAGTTTTCCTGTGCTCTTGTTAAGCTGCTATCTCTCAAGCCTGATGCCCATATGGCCCATTAATAATGCAGCACCATAATTCAAGTTTTCCTTCAAATAAATCCCAAGTAAGTATAATGCAGGATAACACTCACTTAATATGAGATGTGTATCCTAATGGGCACTGATAAACAAACTGAAATATAAATTTAAAGAGGGCGGAAAATGGAGAAGCCAACACAAGCACTTCTACATATTTTGGGGGATTCTATTGAATTTTTATTCTGTCACCCTAACTGTGAGATGATCTTGTTGCAACATATTTTCTCTTCTTCGTGGGTTTGGGGCAGGTGGTCAGTTTTAGTCATGACAGTATCAGTTTTTTTGGAAACAGTGTTTGGAAACAGTTACTATTAGGATGGGAGCAAAAACATTTCAATGTAACCTGTGAAATGGGTGATTAATACAAAATACACTAAAAATTAGGACAGGGTTCAGGAATTCATGTATAGGCTAGCAAACCCACACTAACATTTTCTAAGCTGACATATCACCACTAAAAAGTAAATATCGTACCACATATTACCATACAGTGTTACTTGAGATACACAGCAGTTATTTTGTATCCTAAAAGTATAAAAAGATACATTGTGCCGTAAGGATAAGAGAATGATTTAGTATCAAAAATGACTGTGGTATCTCAGCTGTGCAAAAATTGTGAATAAATTATGCCTTTTTAAACAGAGACGGCTGTGAATAATGATTACTATTTTTCAGCAGAAGCCTTGTTTAGAGAAAACAAAAGGTGAATTCCCTGTTTGGCAAGTTTGCCTAAACATAATTTATGTAGGTATAGTAATGGTATTATCAAACATGAAAGTCAACCCCGCACAGCAGAATAGATACCCATTAAGATAAACAAAAGAATTTATTGCTCACGTAACTAGGTTACGGATAAGTACAGGCTTGGCCTAAGCACACCAGTAGAGCAGGAGGGTATTATACAAGTTTCATAATATACCTTTGCAATTGTATCTGTCTCCTTCCTTGCACTTCAAATTTGATCCAGCTACCATTGAAGCCAATAATCAGAATTCCATTTGACTTCAGTGGGAGTTGAATCAGGCTCTTACAGCCCTAAAAGTTCCCATATTTGGGGGGAAAACAAAATAAAAAAACCTCACAATTGTGAATTGTTTGACATGAAATTCATTTAATTTAATGTATATCCAGTGATTAATCACCAATGATAAAGCAATTTTCACTTGATTTCACCTGCAGCACCTCAGCTAAAAGAGTACTAAACTGTCCAGAAGGAAGAAAAAATGATTATATAGTTTTTAGCAATATCCACGAGAGACTATTAAATTCACTTTACTTAGAACTCCACTCCTATTACAGCTCTGGAAAACAAGACCTATTACAGGACCCATTACCTGGTATTTGATTCTCTCTCAATATGCTGTAATAGTTCTTCAGTCCCAAAGCATTAATAAAACATACATTCATTGCAAATGCAGATGAGAAAGCAAGTTTTCATAAAGACTCACAAGCTAAGAAGCAGCATCCTAAATATACTTGCAGTTAATGCTGAAATCTGTATATTTAAAATTATATTAATGTCAAAAAATGACCTCACCATTTTTATCTCAATTTCTTTTTCCAGGTAAACTTCTCACACCTTTAAATTTTTGTGGCGCTAATCTGTAAAAATGACATTGTGAGGTTCCATGTCGTATTGTAGCTAAGCTATTATTACCATGACTCCACATCTAATTTGCTCAGGTTGACAAATTTAAAAATGTTTTTCTCCCAAACTGTTAGCACTGCAAAATAAGTCTGAGAATTGAAAGTCAAATTGGATTCATTCCTGATTGTTCATCATCACAAGTAATAAATGTTCTTCTTCAGAATGTGATATCCATTTCAGATGCACATATGCCTCTCAAACCCTTGATCGGAGATTTTTCCATTAGCGTTGTCCATTTGCCCTGTGCACATGCTCTCCACAACCTCATGCTGTGTATAGAGGTGCATGGGTGTATTTACACCTCTGAAAATTACCCACCGCGATTCACCTAACAAATGGTGTCCCAAAACTCCCGAAAACATGGGAAGAGTGACATTACATGATTTATGCACATTTGAGTACTGTTTCCATAGCAGCAGGTATTTCTCAACTATTTAGATGACCTGTGAAGCTAGAGGCCAAATTATCATGTAAGTGATCTGTCAACAGATGGTTAAAGGCAAAAGTCCTGTTGCACATGTGAGCAGATAATGTGTCATAGCTAAGGGCAGTATCAAAATCCAATAAACATCTCATCTTCTGGAAAGACCTCTGCTCTGAGTTTCTCAGTATAAATCATCTGAAATAAAAGTGTCGGACTTTAGTGGTCTGAAATTCACATATATTCCAGAATCCGGGAGACACCTGTTTGAAAACGAACACAGATGATGATAATATTTATGTAGTACTTTGCTTGTTCCAAGTACTGTGCAGACATTAACCAACTATCCTCAAAACATACCTGATAGATATATATAATATAGATGGGTAAGTATAATCATTCTTATTTTATAGATGGGGATACTAAAGCAGAGGTGAAGTGAGTTGCACAAAGGCATAGAGCAAGTCAGTGGCAAAGTCTGTATTTAAACTCAGCGACTCCTCTGTCTGCTAGTCCCTACACTGCCTCTAACATTTCTGATTGCTGCATGAGCATCATATGTCGAATTTCTAGTGAGATGCCTTAAAAGTCAACAACAATTCTGACTGAAAATACATCCTAGATCAAAGCTAGTCAGATATAGACCATAAGGGCCGGAAAAAATTGATTTTTTAATTCATGAATTTTTCTAACACGCTGTAGTCCACAGCTGTATTTATTGTACTTCAAACAATACAGAACTGTACTTCACTGCTGATTTCTTGATGAACCATTTATTATGTTGATATATGCAGTGTTGTTGTAGCTTTGTTGGTTCCAGGATATCAGAGAAACAAGGGGGGCGAGGTTAGATCTTTTATTGGACCAACTTCTATTGGTGAGAGAGACAAGCTTTTGAGCTTGTCCAGAGCTAGACTTGAGGAAGAGCTCTATAAGCTTCTCTCTCACACCAACAGAAGTAGGTCTAATAAAAGATATTATCTTACCCTTCTATATTGATACATGACAGTCCATGTAAAACCTACATTAGCTAGCCATGCAAAAGCTTAGATTTTGGCTGAGGATTAATTTAAGAGTTCTTATGTGATGCGGGCAAATCTACTTTAGGTTTTCAGGACTATAACATTCCTAGCTTAAAGAGAATTTGCTGCACAGAAAGCTGCTTTTTGCCATATTTAAAGAATATGCAAGAATATTATAAAGCATAATTCTCCATAATCTATTCATTCCTACACCCTGCTTTTGTAGAATTTAGATGTGTAGTTTCTAACATTATTAATGGACATCTATTTCTATTTCATATTTTTCTGAGAAAAAAAAATAGCAATGCAGTATCTTGCCAGATGACAGAAGAAGGGAAGTGACTATGAAGTCTAATGCACAGGATTCTATATTTAATGTAGCAATGGATGATGACTTTAAAACCTATTTCACAATTTCCTTAGTTCATAGTTTCATTTTCCTGGAGCTGCGCCTAGCTTGCAAAAGATGGGGAGACTCTAATTTAGATAAAGAGGCTAAGAATATTTTGCAGTTTGTAACATAAAGCTTAATTTTCATAAGCACATACCACCAATAAGGAAATAAAATATATAAAACCCCCTTATGCACATGTCAAGTTTAAGAATCTAACATGAAGACTTCCTGCGACCCATCTACAATATAAAGCATCTAAGTAGGTCCACTATAGACTTTTATAAGACACAAATTATTACTGAAGCAGAAAAACCAAGGTATGAAACACAGTTCAGGTAAGAAAATCAAAAATATTTATAGCCACAGTCTGAACATTTCTATTAATACAAGGAAAACACTGACCCCTCCTAAAAGATAAGGTCAGACTAACAGTCCATAATAGAAATGTTTTAATCAAACCAATATGTACAAGGTAATGGGAGAAAACTAGACACTATGTCAGAGTGGTAGTACTAACTTGTTTGTATCTGGGTATAATGAGGTATCTCAAAGGGAGTATCTTTGTTGGGCCTTAGAGAGGAAAATTAAGTCCAGTCATTCACTGAGCAGGTACACTGTTACATGCCTACATGTATTAATGGTCCAGTAAAGTCTGTGGGATACTAGTACCGTGCTTTGTCAACAACAAACCTGGCAGGTTGCCTTTGTCCCTTAATGAATCTTGTGGTCATTGGGTGGTTTGCTCGAGGTCTGCCGTGCCAGCTGTCTCCCAAATTCTGACTGTCACACAACATGGACAGTGCAAAGAGTCAATGATTCTACCTTTCTCCCCTTCACTCCTCAAAAGTCCCAGTAAACCTTTTCTGTTACCTGGTTCATGTCCTCACTGCCTCCATTTATGACATATAAAAATGGTGTTTTCATGATGGTTTAGATCATATGAATTCTTGTTGGTAATTCTGGCAGCTAATTTATACGGAAGCTAAAAATGGGTATTTTGCCCTGTCCTTTTACTTCACAATAAACATCATCTCTCTCGAATGTAAAATCTTAATTCTAGTTAAATTAATTGGATTTGGGAGACACCACCAACAAAAATCATAACCAGTATATCATGAGCATATAAAATATTCTAAAGAGATTAGAAGGCTTATAGATTCCAACACATTTTACCTCCTTGCAGCTTCTTTCTTATTTTCTAGCAGCGGGAGTTAGTGAGGGGCAGAGTACTTTAAATGTCTCAATACAACATAATCACATGTGCAAACATCATCAAGCATTAATTTCTTGTTGTTTTAGGCAGAGATGAAAACAGGTGTGTGTAGTGATAGGGTGACCAGATGTCCTGATTTTATAGGGACAGTCCCAATTTTGGGGTCTTTTTCTTATATAGGCTCCTATTACCCCCCACTCCTTGTCCCGATTTTTCACATTTACTGTCTGGTCACCCCAAGTGGTACATAATAGATGCTCCCATTTCCAGTGTTTTATTTCACTGAAATATCATGCTTATAGGCACTCTGTATACTTGCCAATCTATTTCTAAACCAATATAATAATTATATTGATGTATATCTTTCTTTCCTTAAACTGCTAGCCACTGGGAATGGGATATGTTTTCCCAACTGCCTTTGTAACTCATCTTCCTTTCAGTTACAGAGTAATTGTCAAGAGAGAACTGAGAGATGACTGAGAGAGATCGTCTCTGCCTCTATCCCACAAAAAGCAAAAACAAAAACAAAAGCCTGTGTCTTTATGTCTGTTAAAAATTCAGCACTGTATCCACTTGCCTCTCCGCTGTGAGACTTTGTAATCCCTGGGTATGAAAAGTTCATTCTACTCCCTCTAGACTAATAATTTCAAATCATGTTTAGGCTGTTTTGACACTATGGATGGTGGTGGTGAATTTAAAAGTGTCTGGTGAAGAGAATAACAATGTTCAGAGTTCTGTTTTTGAAAGGCCACAAGGTCAAAATCATGCTCTTGATACTTTGAAAACTCCCATCAAAACACTTGCTCCTACCAACAGCACAGAGCCATCTTAAAAATCAGATAAAGTAACAGAAGTGCCACCATATATAATACAGACAGCTATTATTAATATGGTGAAACCTTTATTTTGGTGGCCCTATGGCCCTCCGGAAAGGGTATGGAACTGTTTCCCCATTTTTGGGGGGGGGGGGGGGAAATAGCCTTTAATAATCCTCGCTTTAATGACTGCAGAATAAGGTTTCATAGAAAGAATCCTATTTGGATCTCAAGAGAGGATTTTGTTAGTATTAAAACCTACTGCAGTTTAAGAAGACACAGGATAATCATGTTACGAATACTATATTGTAAAAATGAACCATCAGGTATAACTGGGCCAATAGGTTAGTGGTAAGTAAGGATCTATAGCAGCTCTGAGAGACCATTAAGAAATCTGTACTCCTTTTGTCATAGATGTACTGTTGCAAGAACAGACCTCTAAGGCTTAAGGTTGTGGTCTGAAAATGTAAAAGGACCATAAAACAAAGGATACATCACTTGATATTAAATCAGATATCTTCAGCCAAATAACTTTAACCTCAACTCTTAAAATCTTCTTGTAAGTTCTCTTCAAAGAACATGATGATGTAAGCATGTAGGAAGGGTACACCTGAATTAATAATGGGGTGATTTAATAGCTGCTTTCAACTATCAGAAAGGGGGTTCCAAAGAGGATGGATCTAGACTGTTCTCAGTGGTGCCAGATGACAGAACAAGGAGTAATGGTCTCAAGTTGCAGTGGCGAAGATTTAGGTTGGATATTAGAAAAACTTTTTCACTAGAAGGGTGATGAAGCACTGGAATGGGTTACCTAGGGAGGTGGTGGAATCTCCTTCCTTAGAGGTTTGTAAGATCAGGCTTGACAAAACCCTGGCTGGGCTGACTTAGTTGGGTATTGGTCCTGCTTTGAGTAGGGGGTTGGACTAGATGACCTCCTGAGGTCCCTTCCAACCCTGATATTCTGTGATTCTATGAACTGCTAGAATTTCAGATTAACCTTTGTACATATCCTTAATTAAAGTGGAAATTGTCTCTGTGTGCATTGGTTGTAGACTTTGGCACTTGCATAAACATGGAACTGCTCCTTAACTTTGTTGCAAATGAAATGATACAGTAAACTAAGCTTCCAAAAATTAGATGTTCTATATGATGTCTATTTGATGTCTATATGTCCATTTGATGTCTATTTGTCTATTAGTCTATTTGTGTAAATGGACATATTTGTCTATATTTAGATGTAAGCAGTGTCAGGAATGAGATATATTCTGACATCTGGTGGCGAACTATGGGAATTGCAGTGAGTCTTGGAAAATAACTTTGGGCCTTATGAATTTGCATAGACACACCCACTGCGCCTAGCCTGAGCCCACAGCAGCCCACATGGCCCCTTTGGCTGATGAGGGAGCCCCAGTTTCTATGTTATTGGGGCAGGAATGATAAAGTGACGTTACTGTGATTATGTGAATGAAGGACTATGGACATGTACTTGGCCCTTGTTATGATGGGGGGACTTGCCATCATCTAGGTAGCACTCACTGGGCAAGGGCCATGCGTTTCAGAACACTGTGAGATTGAGAGAGGTGGTGGATAAGTACCTATACCTTTTGGTAAGGGCTTTGTCTGAGGGCCTCCCAGGCCTATTGCACCCTGCCTCTTTCCACTGTGGAATGTCAGAATTGAATTTTGCTTCCATTAGGAGCGTGGTTTCAGGCTGCTGAGCTGAAAGTTGCTTTGGGCTCACTGGTGTACCTGCACTAAGGCTCCCCTACTGTATGCTGAAATCACCTAAGAGCTAAAGAAATCACTGGGCACTGTCTTAAGTAGGGGGGCCTGAAAAAAGTGCAGAGTGGCTGGTGCAGCAGAGCAGTCGGTGTGTCGGCTAGCAGGATGGCTAGCGGAGTTGTTGGTGCTGCGGGCAGAGTGACTGGCGCGGCAGAGCTGTCTGTGTGTCAATTAGCGGAGGTGTTGGTGCTGCGGGCAGAGTGACCGGCGCGGCAGAGCTGTCTGTGTGTCGGCTAGCAGAGCAGCTAGCGGATCAACGGGCAGAGCGGTTCATGGGACAGCCAGCGGAGCGGAGCAGAGCCGATTGCGGTGAGAGCTGCAGCGGAACCTCACGGAGAGGCGGCGCAGTCGGCCTCGGACCACGTAAGGTGCCCCATGCCCTACCCTCCATTTCCACCCAGGCTGGAGGTAAGACTCTGCCAATTGACTTTTGAACACGGCACTGACCAAGAACAGAGACTCTTGGGCTGTTGGACTTTTGGGACTATTGAGTGACTTTTTGGGGTTGTGGAACTCAAGAGCCAAAGGGAAGGCCATGGCCTATTTGCTGGGAGGGGGGCTTCTGGTTCATGGTTTGGTTTATTAACCTTGTTTGTGGTGTTTCCCCAATATAATGCCACATTGTTTCTCCCTGTTATTAAGTACACTCAAACTCTGTGCTTGCGAGAGGGGAAGTATTGTCTCTTACAGACACCCAGAGGGGTGGTATATGGTTGTCCCAGGTCACTGGGTGGGGGCTCGAGCCGGTTTTTGTATTGTGCTATTGGAATGGAACCCCTGGATACTGAACCCGGCCCTTGTTGCTGCCAACTCTGATGGGCAGAAGGGTTACATAGACAAATATTTAGACAAATAGATATATATTTGTCATATTTGTCTGTCTATATATATATTTAGACAAATATATATCTATATTTGTCATTTGTCTATATGTCCATTTGTTGTCTATTTGTCCATTTGATGTCTATATGTCTATTTGATGTCTGTTTGAAAATTAGATTTTCTATTTGATGTCTGGGTTTTTTTTGCAATACTAAACACTGTGGACTCACAAAATCAATGTTTATACAGCATTTCTGATGTATACCTCCCTTTCACTGTTTGAGTTGTTCGGTTGGTATACCATCTATCAGACAGATACACTGCATTGGATACTTCAAGAAATTGGCAAAGAGCTAGGGAAGCATTTCACCTTTATATTGCTAGTTCAAATATATCTCGGGCCAGTAGTGACCATATGACAGCTGTTAGGGAATACATGTGAAATAGTGATCATGATTATTAATGGACAAATGTCCACCTCATAAAGCTACCAACTCAATTAACATCCTTAACTAAGAGTAGTAAAAGAGAGGCTACTAAGTGGATAGATGTAAAAATGAACTATTCTCAATTGCCCTCACTCTGCCTGGGGCTGTGCTGTGGTTAGGGTACTTCAGTTTCTAGGGCTTGTAATGTGCCACCTTTTGCCAACACTGAGAAGGATAGAAACTAATACCATTCATTTTCACTATTTTCAAGAAACATGTTAGTAAACATAGCAAAAGAAAGTCTGGTTATATTCACTTAGGTTCGGTCTACTCTGCACTACAGACGTATGTCAGCATAATAGTATACCGGCTGAACTCCTACTGTAGTCAGCGCTATGTCGACAAGAGAGCGGTCCCATCAGTGTAGGTAGCATCTTTGCTAAACACTGCAGAGCGCCACTGCAGAGCACTGGATATGTAGACAAGCCCTTGGTCCTCGGAGTGCCACGCCCTCCAACAAAGTTTCATTTTTCATCAGCAGATTCTCAGATGTAGGAGACATTGGTAAAATCCTGTCCTCAGTTACGTGTATGCTCTAGCCCTAGACTAGCTGATGTACCTCTTTAATTAGGAGAGTTTGAGAGTGCCATGACCTTCTTGGAGATGGCACTGAGACACAGGATGATTTGCAGATTGCTGTGAATTGGTTTTTGTTTTTTTCTTTTAATTGAAACTGTTGGGGTTATTTATTCTGTCAAATGCCAGTTCATGCTGTTATCTTTTCTGGGCACGTCATAAAGCAGCAGCCTTTACTTTGTTGTTATGGTTATTGTGCTTTCTTAGGGAAAAGGCAATAGATATCTTGATACAAGAAGTGAGTGATGGGCCCCAGGGCCTGCCTCTTATAGTATGTCTGCACGGCAAGTAAAAGATGTGATTGTGGCATGAGAAGGCATACCTGTGTTCACTTTAATTTAGCTAGCATGGGTAACTATAGCACTGTAGATGAAGTGGCCTGGGCTTTGGCACAGGCTAGCAACCAGAGTACAAGACTTCCTGGGACCTCGGGTACATATCTGGGTTGCTAGTCCATGCTGAAGCCTGTGCTACCACATCTACACACTGCTATTGTCACTTGTGCTAGTTAAATTAAAGCTAGCATAGGTAGGCACAACTGTGCTACAATCACACCTCTATATGGGGTGCATCTACGCTGCAGGATTCTTTTGCCGGTGCATAGTATACAAACCTGCATAGCCCCCTAGCATGGGTATTCAGAGCAGTGTAGATGCTGAGGCACAGATTAAGCCAGAAAAAACACACCTTAAAGATGTGGATATGTGCGCAGAGTACATACCCTGCACCGTCTTTACTGGCCCAAGCTGTGCCTCCCATCTATACTGCTGTTTTTAGCCATATAGTATCCCATTGCCTCCTGCTGCAGGAGCCTTCCTCCTCTGCAGGACAAGACTCCAGTAGTGCTGAATGGCTCCAGCAGCTCCCCTCCGCTGGAGCCCTTCTCCTACAGTAGGAGCCCTGCCCCTTTGCCTCTCCTCACTGCAGTGAAAGGCGCTGGCAGTGGGAAGCAGCTGAAACCTTTCTCTGCCGCCTCCCGCTGCCAAAGCCTTTCACTGACATGAGTAGCTATACCCCACAGTCTGGACAGGGTGTGCTTTTAACTGCCGCGGCGTTTTGCTACATTTGCGCTGTATGCCGCCAAAAGTGGTGCGTAGTGTGGATGTAGCCTTGAGGTGTAGACATATCCTGAAAGGCACCACACGCCAGAAGCAGCTGAGGCTCTGGCATTGTCCCAGAGATGCAGGGAAGAGACGCATGGAGGATGGTAGAACTGTCCTTGGAATGTATGTAAATTACCTCTCTCTCTGAGGGTCTCTGTTAGAGGCGTACGACCTGATTCTTAGCAAACTGAAGTCAGTGGAAAGATTCCCTTTGACTTCATCAGGCTTTGAATCAGGCCTGTAAGTAGCGGCAAGTTTTGTTTTTGTATTTTGCGGTGATGTTCTGTTAATTCTGCAGTGCTCACAGGAAATACTAGAAGTCTTCGGAGAGATCCTATATTTTTGTGAGATTTCCTGACCAGTGAGCTTGGAAAGTATCCAAACTGAGCAGAGTTGCTAAATCTTTTGACGCTTTTCCCATTTCTATGCACTGTTAAAGGATCAAGTTAGTTTATTTGTCGTACAGTTTGGGCCACGTACCTCCCGCTGCTATTCTCAGGCAAGGTTAATTAGTTTGCAGAGGTGTAATTGAGGTCGGAATTTGGGACATTCTAGGCAGAATTTGGCTTTATATCTACAATAGTGTCAATGTGTCAAACTTCTTTTGCATTTTTTTTTGTATGGAAAAATACAAATAATGTATGATTATGACAATGTTCCTGCGAAGTGTCTTCTCAAGCACTTGTTCTACAGTGTTCCAGCACTTTGATTATGGAAGAAAATTTGAGTGATACCTGCATCTGGTTTTTAAAAAATCTTAGAAGTCCTGTTATTTGATGATAGCATATCCTATTCCTAACCTATAGATCTCATACTGCCATGCTACCAGACTACCCGCATCCATTGCCAGAGAACATAACTGTGAGCTATCCATAATTATTATTAATATTTATGGTGCAGTAGTGCCTATGAACCAAATTGTGCTAGGTACTGTAGAAATGCAGTATGAAAACATGGTCTTTCCATCTTTACTGTTAAAGCTCCATCCATTTTTTGGGGAGGGGGGGAGCATTCTTTCCTAATGTTATGTTATATAAAGAAATGCATAATGAAGCTAAATACATTTGCAAAAGCTGGCTAATTAAATCAAACACTATTGGACTATAATTTCAAAAGTGATGAGTAAGTTTTGGGGGTATCTCACTGGAGACATCATGAAAGGGGCCTGATTTTGAGAAACATGGGTTCCCAGCCCTGTTTTTGAATCAGTCTAAGCACAGAAAATCATTAGTAATTTTTTGGAGTTGGTTTTTTGTTTTTGTTTTTAAATGTAGGTCAGAGCTTTCTTCTGAGTGTCTCCATGCAGCTTGTATATATGAAGTTAGAATAGAACTGTTCACACAACTATAGTTAATATTGTGTCAGCATTTTCATTATAATCCTGTGCTTTCTGAGATTTGACACTGTGCCCCAGGCTATCACTTGGCATACTAAATCACAGAATCATAGAAGATTAGGGTTGAAAGGGTCATCTTGGCCAATCCCCTGCCCAAAGCTAAATCATCCCAGCCAAGGCTTTGTCAAGCCGGGCCTTAAAGACCTCTAAGGATGGAGATTCCACCACCTCCCTAGGTAACTCATTCCAGTGCTTTATCACCCTCCTAGTGAAATCATGTTTCCTAATATCCAACCTAGACCTCCCCCATTGCAATTTAAGACCATTGCTTCTTGTTCTGTCATCTACCACCACTGAGAATAGTCAAGCTCCATCCTCTTTGGAACCCCCGTTAAGGTAGTTGAAGGCTGCTATCAAATCCACCCTCACTCTTCTCTTCTACAGACTAAATAAGCCCAGTTCCCACAGTCTCTCCTTGTAAGACATGTGCTCCAGGCCCTTTATTATTTTCATTGTCCTCTGCTGGACTCTCTCCAATTTTTACATCCTTTCTGTAATGGGAGGCCCAAAACTGGACGCAGTACTCCAGATGTGGCCTCACCAGTGCCGAATAGAGGGGAATAATCATTTCCTTTGATCTGTTGGCAATGCTTCTACTAATGCAGCCCAATATGCCATTAGTCTTCCTGGCAATGAGGGCACACTGCTGACTCACATCCAGCTTCTCATCCACTGTAAACCCAGGTTCTTTTTTTGCAGAACTGCCACTTAGCCAGTCGAGCCCCAGGCTGTAGCAGTGCACGGGATTCTTCCATCCTAAGTGCAGGACTCTGCACTTGTCCTTGTTGAACCTCATCAGATTTATTTTGGCCCAATCCTCTAATTTGTCTAGGTCACTCTGGATCCTATCCCTACCCTTCAGCATGTCTACCTCTTCCCCCAGCTTAGTGTCATCCGCAAACTTGCTGAGGGTGCAATCCATCCCATCATCCAATTAATTAATGAAGATGTTGAACAAGGTGCACGTAGGTGCATGTAGTCGTACGTATGTACCCCTACACTACATGCACCTTCTAGTCCATTCATCCAATCCATACTTTTTTAACTTCCTGGCAAAAATACTGTGGGAAACCCTATCAAAAGCTTTGCTAAAGTAAAGATTTATCATGTCCACCACTTTCCGCATATCCACAGAGCCAGTTATCTCTGATCTAAGCAGCAGCCTGAATCTCGATTTTTTTTTTGTATATTGTACAAAGTTGGAAAGCAGTTAGATAGTGAGGCAGTGTGCCTTAGTAGCAAGAAGCACAGGAACAGAAGCGATGATATCCTAAATCCTAATGATGGCTGCCCCATTGATTCAGTTTTCTCATAAACAGAATTACTGAATACTTGTGCAACACTTTCAAACTCTTGCAGGCTCTATAGACTTCTGCACAGACCAAGGGTGAGCAAACTAAGGCCTGGGGTCTGCATCTGGCCCTCCAGGCATTTTAATCTGGCCCTCGAGCTCCTACTGGGATGTGGGGTCAGAGGCTTTCCCACACTCTGTACAGTTTCCAGAATCAGCAGCATGTTCCCCTCCCCCGCCCCCGCAGCTCCTACGTGTAGGGGCAGCCAGGAGACTCCGCACACTGCCCCCACCCCAAGTGCTGCCTCCGCAGCTCCCATTGGCTGGAAATTGCAGCCAATGGGAGCTGTAGGTGTGGTGCCTGCAGACAGGGCAGTGCACAGAGCCATTTGGCTGTGCGTCCACACAGGAGCTGGAGGGGGGACATGCCTCTGTTTCTGGGAGCTGCTTGAGGTAAGCGCTGCCTGGAGCCTTCCCTCCTGACACCCTCCTGGGCTTGTACCCAACCCTGATCCCCCTCCTGCCCTCCGAATCCCTCTGTCCCAGCCTGTAGCATCCTCCTGTATCCCCAACCCCTCATCCCCATCCCTGAATCCGCACCCCCAGCCAGAGCAGTCCCCCAGCCCCCAATTTCGTGAGCATTCATGGCCTGCCGCACAATTTCCATACCCAGATGTGGCCCTCAGGCCAAATAGTTTGTCCACCCCTGCCATAGATTATGGATTCTCAGGTCCTACTACAGCTCTGACAGGGGGATGGGAGCTGAAAGGCCTCCAACTGGCTACTTTCCCAACTCCTTAACCTTCCTTGGGAAAGGCAACCAATCAGAGTTGGCAGTCAGAGTTCTTCCCCACTCTGGAACTGCTAGTTTTGGGGTAGAAGAAGGGGAAAGAGCCCCTGAAGCTGCCCCTGCCTAAACCTAGGAGGACATGGTTAAGAAATTCCACAGCAGCAGGAAAAGCAGAAGTGTACTCAGAGGCAAGATGGGGGATGGTTGGGGCAGGGTTGTCTAAGAGTAGGCAGTGGCGCAGCTGTTAGTGTTAGGGGGAGCACAAAATTAATTGATTTGGGTCTGCTGGGTGCAGAAAATTGATGGGAGGCTAGAAGAATAAAAGTAATTGATGTGAGGCCAGGCGGTGCTGCATTAATTGATTTTGGAGTGCTGGAGGTGTATCATTAATTGATGGGGGGCTGAGGGAGAATCAGATATGGGGCTGGAGGTGCACAGAATTAATTAATTGGTGTTTTAGAAGAAGCTGGAACTCTTTGTACCAGCTGTACTTCATGTGAATTTGTAGTATTTTATGCAAATGTATGCTATTTTATGCAAATGAAATCTACTGATATGATGTTGGCAGGTAGGACTTTGAAGGTATAAAACTCTATATAAAAACTGTAACCTTTTTATCAGGCAACAATAGCAACAATAAGAGCCTGTTTCAATCTGTTTAGGGGTCTTTTTCTAAAATATATCATACTAAAGTTCAAAGCCTCTGTCCAGTGCCATACTCCTGTTTCTGGCTCTGCAAAATTAAAACAAATGATTTACGTTACCTTTCCAGGTGGTTTATTCCCCACCACAAGCACAAAGAACCTTTGGCAACATGGACCACAAGTCTGTTTTTATTTGGGGAAAAGGAGAGGAAACAATCAAAATAAACATGATAATCATGTATCCACATATAGCAGAAAATGAGAGAACCCAAATCAGGCCATCAGGAATTTAATCAACCCCACAGTTCCAAATGCTAATTGTCCTACTGCTTCTGCCAACCTGTGAAGTCAGCTCAAAATCATTGCCGTCTGTCAGGGTGCCGCAGGGTCAGCTGTCCGTCACTGCTGATCCAGTCAGGAGTGGTTGTGAAATCATCTCTGCTCTGCCCCTAATCTGATAGGGCCTCAGGTCAGCATCAGTTATGCACTGTCCCTTCCATTCCCCACAGGGCACAAATCTCCACGTAGAGAACCCGGAGCAAAACAGAATACTTGGACAGAGGCCCTGCTCCTGGTATCCAAGGACAGAGCTCTCTTGTGGCCTTTCTTATTCAACTTGGATTTTGTTGCCAAACCAGATTCTACTGTTTGTATGTTCACGGTGACCCGCTCGCTCCAGGGCATATTCTGCACAGTTCCTCTGCCCTTTCATGAGTACAGTAATAACAACAATCTATTATGCCTTTTGCAATCAAAACAAATTCCAGCCAAGCCAGCAAAACTCAGTAGGTGAAATTATGGGTACACAACATTATAACTTATATAAATGAAGCGAGCCAGACCAGGCTTTTCCCCTTCTCCTCTATGCAGAGAATTCCATCCCTTTAAGGGTATGTCTGTACAGCAAAAGCCGTGCACGGGGTCAGGCTAGCCTATCCAAGCTAGTTTGAATCCAACTAGTAGGTAACAATAGCAGTCAATGCAGAGCAGTGCAAGCTTCAGAGGGATCTAGTGAACAAAGCAGATATCCGAGGTCTGTGCCGGGCTTGTGCTATCTGCATTGAAGCCTTCACTGTGTAGATATATCCCAAAGTCTTTAGGTCCCAGGCTTACAATACTAACGGCCACTCTGGCCTCAGTGAAAGGGGTGCGATTCCCATTGGTTTTATTGATCCTGTTCAGTTCCTCTGTATAGAGAACATTCTGGGGTGTTTCAGGGCGTGATTGGTGGCAGGGGGAGGAAGTTGCGGGTCAGGGATCCTGGGCTGAAAAAGCAGGATTTAAAAGAGAGTTCAATCCAGTGTAAGTGCAAGGGATAGAAAACCTGCAAGGACAAAAAGCTCTTGGCTCTTCTAACTTGAGCCCCATGGGTGTTAGTCCCAAGCTCAGGGGAAGCAGAAAGGTAGCTTAGAGCCATTTTTGCCTCAGATGCCTCAGCTGAACAGAATGCCACAGAAGATCAAGCTCATAGTGAGTTCTTGTAACTACAGCACTGTTCCTTTATTATAGTAATGATAATACGTGTTTCACATTCCTATTTTCATTTAGTGCTTATGCTGGATTTAATTGTGGCTGCATCTTGTAGCGTTTGACGATAGAAACCGTTTTATCTACATTCAACTAACTCAAGTTAATTTATTTAATTCATTTTACCAGCAGTTGCAATTATTTCTCCTCACAGAGATTCATTGCCTTCTATTATCAAATCTAAGACCTTGTGCAGTCAAGTATTCATCAGGCAAGAAGAGCACTTCTTACAAATGGTGTCAGCTCTTGAGCAGAGAAGAATTCATTTTAGAAGACAGGTGAATAAATAGGCTCTGTTTACTTTCTGACACTTTATTTCCACAGGGCAGTAATAGCAGCAAGTCCACCTGGAAAACACACACATGCACTCATCCATTACTTTACAAGACATTTATAGCAAAAAACCACAGCAGATCAGAGAAGTAGAAATACAAACCAGCATAACCTCCCTCTCCACTGCAAAATGTGTTTTTCATGCTAAAGTTATTGAGAATTTTCTGACTACCATGTTGTGGCAGCATAAAGTGAATAGGAAAGAAAAATGAGCGTCTCAACAAGCCGTCTAGTTGTACAGGTTAGTCAGTATTTGACCTTGCCTAGCTATCTAGCCACGTATGTGATCCTCCTTACTGTAGTATCTGAGCACCATCCAAGTATTCAAAAATAGAAATGTCAGAGCCCCATCGCTGTAGATTCAAGACCTCATTTCATGCTGTTTCCAAGACGTCCAGCTCTCTGTGCTTCCACAGACGTGTGTTTCTCTTGCCTGGAAGTTCTTTCTCTCTGCCCTTTAGCCATACAACCCTCCTCGCCTTTAGTCCCTTCATCCATTCACTAAGAGTCCCAACTTCATTGCTTGTTAATTATCTTCTTCAGATGCCCAGGGATTCGGTGATGCAGTGCTGATGTTCCTCACATTTATGATACCAATGAAGAATTTCAGGGACTGCTTGGTTTCTTAAGTTTCTATTCAAAAATTCTGAGAATGTCTGCTTTTTATCAGAAAATTATTTTGCAGTTAGCAGTCTCATTTGGAAGGAACACAATTCTTGATTTCTTTCTCAAATGGACTATAAAGGGAAGGAAAGTAGCACATTTAGTTAAATTATTGGCATTTCACCCCTCACATCCTGAACTTAGAGTGAAAATGAGCTTAGTGGTCTGATTTTTTCTTTCTTGTGGGCAGCCTGCACCCCAAACCCCTCATCCATCCCAGAGGCCTCACCTGCCCACCCACATCCAACCCTCTGCCCCAGACCTGAACCCTCATCCCCAGCTGGAGCCCTCTCTGCCCCGCACTGGAACCCTCTGCCCCACTCCCACACTCCGAATCCCTCAACTACACCCCGCCGCATGAATTTTATTGTGTGTCACACATCACCTCCATATTGGTGCACATAACAAAATTCATTCTGCACATGCATAAGAAAAGTTAGAAGGAACACTGGTCATCACCGTAGTATCTAAGCAAAGAGAATGCAAGTCATTCCTGTACTTAGAAGCAGGTAGTTATTTCTAAACACCGGGGTCCAAACTTGTATTAGGAATAATGCATGAAAATACACAGAATAGTATATTTTCACTTGATCCTAATACCAAATGGTAAAATAGCAATCTGTACTATTCCAGTTTTTAGTCTTTGTCACAGATTTTACTGAGAATAAAAACCGTCTATTCCCTAGGTGTTCACTTTTATTTTATATAAAATCACAGAAATATAGGGCTGGAAGGGACCTCAAGAAATAACCAAACTGAGCCCTCTGCACTGATGCAGGGCCAAGTAAATTTCGATCATCCCTGACAGCTGTTTGTCCAACCTGTTCTTATAACACCTCCAATGATGTAGATTCCACAACCTCCCTTGGAAGCCTAATTCAGAGCTTAACAACCCTTATAGTTAGAAAGTTTTTCATACTATCCACTCTAAATCTCCCTTGTTGCTTAAATCCATTAATTCTTGTCCATTTTCAGTTTTAAACGTATGTGGCTCTTTTTTAATGCTGGAAACACAAGTGGGTTTTAGGTGGAGGCAGAGTTCTGACTGACCTACTATCTGAATCATCTCTACCTTTTGCATCTTAATTTCCCATATACTATAATGTTGACCTTGTCTTACCTTGTCTCTCACCTAGAGATCCAGCACTCCCACAGTTCACCATTGCTGGTTCTAGGACCATAGTTTGGCCATTGGACCTGTGGCAAGGTCTTCAGTGTTGGCAGGGAAGAAACTCCTATGTAAACCCAAACTGAGACTACTTCTCTTTTGCCCAACCCTTGCAGACATTCAGGCCTGATCTTGGTGAGTGCTTTTCTCCCATGCAGATAAGGGTCTTCTGAGCCTGTGGCCCACTTACCTCTGCAGGGACAGAGACCCTCTGATGATAAAAACACCTGGAAATGAAGAACATTAATATGTTCCTTATGAAATATTATGAAATGTTCCTTATGAAGTATCATAAAAATATTATTATGAAATACTACTGGCTCATACTGACTCATATTGACTCCTTGTTTTTCTGCATGTTCTCTTTTACATTTGTGGCATTTAATCTGCTGGATAAATCAGTGATATGAAAATCTTCTGAACTCAGCATTAGTTTGGTCAAATCCCTTATCCACTGTGAAAACAGGCAGACAATAAATGTGTTATGTCAACACAATTAATTCTGTTCACTGACTAAAACAATCTGCTGAGGAACAAAAGGCACTGGTCTAATATCTTCATCTATTTGACAAAATCCAAATGAGCATCAATGCTTTAATGTTTAACCTGAGAAGATCCTTCATGCCGACATAAACTTGTCAACACTGAGAGATTTTTCAACAAAAAGGTCCAATCACTCATGAATGCATTCTGTAGTCAGTGCAGCACTGAACTGGGAATCTGGAGACAGGGTTCTAATTCCTCACCGTGTCAGGGAACAGCTTTGTGACCTGGGGCAAGTCACTGTGCCTTTCCCCTTTTTCTCCCTTGTCAATTTAGATAGTGAGCTCTGTAGGGGACTGTCTCTCACTATGTCTTTGTACAGTGCCTAGCACTCTCTTTGGGAAAGGGACTGTTTTTTTCTTATGTAGTAGTAATACAGTGCCTAGAAAAATGGGGTCCCTCACTGGGTGCTCTAGGTGCTACCACAGTACAAGTAACTATTAACCATTATAGGTCCTGATCTTGATTGGGGCTTGTAAATACTAATGTAATGCAAATAAGAAATAATGTTGTAAATGTTTTGGTATAAATAAGGGGGTTGATGGCTCAGTGATTCCATGTGAGGTGTACTATCCATGTCTCATTTGACTTAAAGAAACAGATAACACATGTTGCAATCAATGGAATTATACTCCCTTTATTTCACATGTATATTTTTGAGACTACTGAAAACCACAGGTTCAAATCGTAACATAACTTCTACAGGGAAGATGAAAATCATTCGTTTCAGGAGGCCTGATGGCCCACTTAAGCACTTAACTGTGATGGGCATAGATTCAGCTGTGTGCCCTCTGCACCAGGGTGAATTTTGCCCAGAATTTCACAGATGACACTGTTCAGCCATACTTTAGAGACTGGTTTTATGAGAGAGTTCCCTAATTGGAAAAAGACAGCCAGACCTTCCGTTATGCTACTGTGCTTCAAATGGTACTCTTATTATTTTCTTCAGTTCCTTATGGAATCACAGTGATTCCTTTATAAATATGTCTGTGAACATAAAGCACCTTACATTATTGTTTAAATTAGTTTGGTATTGTGGGAAATAAATTAAAATGTAAATGAAAAGGCTAAAGACAAATGTGCAGCATTTTAAAATTGGTGTTCACCTTTAAATCTGAATTAATATATAGCAGGATTTATTATTTGTCGTATTCAGCACCATCACGTTTATGGCACTTTATGAAAGAAGAAAAGACAATGTCCCTGTCCAAAGGTGCTTACAATGTAAGGGCCGACGCAGTGCCGCTGAGGTTACTATTGCCTTCATTGGGCGTTGGACAAAGCCCTTGGTGTCCAGTTCTGTTTCAGGGAATACTAGCATTTACCTGTGTGGAGTCCCTTTGGCTTCAGTTGGATTCTGCACAGGTACAGGGGCCCTGTACCTGTGCAGAATCCAAAATCCAGAATCTGAATCCAGAACCTTCGTGACAATCCAGAGGATTGTCACAAAGGTTCGAAGTTTAAGGCAGAATGACAAAGTGAGAGATAAAATAGGAGCAAGATGTAAGGGAGAGATATTTGGAGGTACTCTCCCTCTGCCGCAGCAGCATAATTCTTTGTGTTATGAGGAGTAAATAACACTTCTTTATTTACTTTCTCCACACCAGTCATGATTCTATAGACCTCTGTCATATCCCCCTTTAGTCATCTCTTTTCCAAGCTGAAAAGTCCCAGTCTCATTAATCTCCCCTCAGATGGTAGCTGTTCCATACACCTAATAATTTTTGTTACCTTTTTCTGAACCTTTTCCAATTCCAATATATCTTTTTTGAGATGGGGACATCACATCTGCACACAGTATTCAAGACGTGGGCGTATAATGAATTTATATAGGGGCAATATGATATTTTCTGTCTTATTATCTATCCATTACTTAATGATTCCCAACTTTCTGTTTGCTTTTTTGACTGCTGCACATTGAGTGGGTGTTTTCAGAGAACTAGCCACAATGACTCCAAAATATCTTTCTTGAGTGGTAACAGCTAATTTAGGCCCCATCATTTTATATGTATAGTTGGGATTATGTTTTCCAATGTGCATTGCTTTGCATTTATCAGCGTTGAATTTCATCTGCCATTTTGTTGCCTGGTCACCCAGTTTTGAGAGATCCTTTTTTAGGTCTTTGCAGTCTGTCTGGTACTTAACTATCTTCACAAGCTTCATTCTGGGGAATACTGGGGCAGGGCTGGGCTATAGCAGTTGCCTGTACAGGTATCCTGTATGCCTCTACAGCCCATAAGTAGCTCAGTTTGGGCTGCCGGGAGTTAGTCACCCAAAATACCTTTTAAAATATGGGCCTTAGCTCTCAGTGTTCTGCTATAAAAGGTAGTGAGGATATTGTGGTCTGTAGAACCTATACATTTTGTTAGGGGTTTTTTTTTTATTAAATTAATTGCTTTTGGATTTTATTTTATACTGTTTTAACATTACTGTGTGTTGGTACTCAGTTTATAATTTCTTTATGACATATTTGTACGGAGTCTGCAAGGACAAGGAAAGATGGCGCTTAGTGATTATGGAGCTAGCCTGGGATTCAGGAGATGTACGATAAATTCCCTGCTCTGCCACGGACTTCCTGTGTGACCTTGGTCATGCTGTACAGCCTCAGCTCCCCATCCATAAGATGGGGATAATAGCATGGTCTCACAAGGGTGTTGGGAGAAAAAAAAGACATTAAAAATGGCGAGGTGCTCAGATATTTTGTAATGGGACCACATAAGAACCTAAAAGATATAACTGGGCATGGATCTTGCAAGCTGTGCTCATTGATTTGAGAAGGCAGTTACAGCCCAGTGTTTTCTTGGTAGTCAATGCAGGTTTGCTACCTCACTCTGAAATTTGTAGGATAGCACAAATTTTTGAACAACTCCTGTGCTTCTTTATCTTCTCCTGTGGCAAGATACAAAGTATAATAGTGATATTGATAAACTGATGGACTCTTACAGTTAAAATCAGTTATATGGTGTGTGATTAGGGTGGGAAGGATTAGATTTTTATCAGGAAATGTTAATAAATTCCCTGTATGCACACAAGTCAAAGAAAAAATATTTCCATCAGTAATAATATCTTTTATCGGACCAACTTCTGTTGGTGAGAGAGACAAACAAGCTTTTGAGCTAACAGAGCTCTTCCTCAGGTCTGGGAAATTTACTCCGGCTATGGCTAACCTAGAGAGCTTACAGCGGTACTGTGGCATCAATGCCATTGCACCACTGTATGCTCGCTAGTGTAGCCTCTCAGAGCAAATGGGAGAGAGCTCTCCCACCAATATAGTGCTGTCCATACCAGCACTTAGGTCAGTGTAACTTAAGTCACTCAGGGGGGTGCCTGAGCAAGGTAAGTTATACCGATGTAAGTGCCAGTGTAGACAGCCTCAGAGTGTCATAGCAAAATACAAGGAAGAACAGATTGTTTAGCATAAGTCCTTTAAAAGTATTTTAAGGGACCATTCAAGGTGAAGTGGCCTTCAACCCCCTTCAATCATAGGTAGGAAAGGAAGGAAGGTGAGGTTAGTGGGTTATAGATCGTTGTAATAAGCCATAAATCTGGTGTCTCTGTTCAGTCCAATTTTCAATTTTATGTCAGCTAATTTTTCTTCCTTAAGTTTTCTAAAAGGCAATGGTTTATCTTCACACAATCCAGGCCCGATATTTGTGAAACGTCAGATTATCAGTGAGTCTGTGATTATCAATTTTGTGTTCCGTTTGTTTTTGCAATGCGTAAGGAACATTCAGCTGCTTTTTCAGTTTGTAAATAAACCCCTTTTCTTTCTCTACGCCAAATCTTATTCCTCTAGAAGACAATCAACTTCAATGAGACTGGGCTTTGGCCCTTTGCTGCGTTATTGAATTGCTTTAGAGCAGTTTGTAAATACTTTTGCTCTACTTTTGTTTGCTGAATCTGGGACAGATCTGGTAAATAATTTAAGCATATGCTTAACTTTTTAAGCACATGAATAATCCCACTGAAGTCAACAAGACTATACTTAAGAACATGGCAGAATGCGGGAATCAGGGAACTAAGAACCAGCATCATCAGGATTGAACACCTGATGAACATATGATATAGTATATAGGTTTGCTGTTGCTTTTATTTCATGGGAAGGAATTTTTGCAATTTATTATTTAATATTTGTTATTCTTTCAATATATTTTCTGTTGGTGGTTCTTTGACTTGCCATCCCTAGTGTACTGATAAAATCACACCTCATATAGTATATGTTAGCTTGCATAAAAAACCACCATCAGTCAAGATAGCCTTGCTCTCTGAACACATGGGAAGATATAGGAATTATGATATGATAGTTCACTTGGTATTTTTGCTTAATGAGCCACTTTTCTTAGGGTATGGTTACACTTACAGGATTATAGCGCTATTGGTTATAGCGGTCCCCTTATACAGTAATATGTATAGCGCTATTGTATGTCCACAGTCAGACGCGCCAGCGGTATAGCATGGCCACATTTGGGGCACTTAATGCGGCATTAAGAGCAGCGCATTAGGGCAGGTATCCCAGCATTCAGCTGGGTGCAACGTGCTTTTTAAACGAGGAGGGTGAGGGGGACGCGTTGGAGGGAGAGAGACAGTGTTTTTTCCGTTCTTCTGAAAGCCTGTCAGTGAGCCTCCGTTCACAGAGGGCTTTGTTTTCACACAGGCTCCCTCCTTAAACATTTGCATTGCTTATCTGCCGAGTTAAGAGAGAAACTCTAAAGAGGTACTTCCACATTCCTCCAGCCGAGTTCAAAACAAAGGGAGGAGACGTCAATTGCCTTAAATGGCTCTAGGCATCTCCAGAGATCACTTGTAGCACAGTGGGTGTCCACATTCTTGCTGTAGCGCTACAGCAGCTGCGCTACAGCCCTTATTCCCCACGTGGAGGTGGATTAACAATAGCGCTATAACTCAGCAGTTATAGCGCTCTACGTGCCTTGCCAGTGTGGACGGGGAGGAGGTTATAGTGCTCGTGGGGGCTTTATAGCGCTATAAAGTGCCAGTGTAACCAAGCCCTTAGACAATTGTATGGGATTGATTGCTCTTACCTTGCTCCTTACATACCCTGAGGAACATAGAATTCTGGAAATAGAATTACACTGGTCTTGTTGCCCTTGGGAAATGTTCTATACACAGCACTCGAACATGCATGTGGGAAGCCATGTTACCTAGATGGACTAGATAATGCAACAGGGTTTTTCCATCTTTTATTTCTTAGCTTCTTTGATGATCTCTGGGATACTTTGTTTCTGTCTCTAGTGCTTAGGGTGACCAGATGTCCTGATTTTATAGGGACAGTCCCAATATTTGGGGCTTTGTCTTATATAGGCACCAATTACCCCCAACCCCTAGTCCTGATTTTTCACACATGCTATCTGGTCACCCTACTAGTGCTACCCTGATTTCCTAAGAAATATTCACTGTAAGGCCTGAAAAATAGAGAAATCTTACAAAAGTATTTTCTGAAATATATGTTGATATTACTCTAATTAACATTTCAATAGTGATGAATTTAAAACAATCATTCTTAATTGTGTATTGTCTATAAATTCTATTTTTTTCAGTTTATTTTTCATTCACCTTGTACATCAAATCTGCTGCAGCTGAGCCCTGACATCATTCATCCTCAGTGTAAAAACTAGATTGAATTTCTAACATATAACATTACCATCCCAGAAACTGAAACCGTTCTTGATTGTGTAGTAAATAAAATGTTGTAGCATAAAATAAAAATATATAAGTTCCCCTGCTATGACAGAACACAGTCAAAAGATGGCAGCACTATACTGATCTGGTATTAATAGATTGTACTGAGAGTAGAAATGCACCGTTTGACACCAGAACATATAGAATTGATTATAAAACTGCGTTCAAAACATCATGTATCTAGCTGGATCATGAAAATTCCACTATGACATCATTGTAGTGCATCACCTCTGTTAGATTACTTTAAAAATAAATGATAATCTATTTACATTAAAAAGTCAATACATTTTTACAGGAATCTGCTATTGCTACAATATCATACAGACACAGACACATACCACTGCTTCCTACATGCAAGATCGGACATTTTGGCCCATATTGACATTTCAGATATCCACACTGCAGATCTATGAACAGATTTTACTTTATATAGGTGTGGAGAACTTGGTATCTTCAATTATGTTCAATTATATCTTCAATAATCTTCAATTATAAATGTTAAAACATAAATTATCAACATCAATCAAAATATACAAAGTAAATACCTTTAAATCAAACTTAAGTTCTCAAGCAGCATTATTCTCATTTTGCTTACCTGCAAATTTTGATCATCAAGGAAAATATTTTTTTCATCTGCCTCAGGTGCCAAAACGCCAGCCCTGCTCCAATGACAATTGAATTGAGTGACTCCAACACCACAGTAGAATCATATTATTCACATACTAAATGAAGGAATTACAATGGGAAAGATTTCCTTGAGCCACAGTTATCCTAAGTGTCACCAAACTATAATTTAACAGCCATCTTATTTTATTCACTTTTCAAATTGTGGCTGTTAGGGAGGCATTTTGAAACAGCTGCAACTGGGAACTGGACAGTTATTATTTGTACTGGGGCCTGTCACTGCAGCGTAACAACCGTCTTCCTAGTACATTTCAAATTCAGAGGCTACAATGCCTGTCCATGTCACCATCATACTGTATGGGAAGCTTTTGAAATAACTGTGCAGCAGGCAAGCTCTTATGTGGAAACACTCTAATCTAATGTCCAGTAGCAACAAATCCACGCTGAAATAACTCAGCAAGCTCAGAGGGGCAAGTGGAGTTTTTGTCAAGCTTCCTATTGGGAGTCGGAGATGCTCTGCTGTGATCAGTGTTGTTTTATTGGCTTGTAGCTCACGTTCCCGTCCAGCTATTGCATTGTAGAATATGAACAGTGCCCTCCGGCTCTAACTTAATTTAATTAAATTATATAAACCTAGCAAAGACGTGTTGCCCCTTTATGGACAAACCTCAGTATTTTTCAGAAACTTTTCAGTCACGTGGTACTATCTCGAGGATATTAAAGTGATAGCTTGCAGGAGGAAATTAAGCTCTTGTCCCTGGGACAGCAGGGTTGGAGCTGTGAGGAGAGAGTGTTCTTCGCCAAACAGACGTTGGGAGCACACTGAGTTAGCCTTCATGTAACCTTCTGTAGTCAGTTGGGGAAGTCATTTTGTTCATCTCCATCCTTCCTCAAATAAGCTCCTTGATCGTAGTTGATTCTCATTGGTTTCAAAAAACCAACTAGAGAAGAGGTTACTATATCCCTAGTTCAGCAAAGAACTTCCATATAGACTTAAAGTTAAGCACATTCTTAAGTGCTTTGCTAAATCAGGCCCCATATTGAGTACGTCCGAGATCTCAGTCCATTTATCTTTTTCCCTCAAGAAGGTTTATTCTCCCATCCAGGATGCAAATAACTCCCACTAAGGTTAGTGGCAGAAGATGGTGGGATTTCGCAATGTTCCATACAGATTTCCATTTTCTGCAAAAATGAAAAAAAACAATATTATTATGGTAGCTCTCTAAGTTCATATCATGAATTTGGGGATTAATGTATTATGGACACATATTCTTTCTCATACCACCCCTGCAACTGATCAATCACATCATCTCCATGAGTGGTTAACCTCTGCATGCTGACAATGTACTCGGACGCAAAGATTAGTTAACATCTTTTAATATTTTAGCTTCTTTGATTCATGCCAAGTACACTCCTTACATAGCATTATTGTATATTATGTGTATATATTAGCATGCTATCATGTCAGACCTTTTAAAATATGCTAAAATTATTTTTTTTTTAAAAAAAAAAAAAAAAAAAAAAGCAGAGATGGGATTGCAGAGAGGGAACCATTAGCCAGCTGGTTTTACATGTTATCTCTTTAGAGCCCATTCATAAAATGAGCCAGGTGGAAGTGAGACTGAAGAACAGTGTCCCCGTGGATTGTTGATTTGAGAACAATTACAGATCCCCCTGTTCTACAAAACTGAACTAATAGATGATGAAAATGTGGGATATAGCAATCATAAAAAATAGAGATGGAAAAGACCTATAAAGCACAGACAATTCCTCACCCCAGTGTAGGATTGTTCCATATGGTATATTCTTCAGTTCTAGCCCAGTGGAGTTTAAATATCCCCCTGTTATGGTGCTTTCATTTAAGATAACGACCCCACAATTGAATAGGATTGTCCTGTTTGAGTGTGTTTCCTGATACCTGCACTACATTTCTCTTTTCTCTTATTCATCCCATTTCTCACTGTTATACTATCTTATCCCACCTTAAATCATAATTCTTCCCTCTTAGTGTTTATATCCTTCAAATGCTGGTAGACTGTTGTTTTTCCTCTTGCCATGTTGTTGTGGCTTATAGAAACTTCCTGTTTCAGGGCAGACCTTCAGCTGATGTGAATTGTCATAGTTACATTAAGTTCAGAGCAGAGGATCTGACCCATAGTGCTTGACTTAACTTCCAGCTCCGAATCATTTTCGTTGCTCTTCTCTGAACCCCTCCCTACTCCAATTGGTCTGCATCATTCAGGGATGATGGCCACAGTATTCAAGGTGAGCTTTTTCATCAGAATACTGACCTTCACAGTATTTTCTTCTCTGCTTTTTATCAATAGCTATTCAGCCAAAGTCTTACTTTAGAATAGTCCTAATTTCTTTATTTATTAGTTCAAAGAAAAACTGCTAAGTGTCTCATTTTTGAGTTATCCTTAATATCATCCCCTCCTCATAACATATGGCTTTGCTCTCTCATTGCTATTACTTTTTGGTCCTGATATACTTTCTTATTTTCCTGACACCCATTAGGTAACTTAAACACCATTTTCCTTTTCTGCTGTCTTTATCTTTTCCCTTAAATAATGCAGACTATTCTTCTCAGCTGTCTCCCCTTTCTCCATTACTAGTACAGGTCATTTTATTTTAAATCTCTCAACTGTATTCTAATGTGACCGCTGCTGTTAATTTTTAAGGATTGTGTAGCAGTTTTCCAAGCAACCTTCTCCAGCAATGCCAGGCTTACATACTCAGCCAAGCAGCTATCGCACACCTTGAATATAACACAGTGGTGAGAAGCCCACCAAAAATTTTCTTGACTAGATAAAGCACATAGATTAGTAATTAGTAAATAATTTAGTAGAATAATGGGTTTAAAACAATACAATGCATCCAAGAGACTTCAAAAGTAACAGTGGCTGGGAGCTAATTATGGGGCATTTTCAAGATTTTAGGTGTAAAATGTATTCCTCCTTTATGTCATCTGTTTAAAAAAAAAGCAAAAATAGGTGTGATTCACCTTTGTAAAATGCTGTGAGATTCATAGGTGATAAAGCATTGTGCACATGCAACATATTAATATGCAAGAGAGGAAGGATGGCTAAGATGCTGGGGACTGGAAACCAGGAGCTCTGGTTTCCGATCCCGGCTTCCCATTTGACTTGGAACAAGTCAGTTAGGCCAGATCTACTGAAATCATTGAGGCTATGCTGATCTACAACAGCTGAAGATATCGCCCTCAGTCCCTCGCTAGTCTGTAAAATGGAGGTGATGATGATAGCCAGTCTCTCCAATCCTTTGTGTGTCTTGTGCCTTTAGATTGTGACTTCCTTCTAACATCTATCCAAGACTCTTTGCCAGACCCCCATTACTATAGTATGAGAGGCCAAGATCCTAAAAGGTATTTAGGTGCCTAAATCCCTTGGCAGATCTGGGCCTGAATACCTCACAATCTTTAATGCATTAGCCTCTATTATGTGCCACCATTTGCTGAAATCCTGACAGAATTCTTACTTCATCCTCTAACAAACTCATCAAAAATATTAACTGATATTAGCAGCAAAATCCTCAGTGGTTTCAAGGACTGAGTAAACCCAGCAGGGTCAGTCCCTTTGTGACTCGTGGCTGAAAGGAGAAGATGCTTAACCCTTTAATACCCCTTTAGCCTTTAATTAAAGTGTTTTAATCTCCACTGCACAGAATTGAATCTGAATCTATCCCTGGAAATGACTTTTTCTTATTGAATGATGCTAAATGCAAAAACCTCCCTCCCTTACCCCCAATTCTGGAATGCCACACTGATAGTTCTTCTGTATCTATGCATACCATCCTCTGCCAGTAAGGAATATGGTGTTTGACTGGCTAACAAAGCAAATAAAATATATGTTTAAATTGTCATCAAAGTAGTAATCCTATTGTTTTCTAAAAGAAGGCAATTTGGAACCAAATCATTGCTCTTTCTGTGTACGTATTTCTAAAGAAACAGTGACATCCTCTGGCTGTAGAAGAGAAATGTTTTCTCAATGCAGGTCACAAGTATTTTTGTGTAAATACCTTTCTTTCCACATGGACTATCCTGCACACCACGTGACTTTCTAATGCTGTGCCTGCACTATGCGGCCTTATGGAGAAGTTGGAGCCATTACCTTTCAGTGGGTGTGTCTGGCAGTGCACCTGATATTAAAATACTTCAATATCAATCTTTGCATAGAAATGTAATGGAAGCAGGGTCTGAATGAGCTCACCCCCCAACATCTAGTGATGCCGTGGAGGGGAAGGGAGACTTTGGGAGCAGATTCTGTTTCCATAGACATTGTTACCAAATTTTCCTGATACTTTGGGGTATGCTCTTTATTAGGATTACTCTTCGGGGGTGGGGGGGATGTCTGTAATTGTGTCAGTGTACTGCTTGTGTCACTTATGTTCTCATACGAAGCTCTACTTTTCCTTGCTGCAAGTTCCCTCCCAAAGGAGCTATCCCGCGGGACCTAGGTTCCTCAGGGCTGGGTTCTTCCAGTCCCAGAATCAGATATTCTCTCACACACACTCATTCACTCACTCTGAGCAGACCAGATTAATCAGCACTCCCAAGCTGACCCCTTATATGTCCCTGGAGTCAGCAGGCTGTGTTGAGCAGCACCTCCATGTTGTCACCCTCATATGTCACCGCACCGGAATAGAGTACGCCTGAGCAGTCTGGATTAAGCAGCACTTTCAAGCTGCCACCCTCATATGCCCCAGGTTCAGCACTTCCCTATCCCCACTTTCAAGTTACAGTTGTTCTGGTAGTAATCTATTTGATGAGCAAACCCCACAGGATTTTTGGGCACTGCAGGGATCTTTATCTTCAATTTGAGGAGCATTGCTGCAGAGAGAAAGAGAGAGAGAGAGAGAGGAGCAACCTGCTTCACCATGAAGGTTCTTTGTTGCCAGATAATAACCATACAAGGGGAACCAAACAAACAAAACAGTTACAATATTAAGTTTAACTTAAATTTGATTATAAAAGTCTGATTTAGAAAACTATACCTGATCTCACAAGTCAGGGTCAGAAGGATATACCGAGAGAGAGAGAGAGCGCGCGCTAGGTTCTCACCACTTCATGAAGCTTGTATCGATCAGGGTTCCCAGGTGGTGGTGGTGGCTGAAGTGCTGGAGACAGGCAGGGTCCCCACCACGATCAGTCAGGAGAAGACGAAGTCATTGTTCTCAGAACCTGTTGTCATTTTTGTCTGAGAATTTAGTCTTGCATAGTGTTCTGTACTAATTTTGGTCCCCAGTGATGGGAAGTGATAATCCCATTCTTTTCTGTCTGGGGTAATGAATGAGAGAGAGAGAGCTGCCAGCATCATCTTTTGAATTAGGGAAGTTTTAGGGGGCTCTCCTGGTTTCTGCTCTTACATTACATATCGCTTCTTGAGGGACGAAGCAGGCAGTAATATTTCAAGAGCACTTATCATCCATTTCTGGGATCCAGCAGCACTCTGCTCCCAAGAGCCTATGCCTCTGTCCAGAGCATCTGCATCACAAGGCGAGGCACATAACTCAGCTAACTGGGTTAAGTCCATGCCGTCAGCAGAGAGGTACATTTGCCAAATGCAAGCCAGTGTCGTGGTTCAGTGGCCCCAGTCTGTTGGCAATAGCCCTGGCCTGATACTATCTTACTACATCTGTGACCAGCTCTGTTGTGGGAAGGTCAGTTCCTGCAACTATTTGTTTAACCACCCTTCTGGAAACAAGGGCACCATTACGCATGTGTGGCCAATCAGGGTTGGATGGGGTTTTCGGGTCAGCATCAGGGGGTATCTCTGTTTTTCCAAGGGGCACCAAATCACAGTCCTCTCTCAACCTTACAGCCACTACCATCCCCTTATGGGCACTAAGTTGGGCACACAATTTACTAATCTCTGCCTTACACTGCTGAGTGATGGCCTGCTGGTGTCTGGGCTGCCTTATTCTCATCTACAAGGAAGTGAGTTGCTGCCCTCGCTTCTTCAAACAAATTTTTTGTGTACATTAACCCTTTCCCATACTGTTCTACATTCCTGCTGGCCTTGTGTCTCTCCTCTTGCATATTTCTAAGTACAGTCACCATTTTAAGCTTTTCTGCTATAAATTCACATGTCTGTCTCACATTTGTTCAGACGCTGGTGTAACTGCTTTTTCTCCAGCTCCAATTCCTGTCTTCCCTTTACCATTTCACCCATGCCCACACATGTGTAAAATAATGCCCATACAGCAGCCGCAGCCTTTGCTGTACCCCTTGGCTTAATGGTTGTGCAATATTGTTCAAAGCTCAGACTCGCTTCAACCAGCACCCACTTTCCCAGGGGCATTTCCTCTTCTTCATTACTCAGCTTTCTCTAATCTGTTGGTTTTCTCCTGTCTCAGGCAAGCAGCCAGCTCTACTTCTCAGCTCTCTCTCTCTCTCACACAAACAAAACAAACATTTACATTATTAAATCTAACTTAAATTTGATTACGAAAGTCAGGTTTAGAAAACTATACCTGATCTCACAATCAAGGTCAGAAGATATACTGAGAAAGAAAGAGAGAGTTGGTTTCTCGCTATTCCATGAAGCTTGAACCAGTCGGAGGGGAGGTGGTGGGGGTGCGGGGGGGCGTCCAAGGTAGCGGTGGTGGCTGAGGGTCCGGAGTGCTGGAGACAGGCAGAGCCCACAGCATGATCAGTCAGGAGAAGATGAACTGTCCCAATGGAACTGATGCAGATTTTTGGATCCTGGCATCAGAACACTTACGTGAACATGGGTAGGGGTTTTTGTAGGGAAACAACAATGGTTCAGCCAAGAACACTAGATTTGTTTATGGGTAAACTGATGGCTCAAGGGCGTATACTGATGTTTTGTTCAGACTAAAGAATAGGAACTGATCATTCCTGGCTACCCGCGATGTTCCCTCCTTCACAATGCAATTAGGCACCTTCAGTATTTTGGATACCAATAAAGGATTTATTACTAGAATTGATCTGATAACTACTGAGCTGGGGGTGTGCAGGCGTGGGTTCATTACCATCCAGAGCAGAGAGCGGTTATGGTTGTGGTGTTTCCCCAAATTAATGTTGGGTTCATTTTCTCTTTTAATAAAAGTTTTATTTTATTGTACACAGACTCAGTGCTTGTGAGACAAGTATTGCCTCTTAGAGGCACCCAAGGGTAGTGTTTAGTTTTCCCAGATTACTGGGTGGAGGCTCAAGCCGGCTCAATTTTCTGTTGTTAAGAGAAATCCATGGACATTGAACTCATCTTTTGTTGCTGCTGTCTCCACCTGGCAGAAGGGTTACAGTTACAATAATCCAATATCAAACACATATTTAATTCATGTTGAATATGGGACAGCTAGTCTGAGCATTATTTTAAAACATTTGCAGTATATAAATAAATATACTTTGGCAATTTCCCCATCAACAGCCTTTGCCACAACTTAGTCAGAACAAGACACCAACTGTATTGCTAGTTTTTGCCCAGATAGCCGGCCAAATCTTCTTCTGGGATCTCAAGTGACCTCCTATCTCTATATGATGAATGGACACTAGTGGGGAGTTAAGAGGCAATTAGCATTAGTGATAAATTCAGAGATCTTACAGCTGGAAAGTACCCGTTGGATACGCCCATCCCCATACATTGCTGTGTCTACAGAATTGCCTATTTACCAGTCTTCCCTTGAATAGATCAGTAGCTGCTGAATCCACTGTTTCTTTTGGCTGGTTATTCTGTTTGCTTACACTGATACTTCTACATCATAATGTCAAGTGTTTAAGTCAAGTCCCACAATGGGACTAGGGCTCAAAGCTAAGGTTGATATTGCAGATGAGTACTGGGTCTGAGGGAAGGGGCTTTTGAAGAGAGTAGCTAATAAAAATGAGGTACCTTCTGTCTCTAACTACCTTGTCAGAGATTAGAGAGAGCCCATGAGCACTCTAGAGAAGTGTAAAGGAATAATGCAGTAGTCATGTCCAGAAGTCACTATCAGTATCAATGAAACAGGCCCTAGCATCCAAGACTGCACATATGAACTACTTCAATATAATATGTACCACAGTCACCTGCATTGTTACTGAATTGCCACTAACTCATGAGCTGTTGTTACAAAATGCTTTGAGTACCCCAGGCATGATGTGCTATAGAAAACCAAGCTCTGGTCTAAAGAACATGTGAGTGATAGCACGTTCATTCTTGGGAACAAACGAAGTTGGCTTACTGTATCACATATTTGCTAAGCTGCATTGACAAGAGTTGCAAAGTTTTCAGCATGACTAGTGAAATAAGATAGATCTTTTCCCCCTATTAGGCTGAGAGAGATTGCTGTGGAATGTACATATGGGCTGCATTTTTAAAATGCTTTGAGTGCCTGATTCACCATTGTGTTACTTCTGTTTTATAGTGGTGCAACCTCTTTGATTTCAGTGGCATACTGATGAATAGCGCAGTGGTGAATCCAACCTTGAAAGACCCTGATGGTTTTTTGTATGAAGTGTAACATGAACACTCCCTGTAAGGACTAGCTATCAGAGCCCTGAGAAGCAGGAGTGTGAAACTGATGGACTGGAGCTGAGTGTAGCCCTTGTCCAGATTTGAGGAAACAGATTAAATTCCAATATAAAGTAGTATCTGGGGTTTTACTTTCAATCCATGGTTGTGTATGCCTTTCATTTAGAGATAGCGCTAAACTACAAATTATAGATCTGCATATTGAAGGATGTTTTGATTTCCCCTCCACGCTTGAACCCCTCAAACAGTTTTGGATTTGCACCTGCCTCTCAGATACAGTTTAGTCCATGTTTAATATTCTGTTCAGCTATTTCTGCAGCTTTTTGATTCTCACTTTCTGGCTTTGCTCTTGTTCTTACAGCATTAAAATTAATTAGTTTCAGGCCTTCTTGCTCTTTAGTTTTCCTATGCTGTGTCTAATCGTTTCTTATTTCCTCAAGACACCTATTTCATTCTGAACAATTTTCCCCTCTGAATCGCATACTTGGCTATTGAAGTAACCCATTGCTGTAAATGGATCATCAGCTAATTGCACAGATCAGTGCAGGGAATCAAAATCATAACCTCAGCTTTAGCACATTTTTAGCAATTGAGCTAAAGAACTCTCTCTTAACTCCATTGTACTGGTGCTTATGTCTTCAAGCCTTCAACCTCCAGAAGGCAAAACCATTGCAAACAGACAGACACTTATAATGTAATGCACATTCCATTGGGTACTGCCTAGAGGGTAGAGTAGGGAGGCCCACAAGCTAATTTAACGTGTATGGTTAGAAGTGTGTATATCTGAGGAGAGAATACTCTCTCTGATTCCAGGTGAATTTCCATTCTAATGCACCTCCACACACACACATGGTTGCGTTGCAGAAGCATTTAATTTTTACTAGATGATATGACAGCAATTGAAAGTTGTTGCAGGTCTGGGGGCTGATATGCCACAAATATGGATGGGATGGAGGAGTTTTGCCACAAATGCCAGATCAAGAGTATTGAAATACACCCAGTGCTAGCACTCACACAAACCTTTTTTTCACATCTTTTGTATCTTCTTGGAGCATTCTTTTCCTCCATTCTGTAGGTTTCTAGCTGTATGCTTCCCTGGGTCCCTGACCATACTACCGCACTGACACCCCAACCTCTCTTCAACCAGAATGTTTCATTTTTTCTCAGATAGCACTAACCCTACATAGAAGTAAAGGTTATACTTGCTAAAAGAGAGACCATTTTTATTGGTGTGAACAGGCAAAGAACTGACTGCCACATTCAGTATGCCCCATTTTGATGCAGTTCATTCATGTACCTTCTCTTGTCCTGCCTCTGGATTAACATAGAGATTTGCCAAAGTAGCCACCAGCCATATACCTTTCTCACACAGTTTCCCCTGACAGTGTTTAATCTCCCATTACTTTTCCCATTGCCTTCCTCTCAAATGTTTTGTCATCTTCTTTAGGAAAAGGCTTGCTGTCATAGGATTTGGCTTGAAATACAAGAATAATGGTCTCATTTGTCTCACAGTTGGTACTTCACCAACATGTTCAGAAGTTTGTCCCTCTAATTTTCAGTGTCAAGAATGAAATGGATAGAGCCTGATTTTTTTTCAGAGGTGCTGAGGGCAAAACCACCACCCCCTCCTTTGACTTCATCAGGAATTGTGTGTCCTCAGCACTTCTGAAAAATCAGACTGCGACATCTGAGGTTGGACACCCAAAATTTGACACACACAACTACAGTGAGTACGGTTGAAAATTTTCACCACTGTACTTGATGTACAACTTTTGGGTGTACAGATATCTCACCTCTATGTTCATAGAATCATAGCATATTGGGGTTGGAAGGGAACTTAGGAGGTCATCTAGTCCAATCCTCTGCACAAAGCAGGACCAATTCCCAACTAAATCATCATAGCCAGGGCTTCGTCAAGCCTGAGCTAAAAACCTCTATGTTGTGGGATGTAGAATTGATGGTTTTGAGCTTTTTACAAAGTTTGGTTACATTTTTAGTTTTTGCACTTTTTCAGAAACAGAGGAGTTGAATTAGTATCCCTCTAGTCACTGTATGCTATAGGCCCTTGTCTGTAGGATTTTTCTGTCATTTGCCTCACTGAAAAAAAAAAAAGTCTGAATTTCTGATAGGATTCTGAGCTTAAGCAGCCTACCTAATGTATAGAGGAAGGAGGGGGACTATAAACTAGAGTTCATAATCAGACTTCTGCCTTGCCTTTATCTATTGGGGGCAGGAGTGGGGGTGATCTCCCTTTGCATCATATGTTAATTAACATATTAAGCATGACCAGTGCAGACAGGGACAAGCGATGTTTTAAAATATATAGTGTTAACCAGGACCAGTTGGGGTGTTTTGAATCATTGCTCTCCTTGTCTACACTAAAGGAAAAAAGTCTGTACCATGTTAGAAAATATTTTAACTTTTTTAGGCAAAGGCAAAAGATTATGCTGCTGACTTCCCTTATATGCATTTCTATTTGCTGCCTTTCAGATAAATAATACAGCCTAGCATGGCTTGTATCACAGCTTTCAAATTTGTCTGTCAAATCCTCATATTTTTCTCCCCTTTAGTGTGTGGGGTAAGCCTGGAGCCCAGGTAAAATAGACATAGTTTACTGTGGAGACATTATCCCTATGCTTCCTCCTGTTATTTAGCTATTCATCTGATGCCGTTTGCTGTTACGCTGCATGCTGTTATGAATTTTTCCTTTGTTCACTAAGGAGCAGCAAACACTTTTTGAATTTCATTGGTGGAAGAATTGTTTCCTCAGCTAGTGTATCAAAAAGAAAAATTTATTTCAGCTTATTTCAGCTCTGACTTAGATCTCCATGTGACTGCCTATAGCCACTTACCTGAAACACCTGAGAGTGGAGGGAAACACCTGCAAAAACGACAATTTATTTTGCAGGTCAAATGAAAGGGATTTAATTGGTTTCACTTATCCTATGAATCATACCCTTCTCCTGAAATGTCATTAAGTTAATCAGAATTGAGAAGAGAAAAAGTGAAATCGGCACCAATTTCCTTCATATTCCAAGCTGTATTTAAAGGGACAAACAATGCAAGGGTTGGGAGTCAGGCAGGGTGACTTTTCTCCTGCTCTGTTTGTTATTCTGCCAAAATATTGGCTTCATACTGCAGGTAATTATCTCTGTTACATTAATAAGAAGGAAGCATGGTCTACTGCCAGAAACAAAATAGGAGTCTTTTGTAAGAGGTGAATTCTCATCCCAGTCAACCGTAGACTAGCATGCCCAAGCTCATGCAGCAACTTAACCTCTCCATCTCAGTTGTCTCAGGGGTGCTGTAAGATTTCATTATGTGTAAAATGTTATGCAAGCTGTGACTTAAGCTTACTCTACACTAGAAAAGATTTGCTGGTATAGCTATAACACACCCTCCTTGTGTAGTTGTAGTTTATATCAGCAACCGAATGGTTTTTGGCAGTACAGTTTATATGGCTTTCCTGAGTGAAATAAGCTATTGCATCAAAACACTTTTATGCCAGTGTCTACATGAGGGCTTTTGCCAATATAAAAATGTCACCAAAATAACCTCCCAGTCCCTAACTGACATCACTATGCCCACAAAAGTTTGTATTGTTGCCCTGGCCTGAGTGTGCCATAGAGCTGCTGGTTATTATTCATGAAACAAACATCTTTGGTGAAAAGGAAAACAACCAAGTAAATTAAGAAAAGTTATTTCTCGGATGTACTCTTCCCCAAAAGAGAGAGTAGACTATTCCATTGCCAAATATCTGGATAGACACACACTTTATCAGAACTGGTAGAAACCCCTATACTAAGGTTGTCTGACACTTCCTGTTATAACCTGTTTTCAGATACTTATAATTTCACCAAACTAACTAGACTGAAAATTTACTGTCTCAGGATACAATAGTTTTGAAAGTTGCATTGGGGCAGCTCAGCAATTTGAGAATGTGATTAGGTACAAGTGAGTTAATTTTGTATTTATTTATTTATTTGGTCAGTTTGAGAATCATAGAAATGTAGGGCTGGAAGGGAGTGAGATAGGTCATCGAGTCACCTTCAGAGAGGCCGGACTCAGTATTGCCTAGACCATCCCTGACAGGTGTGTTGTTCTTAATCTCAATGAGAGAAGCAATCATTTCCCTAGATAATTGACGATTTTTCTTTTTTACATACTTTGACTGTTATGCCCTCGTTTCTTCCCCCAGTCATCTTTCCTTGTAGATCATGTTTTCAATACCTTTAATTATTTTTATTGCTCACTCTGGGACTTTCTCCAATTTGTCCACATTCTTCTCAAAATGCGGTGAACAGAACTGAATACAGTATTCCAGCTGAGGCCTTATCTGTGCTGAGTGGAAGAATTACTTCTCATGTCTTACTTACAACACTCCTGCTAGTACATCCCAGAATGATGTTCACTTGTTTTGCAACAGTATTACACTGTTGACTCATTTTTAGCTTGTGATCCACTATAACCCCCCTGATCATTTTCTGCAGAACTCCTTCCTAGGCAGTCATATCTCATTTTTTATTTGTGCAAATGATCGTTCCTTCCTAATGACTACCTAATGACTGGAGGATAGCTAATGTGATGCCAGTTTTTAAAAAGGTTCCAGAGGTGAGCCCAGCAACTACAGGCCAGTAAGCCTGACTTCAGCATTGAGCAAACTGCTTGAAACTATAATAAAGAACAATATTGGCAGACATATAGATGAACATAATTTGTTGGGGAAGAGTGAACATGTTTTTTGTAAAGGGAAATCATGCCTCACCAATCTACTAAAATTCTTTGAGGGGTTCAACAAGCATGTTGACAAGAGGGATCCAGTGGATATAGTGTACTTAGATTTACAGAAAGCCTTTGGCAAGGTCCCTCAAAGCTAGCTGTCATGGGATAAGAGGGAAGGTTCTCTCATGGATCGGTGACTGGTAAAAAGATACGAAACAAAGGGTAGGAACAAATGGTCACTTTTCAGAATGGTAAGAGGGAAATAGTGGTGTCTTTTTTTACCAGTACTGTTCAACATATTCATAAATGATCTGAAAAAAAGGTTAATGGTGAGGTGGCAAAATTTGCAGATGATACAAAACTACTCAAGTCTAAAACAGCCTGCGAAGAGCTCCAAAGGGATCTTACAAAACTGGGTGACAGAATGGCAGATGAAATTCAATGTTGATTAATGCAAAGTAAATCACATTCGAAAACATAATCCCAACTATGCATATAAAATGATGGGGGTCTAAATTATCTGTTACCACTCAAGAAAGAGATCTTGGAGTCATTGTAGATAGTTCTCTGAAAACATTTATGTAAAATGTTTGTGTCCTTAGCTAGTACTCAATGTGCAGCAGCAGTCAAAAAAGCTAACAGAATGTTGGGAATAATTAAAAAAGGGGTAGATTAGACAGAAAATAGCTTATTGCTTCTATATAAATTCATGATATGTCCACACTTGAATACCGTGTGCAGATGTGGTTGCCCCATCTCAAAAAAGATCTATTGGAAAAGGTTCAGAAATGGGTAACAAAAATGATTAGGGTTATGGAATGGATGCTATATAAGGAGAGATTAATAAGATAGGGACTTTTCAGCTTGGAAAAGAGATGCCTAAGTAGGAACATGATAGAGGTCTATAAAATCATGACTTGTGTGGAAAAAGTAAATAAGAAAATGTTATTTACTCCTTCTCATAACACAAGAACTAGGGGGTCACCACATGAAATGAATAGGCAGCACATTTAAAATACACAAAAGGAAGTATGCTTCACACAACATACACTCAATCTGTGGAACTCCTTGCCAGAGGATGTTGCGAAGGCCAAGACCCATAACAAGGTTAAAAAAAAAAAACAACTAGATAAATTCATGGAGGATAGGTCCATCAGTGGTTGTTGGGCAGGGATTGTGTCCCTAGCTTTTGTTTGCCAGAAGCTGGGAATGGGCAGTGGGGTGGATGATTGCCCATCCTGGTCATTCCTTCTGGGGTACCTGGGGTAACCCTCTTCACCCCTCCCTCCTCGGCAGCAGCTGGAGCCCCAAGCCCTTTAAATTGCCGCCAGAGCCCCGCTGCTGGAGCCCTGGGGTAGCAGCGGCAGGACTCAAGCAGCAATTTAAAGGACCATGGGCTCCTGCCACCACCACCACAATGGAGTCTTTAAATCGCTGCCGGAGCCCCACTACCACTACCCCACGGCTCCAGGGACGATTTAAAGGGCCTGGGGCGGTAGAGGCAGCAGGAGACCCGAACCCTTTAAATGGCTGCCGGAACCTCACAGCCATTACCCCAGGACTCTGGCAGCAGGGCTCCAGAGACAATTTAAAGGGCCCTGGAGAGTAGCAACAGCCAGAGGCCCGGGCTCTGCTGCTGGAGCCCCAGGGGTTGCAGTGGCAGCCGGGACCCCCGGCACTCCATCAGCAATTTAAAGGGCCTGGGGTGCTGCTGTGGTAGTGACAGCTAGAGCCCATGGCCCTTAAAATTGCCCCCAAACCACAGGGCTCCCAGACACCTCGGCAGCTGGGTACTCAGGGGGTGATTTAAAGGGCCCCAGGCTCCCGGCCGCTGCTACCACAGCCCCAACCCCAGACCCTTTAAATCCTGATGTATAGGCCCTGGGGATTTAAAGACTCTGCCTCATCCGGTTGAGGCCCCGCCCTCTCCTCAAGACTCCAGAGTACCCACAAGTCCTTTAAGTTACTTTTATCCGTCGCTAAGACCATCCCATAGACTAGAGAATATCATCTTCCTGATGCTTCTGGGTAATACCTTTAGTTCCAATGGTAGAGATCTGTTCTGAAGTTCCTGGGTTGGACCCCTGGGCCATGGTGGTGGTACACATGCAGTGGAGACTTGAAAAGAAAAGAAAGTGACCTGCGGCCACACTACACTAGAAGGTTATTATGCAGCTAGGGTTGCAAAGTTAGTATGCAAATCACAAAATGGCAGAATGCAGGTTATATGAGAAGCCTTGATCATAGGATAATTTCTGACTGAGTGTAGAGAGTTTATTGTTTAAAAGGTATAATCTGGGCTACCAGGGAAACAAACACAATAGCCACAAACTCAGTTGGCCAAGAGTGGCGAAGACGCATCAAGAGTAAGAGACACTAAAATCCCTTTCCAGCCCCATGGGGCTCAGAGGGCGCATCTAGACTGCAGCTAAAACGTGCAGCTAGCCTGTGCCACCTGACTCAGGCTACAGCCTGGGCTCTGGGACCCTGTGAGGTGGGAGCGTCCCAAGATCAGGCTGCAGCCCAAACCTGATGCTCCACACAGCAATTCAACAGCCTTTTAGCCCAATTCAGCTGGCACAGGCCAGCTGCAGGTTTTTAATTGCAGTTGTGGATCTACTCAAAGTGTGGGGGGTGAGAGTGAGACAGACCAGGCTGAGGGTATGAGTGATAGCAGGGAATAATCTGTCACAAACAGACAAAGGAAAATTAACATATGAAAAGAAATGTTTCAGGAAAGTCAGACCAGCCTTAGAGAAAGGGTAGAACAACAATCCAATTCAAATGCACCAAGAGCTACAAACTAGGGGACACATTTGGGTCAAGTGGTATTACAACCGTGAAATCAACTAATGTGGAAAGTTTTGAACACATACTTTTGATCAGAAATAGATCCAATTTGGAGGAAAGTCAACTAGTCAAAAGAACCTATAAATTTGGCTTTAGCAGGAATTTCAGAACAGGAAATATTTTTCCTCTTTGTTTTGATTTACAACTGTACTAACCCAATAAATTGGGCTTAAGTGTGATGTAAATATGACAAACTTTGTGCTGGTCATCTGCACAGGGTAAATTTCACCTGTGTTGCCTGTGGAAGGGAGCTGTTGTCCAAATTGTCATCTAAAACCACCTAACCCTTTCTTTTTACAAAGAAAAACTGTGAAATTGAACCAGGCTCTTCATAAATCAAGCACATACATCTTTGTAAGGAGCAAAATTGGAGTATATACTATAATAGGCTTGGATGTTTATTAGCATGACACTAAACCTCAATTTCACTGTATACATCAATTGTTGAAAAAAATATTTCCATCAACAACTGAAGTTTACAGCTAGACAGTGAGTGCTGCTTGAGAACTTAAGAGTATGATTTAAGGCTAGTACTTTGTGTATTTTGACATGATGTTAACAAAATAACTTTGAATCTTAAATAACTGTTGTGCAACTCCCCTCCCCCATAAGTTCCCAAAAACTTTTGCCAAGCCAAACCATTACAGGTTACTGGAGTAGTATTAAGCAGTCCTGAACAGCTGAAATCCATTTATTGGATTTTGGTTACAGCTTGCTCTTTTTGATCAAGGCAGAAGTGAAAGGGATATCTTTGGTCCATTCACACTCCACCCTTCACCACCACCACCATAGTCAGCAGTTTTCAGTATTTTATTGTTTGACAGGCATTTACAATGTTCCATTCATAGACCTAAAAACATAAAAATAGACCTTCTTTCAGCTTATAAAAGAAATATACAAGAACCTTTGACATAGACATGTCATGACATTATGTACAAGAACAATGGCACCCTCCCAAGCACCAGACTTTCCAGTCTTTCACAATTGACTGTATTCCAGTAGGACAGCTAAAACCTCTGCTTTTCTACTAAACTGGGACACAATGGACTTTAGGTGAAATAGAACAATGAAGTGATTGTAAAAGGGTATAGAAATATTTCTAAAGTTTTTAGGAAAAGAAAAATCAGAAGATAGCAAAAGCTGATATAAGAAAACTTTCAAAAGACTAAGTATAGTGCACTGGTAACCAGCGTGGGGTGGGGGAAGAGAATGCTGGCTGGGACACGAGACAGTTGATGTTTTGGGGGAACAATTTGTTATGTTTCAAAATATAATCACAGCTGATCTTATAAAATATAGTCCTAAATCTATTTATAAAATGCCAGGTTTCAAAGTATCCACGAATGTGTCAAACATCAATAGATACAGAGAAATTTTCGTTATCTTCCTCTTTTGTAAATGGAAAGTGAAATGGGAAAGCTATATAAATCTAAAAAAATTAAGTGCGCTATATTTTCTCTTTTTTATATTTGGAAGTCTACTTAAAAAAACTAGATTTTTACCCTGTTTTAGATACTTAAATAAAAAGGTTTGAGAGGTTTGCTTATTTAGAACTTTGTTCATAGTGTATTGCAGTGGAAAAAGCCTTTACAAAGGAATTTATATATACACTAGTTTCATCCACATTAAGAGTTGGATGAAGTTATTTTTTTGGTCACAAATTCCCCCTCCCCTCAATGTTGTCAGTCATAATGGACCAAATTCATCCCTGATAGGACTCCACTGAAGTCATGGATTAATTTAGCCCTCTTTGTAATTCAGTCACATTATTTGTAACATAACTGAATTCCGGTTATCCCTAAGCAGGAGTTTCCAGTTGATATTTTAATAGAATATAAAAACTAGCCTACCGAACCCTCTGCAAAAAGGCTAGCCTCATCTCCTAAATAATACTAACATTCTTATCCATCTGTGCCTCTGCATCTCAGGTAAAAAATACAAAAAAAAAAGGTCAGGTGTTAAATTTGGATCTCTTTCAAGTTTGGCAACTTTAATTTTACGTAAAACTAGAGCTTCCAGCACTGAAAATAAATTAGACCAGACACACTAAGAGAACGCAGCACAACATAAATCCCAAACCTTTCCTCACTCACTCCTAACATACATGTAGAGTTTTTTAAGAGGGAAAAGATTAAGAACATTGCAGCTGTACAGATTAGAAAGGCAGTTTCCTCATTAAGGAGAGGAGCCTCTGATTGACATTTCACAGATACAAAAACCTCTTTGTTCGTTGTGCTATCACTTAAGTTGCACATACGCAAGATGCCGACAGTAACTTGTTCTCCAGTGATATTATGTATCCCATTTTAGAATAAATAAAAGTTTAAAAGCCCTTAGTAATATACAGCGAGGACTCCGGCTTATTTCAAATTTTACACTCCCCGCTCCCCCTTTTAAAATCCCTAAAATGTGGCTGCACAGCTTCAGAGCAGTTCGGCTGTCAAAACTGTGTGTGCAAGCTAAGGGTGCTCCACAGCATGTACTGGGAGACGGGGGTATATCTACACATACCATCTAATGAGAAAGTGATGGGTTTAGAGCTCAGTGTTCAGTTTTCTGCTAGGTACAAAGTCTTCACGCCTAACCCAGATGACTTCTTCACTCTGACTTTCCATCCCGCCATTGATCCCAGACAGTGCCGCTTGCTTCTTCAGCTGAGTCATTCTGGCAGCGTGCGTGCTCATTGCATGCCGTGCTTTCTCTGCCCGACGGGACTGGCTGCTTGTAATGGAAGCAGCCTGCAACTGCTCCTGAAGTTCTCTGTCAACCGCGGTACCTTTCGTAGCCTCACAGTACTCATCGTCATCGCTAAGGATGTCTGTTTCTTTGATGTCCTCCTGCTCCTCGTACTGAGCAAGGTCAAACTGTTCCTCTACCCAGCGGTCAGTGTCCCCACTGGCTGTGGGCTGCCGGGAGTCTTTGTCAGGGCTGCTTTCGAAGACAGCATCTGAGTCAATGGTAAACCTGTTTCGGGCCAGCCGCCGCCTCCTCCTCCCAAGAGACTTGCTTGGGGCGGACACTGCACACACACAAAAGATAAAAGCCCACATGCTTTACACAAGGTAAAAATGTGTCTCTAAAAAACTAGCCTTCCAACTGCCCTTTCCTAACATCCCTTGGCATCAGCTATCACGATTTCCCTATCAACAGATGTGTGTAAGTTAGGCTTTACTTAGCTTCTCATGGAAACAGGAGTCTGGAGGGGTTTTTGGCAGCTGTAAAAAGTTTCTGCTTCTTAGATCCATAAATAGAAATAATGGGCCACAATTACTGTTCCACCTAAGTGGGTGGCAGCCAGCATGAAAAAGCATGAGTAGAGCTAAGCTTCTCACCGGCCGTGCCCTGCTGCTAACAGACTGCAATAACCCAGCTTGTCCCAAAACTGGCCAGGAAATATTGAGGTGCCTCCACGGGAATGACGTAGAATCATTCCAAGAGGTTAGATGGAGCTGGGAGACACTGGAGTTGCTGCCTACTCTTTATGTAGGTGCAAGTGCCCCTTCGTTGCTGGGCTATTTTCTAGGATAATACTCTTGCTTTCAGAAGTTTCATCTTCAGCATCAGACCTGCCTGCTAGTTTTGTGACTGGTTCAGATAGCATTCTGGCATCTTCCATGTTAAAATATCTTTATGCAAGGATCATCAGACAAAGCAAAGGATGAATTCTGCTGAAGGATCTGCAGAAATTTCAGTGTTATGTGCACACAACAGCTCCACTGTAGGCTGTTGAGATTCAGAGGTTGTCATTTTTCCCCATACTGATGGCACCTTCAGTACCCATCTATTAAACACATTCATCTTTGGCTAAAGAATCATTATCCTGAGCCCAAAAACACAAGCAAATCAGCTCAGCATTTAGGGTTAAAAAATTGACAAGTAAGGGCCCAGCTAGGCTGGGGAGGAGAAGGGGGTTACCCCCACTGCAGCCACCATGAGAATGACTAGACAAACCCACCTAAAAGAAGATCCTGACATTTCACACATATCCAGCCTCATGGGATGATTGAAGCCCTGTGGTATAAATCAGATACCTTTTGGGCTGCCTTTGAATCTTAAATGTGTGAAATCCTTCCCTAGCCTCTGGGAGAAGCCATGCTGTGAATGTTACTGGTGTTGCTTGCTTGTTACAGAGGAGGAACAGAAAGCCTGGTTATCTGGATTACTGGATCTAATGAGCAGAAAACACATATTTAGAAACACATTTCTTCTCTCCTTCCTTTAGTATTTGCCAAACACTAAACTGCCTTTCCCTGTGATTTTTTTGCGTTTTGCCTGAAGTCAACTGAAAATGAAGTTGACTTCATTTTCAGTTGATTTCAGTTGATTTTCAGTTGAAGTCCACATGTGCACCTCTGAGATCTGATGAGGACAAACAAATGCCCACTGCCAACAGAGGTGAAAAAGAAGAAACAGTGAAAACATGGAGCAGAAGTCATTTCAAGCCCTACTGATGATTTGAGACGATGAGCTAAAGACACTTCGGGAGCTGGTTATGTTTTAAATCACTAGTGGTCATCTGTAGAAATCCTGTACATATTTTTGCTACAAAGCTTTATACAACTGCAACCCATTTTAAAACATACAGCTGATTGAAACTGAAAAGAGTCCCTCCTACAGCAGAAGGATCATTGCTCAGATGCTGAACCTTGAGTGAAGGTTGGTATAAATGGAGGCACTTGTTAAGGTTCTTACAGGGATGTGAAGGCAGGTCAGATGCAACACTAACCCTCATCTATGGGTAATAATTATAACAACTCCGATGTGGCCTACAGTAGTGCTGGGGTCAGTGGGATCTTGAAAGTCTGCATCCCTACAGTACCTGCCCTGTTCATTGCTGGCCTTGCACCTTTTAGAGCACACAGTCTTTTCCCTCCAAAAGGAACATATTGTTGGGATGAGGGCAGACTTTCAGTTTTAAGAAGCTGCCTTCTGTGTTTATCACGTAGAATGGAATGCACAGCCTTCAGAAAATCCTTTCTGTGGTCTGGGGAACTGAAAACAGAAAAAAGAACAAAAAGTCAGGGCACAAGCTCACAAGAGATCCATCAATCCTGCAAGTATGTGGCAGAGCAAGATAAATCAACACCATACTGAAGAAAACGTGAATTCCTCTGCCTGCCTTTCCCTGTCATTCTAGCATAAAGTTTTCAAATCAAAGTTTATAATATACATCTGGGGTTTAATCTTGCACAGATTTAACAATACAGTAGACTCTCGATTATCCAGGATGATAGGGAAAAAATTAATCCTGGTTAATAAAATCCTGGATAATCACCATCCATAGGAAATATGGGGAGGGGAGGTTGGTTCACCAGCCACCCTGTGCTGGGGGAGGGAGTGTTGGTTCACTGGCTGCCCTGTGCCCTGGTGGGGTGTTGTTTTTTTTTTGGTGGTTGGGGCAGCAACAAAACCAGAGTTGAGTTACACGTATTTTTTTTTTTTTTTTTTTTTTTGGCATCCTGGTTAATCCACTTTCTGGTTAACCCAATCCTGGATAATCGAGAGTCTACTGTACATGTCCAAGAAAACAAGCATTCTGCATTACGGAAGTATTGTCTACCTCTCTCTTCTTCCTTTTCCTCTGATGCCAGCTACTTATTTATTGTAGCTAATGTAATCTCACATATTGTGCGCTTGCACTGGACAGACTGAGCAGAAATCCCACAAATCTCATTTAGACAGGAGGCTGAACTATTTTTAACATCAGCTCAGCAGGGACTTCTACCAATTAAAAAACCTAAAAATGGTAAACAAAATTCTGGAGTGAGTGTTAACCCTCATTATAGAGAATATGTTAACATGGCATTGCAATTTATCCTAAGCCCCTTGAAAGTGGGAGTCGGGCCTTGCCAGCATGGAAAGCATTAACCAAACTGCACACTTCAGCAGCTGCCTGGCATTCTGACAAATGACCAGTTACAGTGCATGCAGCATTAAAATCAGATTTCATTAAAGAATTCAATAGCTGGGGGGCAAATTTGCAAGGGAAAAAATGAATATTCCTGTAAAGCTTCAGGATTGGTTAAATATGGCTTTGTTCTGTTTAATGAGAATCCTTCGCTGGTAGAGCTAGAAAAAGTTGTAAACCTCTTGTGCAATCATCATGTGGCCTGTCTTTCTTTTAAGAATGACTAGCATCTAGAAACCAGCAACCAGAGAACACATGGCAGCACGCTCACCTACAGCAGAGGTGGAATGTTCTCTCTGGTCTGCCTTCGGACTCCGATTTAACATGAACAATCTCGCACACAGAATTGGTCTCTGCCTCTAGAGGGATATGGAGAACATTTTGTACCATGTTATAGTAATTAATTATATACGGGGTCGCATCGTGTTGTAATTTCAACTAGAATTGAGAAGAACTCTCCAACCATGAGAAACAGTTTTATTAAATTTAAAAGGTATCCTAAAACACAGGTTGATCACATATCCTAGCAGAGGGCCACTTGGTTATGACTCCTACACTTGGTCACACAGAGTTACATACCTGACAATAAAAATTAAACCATTAAGGTCAAAGACTTTTCATAACCCTTCACAATTTAAAGATTTTTTAAATTCTCAAAACTACAGCTAGTTTTGTTAAGTCTGAACTTATTTATCATCTTCAGAGGGTATGTAGTTCTGCAGCATCATCTTCCACACAAGCTTTACTGAAGTAAATAGATCCCCTTGAAGCGTATACACCTACTCGTAAGGATTTTCTCTGGTAGTAACAGCAAAGTGGTCACATGGACTTTGGCCAGAGCGAGTGTTTGTGTTATTTGAAACAAAAAGTATTTTCCACAACAAAAAAAAAAAAAATCAAACTTCAAAAACCAAAACTCATTTTCTCTTGGAGAGTTTTCTGACAATTTTCCAGTACAACTTTTGCCTTCTCTCCTCTTGCAACCAACTAGAAGGCAGAAGAGGAGAGAAACGAAATGGGAAGTGGAGAAACACAAAGTCAGTTTTAGAACATTTTGTTTGTTTGTTTGTCATATAAATCACCCCCGCCACCACCACACACACCCCAATTCCCATAAAGAGCATATGTTGGATAGTAAGCAATGAGATGGGCACTTTAACAGACTTATGAATACATTTCAACATTACCTGCACTTGCCAGTGCGCGAACCTGCAGAGCTTCTAAGGGAATCATGTGACGAAAACGGAATGGGTCCCAGTCTTCGTAAATTGAAGCCCTATGTGATCCTCCCTGAAGCAAAAAAATAGTCAGGAAAGTTTACACTAGGAATTCAGAGGCCTGATATTTTTTGGTGATAGGAACCACAGAAATGCCTGTGAAGAAGTCTCATGAATATTAGGTCACGGAGAAGGAAGTATAGACAAAACGTCACCTTGCCACAATGATCAGTTCTCAACACCTCAAAAAAATGCATAACGCTAATGTTATAAGAGTGCTGGACTGGACATAACCACAGCCATTTTGTGTACTGAGCCCACCATTACCTGAAAGCAAGACTACCATGTAGTCAGGAATAATTTAATGTGCCTAAGCAAACAAAACAGCTTCAATGTTAATAAAAAATAAATTCATAAGAAAATATAAATAGCTAAGCTTGGATCTGAGTGTCTATGACCATAAGTTTCCTGTTGGAAGTTGCTTTGCTAATAAGTAAAGTTATACGTTTTTTGCTAAGGCCAAAATATTATTAACCCATTGGGAGTTACTATAAGTTGTGTGCTTTGTTTTAAGCAACCTCTACAAAATTTAGTCAAAATGTGCATTTTAAAAAAAAAAGTTTACAAAAGGTCAACAAGCTAAATGACAGACATCCAGTTCCCCAGTGGCCAAAAGGAAGGCTGACCACTTAACACCATCTCAAACTTTAGAATACCCCATATATATATATATATATAGTTACCTCGGCTATTGCTCTATTAAATCTGTGCTTTAGACTTGAACATTTTAAATAAAAGCACTCTCATGTACCAATCATTTATCAGAGGTGTTGTGTTCCCCATTAATTTATTAACTAAAACCATCTAAAAAAAGTTAGTGTTATTTGAAACGTTAGTTTTGGGTTCAGATCCCTCAGCTAACACTATCTGGAGGCAGTTTGCTATTTCTTGGCTCATGGATAGCAATTAAGCACATTGTACAAATCAAAGATGATCATTCTGCACAAAATAGGCCTGCCCACTCTAGCCTCCAAAAAATTCTTGTACACTCAAAAAACCTCACACCAACATTGTGTCTACACTATGTCACTTGGGAATCAGCATTAATAACCAATGCTACTGGACCAAACACGTTCCACTATGGCCTTAGTGCAACAATGTGCTTAAAGCTATGCAAATACAATCCCACTGATTCCAAATAAGATACATTTGAATATTTAGCTAGATTGTGGCCTATGTAACTGCAAGCAACCAACATTTACTTAGTGGTGATGTGTGTGCAAACCAAAGTCCAGAATTGAAAACCATGTTTTACATTCACTAGCCAACATAGTGACTGATGAAGGCCACACAGAAGACAGACATCACATTTAATGTGGTGCATGATTTCAGAATGCGTAAAGTTTAGAGATGTCAAATATCATAGAGTATCAGGGTTGGAAGGGACCTCAGGAGGTCATCTAGTCCAACCCTCTGCTCAAAGCAGGACCAATCCCACTGTCCCTGACAGATTTCTGCCCCAGATCCCTAAATGGCCCCCTCAAGGATTGAACTCACAACCCTGGGTTTAGCAGGCCAATGCTCAAACCACTGAACTTTCCCCCCCCCACTGCAATAATAATATACAACACACTCTCCAGTCTCATATATGCCTTGAATACGTTGGTCACAAAGGTTACTCTGCCCTTTAACGAAGGAAACTCACTCTATCCTAGCAAGGATACAGACCTGGGTTACAGGGTGCACACTGGTCACCCTGCCTGTTTGCTCAGAGTAGGCAGCCAACAATCCATATTTTAGAGACGTTACCTAAAGAATAGCATCACTCCAAGAATAAGAAATGCGATGTTTAAATGAGAACTATTCTCAGTCCTTAGTAGGCAAGAGTCTCAATGACATAGGGATGGAATTTCCCTCTCTCCTTTTAGCTATGAACACTGACACAAGTATACAATACCATGTCTATGCACCTTGAGTTTTTAGTTAGTATTACATGCCACAGAGAAGTTACTCATGAACGATCATCAGATATCCAACTACCATCATATCCCTCTAAGGATCTTTTATTTAACCACCCTCTTTCACGTTACCAGGACCATTGCTATTTTAGAGCTGTATGAAGCCTGCCTCCCCTGACATTTAATCAAAAAAGATTACACTGCATATTTATAAGATTTCACAGCACTAGTGTCATAGGCATGTCTGGCCTTGTCACTATTATGGGCACTTGAATAAGGCAATAATGGCATTCTGTTGTTGTTACTTTTATTAAGCTTTAATGTGCAGCACAAACATCAAAAAGCCAGTAAGGAGGCAGAACCAAATATGCTGAATAAAAACAGGATATGAATCTAGGGTTACAACCTGGTTATGAAAAAATAAATCTGTCCCCCAAGTAAGGCCAGGATAATAGAAACAGAGGCCTGAGTTTGTGTAAAAACTTGCTAATTGTACCAGCACAATCATGAGAGAGAAAGTCTGTTCTAAGAAAAGATAAGAGGTTTTTGTAAAAAAGCTCTTCACATACCGCAGCTGTTATTTAGTGTATGATTATCATGCCTTTGCTTGCTTTTTTGGCTTTGTGTGATAGATGGGTTAAACTGAAGTTATTGTTAAAAGAAAGAATGTATGGAAGGATAGAGATAGTAAAATAAATGTTAAAATAATCAGATAGAAGGATGCATGTGAATGTATGCGTGTTTTAAATAAAAAATAAAAAGGTTACCAATACCAGCCTGAAAATTGGGCTGAAGAATGCGCAGTACGGAGATAACCGGATGACCCCGAAGGGCAAACCGGAATCTCCCCCTGGAATTAACACCGGACACAAAGGCCATCAGGCTACAGAACAAAATAAACCAGATAACCCAGAGGCATCACGGAGGTGCCATCTGCTGATTAATTATCACATCAAGGAGTGCAACAGCATGACGAAGCACTTTCCATAGACTTGAATGGGGACAAATCACTATAAAGATTGGGCTCGAGCTGCAGGGTGTCAAGTCTCTGGTTCTGCGACCCCTCCTGGAGTGTCAGATGCACATCTGACAAGGCTCGGCTCCACCTTTGTGCTCAAGCTACCTGGCCGGTAACTTGACACAAGCAACATTTAGGCTGGTAACTATAATAATGTTGCAAACCACTATAGGGGTAGGGGTGGGTGTGGGTGTGTGGTCATGACTAGAGCTAGGATTCATGATTTAGGATTTGTGATTTATTTTCCTGACTGTATTTACAGTAAATGTGGCATACTTGCCTTGTCCCTCTTATAAGACCCTGCTGGTCTTTATTTTTGGTATAACAAATATACCTATGGGACTATATAAATTATACATGTATGCTATACTTGCAAAGTATTTTAGACATACTAGATAGCTGCATGGTGCAGCTGGTTATTAACCTGTTCATGTTTCTCTAATAGCTATTCTTGGATTATGCTGCACAGCAAGTATTCCCTTCATAAGGATAATGGTTTCCAGAAGTTTTGTTCATTTTGAAGATAATTTTGTTGTAACTATTACAGTTTAAAATAAAGGCAGCACTGCTACCACGACCAAAAGGCCATAAGACCGCCCATAACCACATATGAAAAGGCTGCTCTACACACACATTCTACCAAGATTTTAAAGATTTATCTGTGGAGCAAACAGGGTTTCCATTATTTTTTAAAGATATAAATAAAATCTTTCAAGCCAAATTAGAAACTGTGCATTTAACTGTTTTATGACTCAGCTGTCTCTCTCTCCCGTTCCTTTAAGATAATGTCTCCTGTAGCTCCAAAGGATGCAAAGATACTGAATATAGTCAAGGAATTTACTATGTCCTCTACATTTGGAGGAACTATAAATGATCGTTGCATTCTGGAAATACACGAGTTGTACGTCTCAAGGAGTACTCAAAGATATAAGCACCAAAATGGTATATAGCTTTGAAATATACAAAGAAAAGTAAAAAGGGGGGGGGGGTGAGATTCAGATGAACATTTAGATAATACAGAAATATAGTCCTCGAGATGAATGAACTAGGAACCCTCCCGACAAGAAAAGGACGGAAGGAATGTATTATGCACCAACACCTTCTACTGGATCTCAACAGAAGCAGCAGAGAAACAGAGCTGAAAGCAGAAATCAAGGTGGCAACCAACCCTTCAGCAACCCCTGAAACTAGGATGTAAAAGGGGGTCACCATGTGGTACTCCAGAGTTCACCAAAACCACAAAAGTAGCTGCAGAATCTAGGAGTGCTACTGACACTTGGCCCAGCCTCATGGCAAACCCTCCCCCTTCCCAAGGTTACAAGGCTGAGAAAAAGTCACGAGATTTCATTTCAGAGATTTTGTTCTTTAAGATAAATAACAAAGTTCCTTGGTCAGTCCACACTGTTTCTCATGAGACCCCAAAGAACTGGATATGGATTTTAGCAACATAGTGGCATAAGCATGTTTCTCCTTTCTTTAGGGCAAGTACTTTGGCCTACCGAGAGTTTTAAACTGTACCTTTAAGCAATGATTTCTAATATTTTAATCTAGTCCATTTCACATCATCATAACATTAAAAACAGCAGGGACCAAATTACTAAGATTGCCTTAAGGCAAAGTGCAACTCTCTTCCTTGGGGAATTACTTCAAGTGTGGCAAGTGTATTCGAGATAAAGAACTGATTATAAGTAAATGCAATAAAAAACTTTGGATATTTGTATTGTTTGTTTTCTGGTATAACTGCTTGACCTCAGTACTGTTCTATGATAATTGCTTGCATGTGTATTTGGTGTTCAGTACATGCCCTCGAGTATTTGTTGAATCTACAATGGATTAATGATCTGCAGATTACATACTTCTGTGGTTCTTGGTAACCAGTCAAGTTTATAAAGGCAAGAACAACAGCTGTCCTGATTTGAAAAATTCTGTCTAAGGTAAGTGCTGTTCTGAAGAGAACATACTGTTAAATGTTAGTAAACTAATGCTCCCTGGATTCAATAAGAAGGGGTTATCCTAATTAAATTCTATCCCAATATTGGCTACACTCCCATTTATCAAATTGGCAAAGTTAGTTGTTTGATTGCAGCTTTAAAATCTATCTGGCACCTCAATAAATTCGTACAATTGACCCCATTCACACGGACACAGGTCAAATTCCTATTTGCAAAGGGAGAAAGGAAGTGACATGTTTAACCTGACTGGTAGCTACCTGCTTGTAAAATCTTTACAACCTACCTGCACAACGATGTAAAAAGATTAGCTAATCAATATTTGTACATGTAAACCATTATACAACAGCTAACTAGAATTAGAAAATCTTGGCCTTGCTCATTTTGAATCCCCAAATACGTAGTAAAAGTAGCAACAAAACTTACAAGTTTCTTCTTCTGTTTGGAACCATCTTTATATACAAGGACAACAGCAGTTTTGAACACTAGAGAAAGATTAAAAACAAAAACACACAGAGTCAGTAATTCTCCCTGTACCCTTGCCCCCTGCAAAGCCAAAGTGTACACAGAAGTCAAATACACACCATTAATCATGACAAGATCATACACATCCCTGGTAAGCCTTTGTTTCAGTCAGGGGCCAGGAGGGGAAAGAACAAGAGTATAATAATACAGGAACATGAAGTGTTTATAATTTCCCACTTCTCCCCTGCTCCCCCCATCTCACGCCACCACCATCAGTGGAATTTACACAACAGTTAATTTCTCAAGTGGCTTTGATTCAGAATTCATAAGTTCACCATTTAAAGAACAGTAATTCATATACAAGGACATGTTTGAAATTACAGGATTCAGTCTAAAATAAAATGTTTTGTTGTGTGTTTTAAACCCATCCGGCTAAGCCCACTGAATGGTTTGTGTATTATTACTGCTTCAGTAGCACCTAGGAGCCCCAATCATGGACCAAGACATCATTGAGCTAGGCCCTATTCAAAAACAGAGCAAAAAAAAGAGAGTCCCTGCCTAGCTGCACGCAGGGAGTCAGGGCTGACACTACATTTAACAGGCTAGTGGCCTATTTGGACCACTGATGTCTGTGACAGTGGCCTACAAAGCAGAGTCAATACCCAGTTGTATCTGGAATGTTACATGCACATGTTATGGGAAAGTATGTTGGAATTTAGGTTAAAGAATCAGGCAAAGGAATGAAATCGTAATTTCCACAGTGGACCATAGGGAGACACCCTTCATTTTAGAATTAAAATATTTCGATTTTGAGGTCTTATAAAGAGGATTTAAACTCTTTGCACACTAACGGAAAACGAATACACATCCCCCAAATCATTGAGCTGACGACAGCAGGTATTAGGACATTCTCAAAGAGGTTTTATTTACAATGGCAATATTGAAAATTAGTAGCCACTGGCTTTCCAGTTGCTATCAGCAAATTGCTAGATCAAGACAGCCACTTGGCTACATGGGGAGTTAAAACAAAAACCACCCAAAAAAGCCAACAGCCAAACACCCCCTAGATCATCAATACTAAGACCTCAGTGGTTCAGCAGCCAAATTAGCCATCAGCATCACCCAAAAGAGCCACAGTAGTGTGAATCCATTGTTGATTTACTATTTATATACATATATTATTCTCACAGCAGCATGACTGACCAAGTATTTTACAATTGGTTAACATCATAGTAAAAGCATCTTGATTAATAATTAAATCCGAGTTTTAGTATGTGCTGCAAAGAGCCACAGGAGACACATTACAGAGCCACTTGAAGCTCCCAGCGCCTGAGTCTGAATATCACTATCCAAAGTGTAACTCTAAAAGCAAGAAAGCGAAGTGCCATGAATTAGGCAATTGAAACACAAATACTAATAAATCAAGGTATGGGAAAGGTTGGAAGGGGAAAGGTTGCTAATGCATAGAATGAGCTTTTAGCTACTCAATTCCCATGGACTTTGGGCCACATTCTGCTTAGTTACAGTGGTTGCTTGAATTGAATTTCTCCAAATTTACGTCACTAACAGCAGAATTTGTCCATTTAAATTCAGGGGCAAATCATTGTGCATTTAATTTTCAAGCTCTTCTAAATGATGTAGCAGGAACACTGTTGAGTAACTGTCATTCTCTATGTACGTTTGTCAAAGGTCTTCGGTGTCTCTGCTCAAGTAAAATCTGCAATCCTATTTGTGTTTGAAATAATCACCAGAGTACATACCAAATGCTGCTAATTCAGGTTCCTTCTTCCATTTCCCCAGTGATGCAGGAGGGTTAAGCCAGATCACTGTATTATGCAAAAGTAAGTCTCCCATGGAAAGATCTGCAACCTGCCAACCATAAACACATGGAAATACAAAAGCACCAGTGTAAAGAGTTTTAACTGCTTTAGTAGATTTAGATGAATTTTACTCTAAAAAGCAGCAGACTTTTGGAACAAGGTTTTCTGCCAGGACTAGGCGGTTCCAATTATGTGCAAACAAATTGTACCAAATGCCAACTGTATTCAATGCTAACTGATCACACATTCAATCAAATCCCTCATTTTTGTGCATAAGTTAGGTACAGCCTAGTGTTGAAAGTCTGGCCATTCAAAATCTGTAGTAAGGTTTAATTTCACAAGAAAGAAGCCAAAAATCTCTCTGAACTCTTATAGTATTTGTTTCTCTCCCTGTCAAAGTTTCTCTTTATATTGTTAGAGCACATTAAAATGTAAAAGAAGTGAACATTATCTACTAGCTGAAGCCAGCCACAATGCTTCTCGTACACAGCTTTGCCTCCTATACACAGTGCTGCCAAGGAATATTAATTGAACCTGCAAGTCCTACATATTTCCTGAGCAAAGACTAATAACTGTGGGCAGATATACAATAAAAATAGTCAAGACAACTAGATTTTTCACTTTGATCTCCAGAGGCAACAAGTCAGTTTCATTAACACTCACCCTTTCCCACATCTAGAATCTGTTTTCCACCTTTTCCCCGTAAACACACAAGTTGAGAATTCAGCACTTGTGAGAAGTGCTAAGTTGACATCTCTTGAAATTTAAGTCTTCCATTTAGCCACAGAGCAGAGTATAGTGCCTGCTTCCACACACTGTCTCCCAGCCCTGAACTGATGGGACCTCTAGGCTCTAGGGCAGGGATGGGCACACTACAGCCCGCGGGCCACATCTGGCCCGCGAGACTGTCCTGGCTGGCCCCCTAGCTGGAGCTGCACACTCCCCTCCTCCCCCGGAGCCGTGCCACACGGGCAGCGCTCCAGTGGGCCAGGGCTGCATGCTCCCCCGGAGCCACGCCGAGCAGCTACAGTAAGGGGGGGGGGCTAGGGGGTGAGGTTCTAGGGTGGTGGTTGTGAGCGGGGGGGACTCTGTAGGGGGCAGTCAGGGAGCAGAGTGGGTTGGATAGCGGGTGGAGTTCTGGGGTGGTGGTTGGGGGCGGGAGGGTGGATAGGGGTTGGGGCAGTCAGGGGACAGGGAGCAGGGGAATTGGGTAGGGGGTGGGGTCCTGGGGAGTGGTTAGGGGTCTCTGGAAGAGGCAGTCAGGGGACAAGGTCGGGGGAGGCTGGATGGGTCTGGGATTCTGAGGGGGCAGTCAGGGGGTGAGAAGTGGGAGGGGGCTGGATTGGGGTGGGACCCTCTCTACCCAGCCCTCCGTATAATTTTGCAAACCTGACCTGGCCCTCGGGCCAAAAGGTTTGCCCATGCCTGCCCTAGGGTAACCCAGTCTCACTTGTGTTTAAATGTCAGTAAATTAATAGCACACAAAACTCCTCTTCAATCCAGGGTTCTAGCACTTCCACTGACTCCTGCCTACCAGACCCAACTCTGGACTCCACATACCTCTTGCTACTCTCAACGCCAATTGTCCTGGAGGTAGCAGCACCTGCAGCCTTCACAGTGCTGCTACCCCCAGCACTACCCATCCTCCATGAACACAACTGCCTCGCCTGCTTGACTTCCACTGCCTCCAAGCTGCTGCTGAAGCTCACCCCCTCCCATCCCAGCCCTACTTTCTCATCTCAAGACTCTTCTCACCATTCCCTCAGGCTGCTGCTCTAGTCCCCCTTCTCCTCTGCTTTGTTGAATCCTCATCTCATAACTTAGTCCCACCAACTTTCCATGGTGAAGTTCCATCTTAAAAGAGTTCAAAAGAAGTGGTCTACGTTTTCAATAGTAACTAGCAATTTTGGGATGCCCAATTTGAAATGGGCCTTATTTTCAGCACTTTCTGGAAATCATGCCCCTTTAAGGAGTCTTGAGATGGGCACCCAAAATCACCAGTCACTGCTGAAACATTGTTTCTATGTCGGGTGACCCGCCCACGCACACCCGTCCCGTTTTTTCAGTTGCTATCTGGTCTCCCTATTTCTATGTATCGGTCTCCAAGATTATACCAAGAAGAACTTTTAGTGTGTCCTGCCAGACACAATGCAGAAAAAGGTATTTGTAATGGCAGCTGTAACAATATGCACTAATTCATACCAGAAGAAGAGAGACTTCTGAATAACAGACTTGTGATAAAGAAAGCCAAGAATAAAATCCTTACCTCTTTTTTTTCCCCAGTCTGTTCTGCTATGAGCTGATCAAACACTGCACCATACTCTTCATGTATTTTCTGCATTTCATTAATATGGCTGGCAACTTTGTTCATTGTTTTTATGGCCACTAGAGGAAAAAGCAAGTGGAAAACAAGAAGTTACATAGCTGCTTCATGGAAAGGAGAGAGGGGAAAGAAACAAGCCCCGCCCCCGCAGTTTAGCAGGTAAACACTGTTCCATAATTCAGCACTTTACCATCTAGGTGATAGTGTTCTTCACTGTCTGCATCAGTCAGAGCGAAGAGTTCCCTCAGCAGGAGAGGATACTTTAGTATCCGCTGGATAGGTTTGATAAGGTAAGACTCCAGTGTTGAGGAGTGTTGCCGTCTAGGATTCTGAGCATCCAAAAATGCCTTAAATGCAGTGTCTGTCTTAGCTAGAAGTTAAAATGAAAAACTGTTTTTAATTAGCCCAAACATCTGCCATTATGAAGCAACTTTGCCCAGAATAAGCATGGTTTGTGGAGAAATACACATTTTGATACAATGCCATGTTTTATACACTTCAGGTTTTTAGTTAGTATCAAATGTTATAGAGAAGTTACTCATGATTGAACATCATACCAAGATAAGCATCTTTTATTTAACCATGCTCTGTCATATTATTTCTAGCATCATCAACCCTCCTCCCTCCCACTAGCTTAATCAATAAGAGTCACCGCTATTTATAAAAATTCACATAGTGTCATAGGTATGTCTGGCCTTATTAATATTACATGCATCTTTAGTGGAGCACAAACACACATACATCAAAAAATGTGTAAAGAGAACAGAAGACACCAATGAAACTTTATCAATTGTACACATACTTTATACCTGAAATATACTTTAGACATACTAGATAAAGGCATGGTGCAGTAAGTTTTTAGCCTGCCTATAATAGAGAATTTATGGTTTTTCTTCTGCTCCCAACCCCAGAAATTTTTCAAAAAGAAATCCTATAAAAATGTGAGTATGCTCTACAGCAAGTATTCCCTTCATAAGGATAACTGTTTCCAGGAGAAGTTGGGCATTTACTAGATAGTTAAATCAATACAATAAAGTTATTACAATTTAAAATAAAAAAGGCATTGCCACTGCAACCTGAAGGCCATAAGGCTCCCCAAAACTGCATATGAAAATGCTGCCATACATATACCTTCAACAGACTTTTAAAGATCTATCTTTGGAGCAAACAGGGCTCCAAATCAGAGTCTACAATTCCACAGATAAAAGGATTGTAAAAGGCCAAAGATACCCAGCCTATGTCCTTAATAAGATCAGCCTAGATGCTGCCAGGAGAGAGCATAAAAGTGGTTGGCAACAAATCATTTATTAATGTATTCATTGGGATTGCCAGCATCTGTCTGCGTGGTAAACAGAGTTTATAATTTAAAAAAAAAAATCAGAAGTCTTCTGGCTTATTTATCTGACATCAAGTGTTCCTTGAAAAATAAAAGCGGGTTTTTTTTCTAATTATGCTGCTCCTGCAACTGGAACTGCTAGTTGTCCTACCATCCAAGATAAAAATATAATTATATGAAGCTCTGCTGAAGCCACTAATAGATTAACACTTTCAAGGTGAAAGTCACTCCTGCTGAGCAGCCACACTGAATCCCAGCTCCACAGGCACAGCAGCTCTTCAGCGTGGTATGAAGCTGGAGATCCTCTGCAGCACCTCCTGGAGAGGGAGGAAAAAGGGCCACACAGGCTGACGCAGAACAGAATAGGGGCTGTAGAGGAAACAACAGGAAGATTTTCCTTCTGCTCCACTTCCTGCTTGGAGGCTTCCAGCCAGAATTTTTTGGGGTTTTAACATAGGACATTAGCTGGACCTCTGTAGTACATGGCCCTTAGTTCCTTTGGGTATCTCAAGCTTTACTCCAAGTGCAAAGGCACGCTTATTCAATCTACCTTCTCCAACACACACACAGCCCAAGCACTTGCTCCATCCTGCATCCACAATTCTCCCTGGGGAGAGGGTGAACACACAAACTATGCATGACAGATGTTAGTCACATTACTTAAATGTGCTACTGGAAGGGGCTCAGATGCTATGGTGGTAAGGAGGTTATAAAAACCACATTAGTATTAGCATTGATAAAGTTTTGTGTGAGCCCTTTGCACTGGGATAGCCTTTACTGTCATAATGCCAACAGATTCTCAGTTGGCACACGCATTGGTGATTAATTTTTCTGCTTTGTCAGACTGACAACATCTGGCCATTGTGCAGCCTTTGCACTGTCAGCCACATTCTACATTGTGCAACGGCAGTTTTCCACATCAAAAGAACATTTGGAAATAATACATACAAAGCATGTAGATCTTACCTTTTACCAATACTTTGGGAACTTTAGTGTGGCTGGCACAGAAGGCACTGTACAGCTTGAAACGGTCAGCATAGTAAAGAAAGGATCCACCCAAGGAAAACAACACCTTCTAGAATTTTTTTTTTTTTAAAAAAAAAGTGCAAAAAACCCAACACACATTAGTTTTCCTTTTGACAAAGCTATTGAAATCAGACTGCTTGGAAAGAATAAGGTCTTCTATACCATGTTTTATGGTAACAATGTTCCTGACCATCTACACTAGGTTCTCATCCTGTCTGGGAACATTCAGCAATAGAAACTGATCAAAAGATTAGGTGAGGGGGAATTCCTCACCAGGTAGCCAGGGAAGAATAGAAGTTCAGAGATTCTTGAAGAAGAGACTCTTTTTCACTTGCTCTATATAATTTACTGTAGAACTGATGGTTTCCCTGTTTAAATAGGTGTTGATCTAGAATGTGAAAGTTTCTTTTTTATGGACTTATTTGGAACATACATACTTCAATATGTTTAATGAGTAAAAACTAACTTCTGTAATCTGCTCTAGTTAATATGCACCAACTATTAAATATGTACCTCTGAAAGTGATGAAATATTATGTATATTGCAGTCTGTTCCCTCCACCCGCATCCTCAGACAGCTTTATTTTCAGAACAGGGACTTGCCTTCTCCTCCCCGAATATTATTTGTTTTACACAAATGCTCAGAAGCCCAACCAAGATCAGGGCCCGATTGTGCTGTACAAACAAAATCCGACCTGCGGGACCATCCTGCCCAGCTCCTGAGCTCCCAGCGAGGAGGCTGCTCCCGGCCCCTCCCCTGTGTCATCCCCCCTCCCTGCCCCGCAACCATGCCACTGTGTAGGAATTGTTCTGGGTGGTGGGGCTGCGTGCTCTTCCGGAAGAGTGGGGCAGAGTGTCTGGGTCTGGTCGGGCCGCCAAACACACTGCTCTGACCGGCATGGTAAGGAAGCTGGAGCATTGGATAAGGAGCAGGGGATTAACCATAGTGGTAGGTTATGTGACTTATGCCAATTTAAAATGAGCAATCAAGAACAAAACCAAAAGAGAGACTTCTTCCACAAGCTCTTCAATTAATCCATGTTCCTGGAGGAGCAAACCCAGTGGGATTATTATTCACCAAGATATCTTGGTGAATAATATCAAGGTCAGTGTTGAAATGAGCAAAAGGACCAGGAGGAGATGCATTGGGTTGTGTTAATTTCAACACTATGTGTTACTTGCAATAGATTGATCCAATTACAGTAGTGGTGGTGGTGGTGGTATTCCTTCATTTAGCAACTAACCCTCCCCCACAATGTCTTTCCCTGTTTATTTTTAATTCAGTTGGGGTTTCTTCCCTTTAATATTTCTACCTTCTCCCCAAAGTATTTGAAATTAAAATTCAAAAGCAGCATTATATTCAATAGCTTGCCACTCCTGCCTACATGTGCATTAAGACCCTGCTGAGTACAGAATACAATTTACAGTTCAAAACCATTTTCCCAGTGGCTTCCCTGAACTGGCAATTTAGACTTGTCAGTACTAATGTTTTATGAAATTATATTTCTGTCACTAGCTTTTCCTCAGCATTTGAAACATGAAATCGAACAGAAGTTAAAATCACATCTAACTCTGCATGCTTTTGCCAAGTGGCATCGATCAGTAAAGCTACATGCAACATGAACTACAGCTACAGTGCGATATTCTGGTTTAAAGGAGTCATGGTGGTAGGTAACACACATTCATGTAAAAATCTTAAAATGTGTTCTTACAAAAGAAGAGTCATGGTAGTCAAACTGGTTTGATACAAGGTTAAGAGGACTACTTCTCCAGTACACTAAGTGTGCTATAAGCCTTATTTAAGTTTGCTTTAGACATGCAGCCAGAGTTTAAATAAAACGTTTACCTTAAATTGGTCAACTTTCTCAAGCTTTTCCAGGTCTGGCACCAGCCTCACTCCATCTTCAAGAGTTTTCAGGAACTCCACCTGGAATGCTACCATTTCAGTCAAATTCCCAAAGAGAACATCCAGCTAATAAAAGAAAAAAAAGTTTAATATGCTTAAAATCTCAGTTTAGGCAACTTTCCAGCCAGTCACAATTTACAGAACATTAGCACTTCGCTTTTCTTCAGCCTGGTCTACTCTAGAGGGTTAAGATGATGTAAGCTGCCTTGCCTCAACCTAGCTGTGGAAGTGCCTTCTCTTAGATTTGGCTCCCGCTGAGGTAAAGTGCCTCTTGATGCCAATTTAGTAACACCACCTCCCCGAGCAGCGCAGAGCCACCACGGTTGAGTAATTAGATTGACGCAGAGTCAGTGTAGACCCTGCATTGCTTCTGTCGACTGTTACTGGCTTTCAGGAACCATCCTACAATGCCCTGTACTGACAATACAATCGTAAAAAGCACTCCTGGTGAGGACACGCACTGCTGAAACGGAGCCAAGCATGTGCACACGCAAGCGATTTAATAACTGCGGTGGATGTATGCTGACAAGTTAGGTCGACATCATTTTGTAGCATAGACATGGCCTTAAACTCCAGCAGGTCAGTGTGGCTGCTATCAGATCAGACAAGACTGATCAGTATTTGTATAGTCAGTATCAGAGCATTTAAAAATGTTCCTAAGCAAGTTTAACCCTCACGGCCCCTTCCATTCCTTCCTACATCAGACAATAAGAGTCAAATAATCTGGCAGCACTACGGCAATCGCTCCCGTACCTCATCTTGAGTGAGGAAAGTTTCTTTTTGTAGAGGTTTCAGGTATCTTTCCATTAGACAGTTTAAGTCCTGAAAATAAACACAAAAATAAAGAAAATGCTTGTTAATGTCATTTCCTCCAAGTACCTCTCTCAAACTGTTACAGTGACAAAGATCCTCTCTTTAACACCATTGATGTAGTCTCTAGGTTTTTCATCTGTCTTGTATAAGACAGGAGTATATTCTATTTTAGTGAAATTTAAGGCATTAAAAAAAAGTTGTGCAATTTAGTGTAAATTACTTACAAAAACTAAGATGTGATTTCATCTGAAAATATTTCTTTGTATCCCAACCAAATAAAATGTATGTCACTGTTCAAAAACCTCTTTATTCAGTTGTTTCAGTTTTAAAATATCTAGTGTGTTTTGGATGCTCCTATTACAATCGATGAGAAGTCCTACAATAAAGGTAACTTGCCACTAGTCAAGTAAATTAGTTTTTATTTTTATTATTTGTGATACAAAAAATATTGTAGAGCTTTAACTTCTTAGTAAGAAGTTCAACTCTGGAAAGAAAAGGAAAAACATGGACAAAACATAACTTACTTTGACATAGGTACGTTCTGTTTCAAGCAGTTCACAAATAACTTTGCGCAGTTTATCAGCATCTGTAAGTTGTCTCATGGTGGACAGTTGAGGCCCTGTAAATTCTTGAGGATGCAAACTCAAATCAGAAGGATTCATCTCATGTAGACTGCGACAAAATGCAGCAACTTGTTCTGTGCTCTTTAAAAAGAGAAAACATTACGCCTAGTTGTTTTAAAGTAGGAGCTATTTGAACTCTAATTCTGCAATTGTATAGAACATACAGTATGTCTGTGGGGTAATGTAACTTTAAGAAGTGTGCTGTGCTTGTCTATCAAATGTTTTATTATCCTGGGCTGGATGTTCCAGTCTGCCAAGTTCACTGTCCCCAGCACAGACAGTGTAAAGTGACCTTAAAGCAACTAATTTCCCCTTTTGTAGAGGAATAGTTACCTCCTACACCACCTGTTTCCCTTGTCACTGGGAAAAGGGAAAAGAAGGGCCAGCATGGTGAAACCAAACTGCAATGCCAGATCCTCTGCTGGTATAAGCTCAGTTATGGAGTTTATGCCAGCAGTGGATATTAGAAAGGCAGAAAATCTACACTGAACCCTATGGGGCCTGGAGAGCCAAGGATGAGGGATTCCACCTGGCTGTAAGCAACTGCCATACTCTACCAGTTGATAATCAGGACCCCCATTATGAAGAGCCCCAGATACACTGTTCTTAGAAATTCAGAGTGATGTCACATAATGACCACAGCCTGTAAACTAAGTATATTTAGATAGTGCCACAACTGTACAGCAAGGGAATTGCATCAGACCACTAAAGTCCCTGGCCCCAAAAGTATGAGCAAGTACAAAAGAGACATCTCAGATCACATAGCACAGTGGCTAAAAATGATTTAATGTACATTTTTGTAATTTGTTTTTGGTAGCACTCAGAACAGGTTGAGCACTGTGCAAACACTAATGGACGGGCAGTCCTTGCTCTAAAGGAGTTAAACACTAAAAGAAAGCAAGAAGAGCAGGTAACAAGGGGAAGAAATTACAACATCCAAGTAGAACACGGACATGGTGTTTGGCCATGTTATGAAACCCTCTCAGACTTTATTTTTAATTGAACCTTTAAGAATGTCTAAAACTTAGATTTTAAAATACAGCTGTATCATGATGCTTAAGCAGACTGAGATTGGAAGCTCTTTGGGGCAGAGACCATCTTTGCACTGTGTTTGTATAGCACAGCGGTTGGCAACAGGGGACCGCAGGGTAAGAACCCTTAGCGGGCCCCGCTGCTTCATTTACCTGCCAGGCTCGCCGTGTGCCGCTTCCTGCGGACCCCATTGGACCGGGATGGCTTCCTGCGGCCAGTGGGAGCCGCAGGAAGTGGCGTGTGGTGAGCTGGCAGGTAAATAAAGCAGTGGGGCCCGCTAAGAGTACTTACCTTGTGGTCCCGCATGCCAACATTGCCAACTACTGGTATAGCATCTAGTACAACGAGGTACTGCTCTAGGACTGGGAGCATTAAGTGCTATCGCGATACCAAACAAACAATAATGAAACCTTCAAGTCATGCAATTAGCTGCCTAACCCTGTGATTTACTGATGTTACTTGTGTCCACTTTCCTTCCCTGCCTTTTATTTGTCATTCTGATTGTATCTAATGAGACAAACATTCTTTGAGCACACACATCTTTACAATTTGTAGTTACTGCATACAGCATGGGGGCGGGGAAGGGGAGAGAAGGACTGAGCCTCTAAGCACTACCACAAGACAGATAATGAATATTTGAATAACTAAATTGCCATAATATTAAAGTTAACAATGGAACAGTTTAATATGGTGGGATAGATTGCAACAATAACAAAAGTCTGAGACACTTGAAGAAACAGACCTAGATTTAAATGCAAGAGGGCTACAAGCAGGGCATTCTCAGTGGGGCTGCCTCTCAACACACAACTTGCTTCAACTGACAATTCAGTTTACTGGCCTTTTTATTGAATGCAAAGTCTGATGCTGGAGGGGGTCAGAGTTTACCTTGGGGAAACAGTGCTTCTCCCCTCTCTATTCCATCTCCTTTCGGCTCAACACTGTGATCACTGCAGAGCCAACATAGCGACAGGAGAGCACCTCAGTTGAGCCTCAGACTTGTTTACAAAATTCCACTCAGTTACACCTGTGCAGAGTGATGCCCAAGAGAGTTGTACCGGTGTCTTTATGGATATCTTTACTAGCTTCTCTTTACTAAATATCCCCACCATCACTACAACTAGTGTAGAGTCATTGCCAGTTTTGCTCATGTAAGTGGCCCACCATTGTTTACATTCTGTACCTGCTGACTGTGTTAAAGGAAAACACAAACCAAAAGCAAGAGTGTAATAAGTGTGATCCCTGGGAGAAAGAATGGCACAATGTCTTGTGAAGTGCGGTGATCGCAACAAGGATAATATGGATGCTGTTGTCATCATGTAGCCTGACTATTCTACATCTATTGTTTTTTCATTTCACCTAGGTATAACAACACAGCAGGTGGGTCCTAGTCAGATTATTTTCATGGGAAGAGGTATTAGCACTGCCTTATATGTGGTTATAATCTGCTGACTATTTTGTTCTTGGCTATAAAAATCCCAGTAACAGGGGAAAAGGTATTTCTAAAACATTCTGACTTGTTCTACATTATTCAGTTTAATTCTAAGAATGCATCTAATATTTCTAGTTGATACATTAAGATTTACAGACAGTTAAAAACGTGTCCTTTTTGTTTTAATTTATTTTTGTTAATTTCCAATCACTGCATATAGAGGGTGAAATTCATTTGGGATATGGGTAATTAACTTCCTTAGGTTCTTTTGGAAAAATCTCTGCTGTTATCACATTGCAGTATTAGTAGATAGTCTATGGTGTGTTGACGCATCAAGTAGAAGACCAAACATGTTTTTGCTCCATTACCAACTAATAAATGAGCATTTCCTTAGGAAGCATGTTTATATTGCTAAAGACATCATTTGTGGGGAGGGGGAAGAGAGAGAAGAGGGTCAATCCACACTGCGTACAATGGGCAAATCCAAAATGCTCCTGGGTTGTTGGAATTTTTAAGTCTGAAGCAAGAAATCTGGGAAGTTGATGAACATTGGAACAACCTCGGAATCAATCATACGCGACAGAGCCAGCCTGCGTGGGACATAACAAGGAGAGGATTTAAGAAGCAATAAGAAGGAAGGAAGGATAGCTCAGTAGTTTGAGCATTGGCCTGCTAAACCCAGGGTTGCAAGCTCAGTCCTTGAGGGGCCCATTTAGGTATATGGGCCAAAAATCTGTTGGATGGTTTAATTGGGGATTGGTCCTGCTTTGAGCAGGGGGTTGGACCAGATCTCCTGTGGTCCCTTCCAACCCTGATATCCTAAGGAGGCATGGTGAAATGAGGACTGTGTAGCGAGTGAGATAGTATGGTATATTAGGCAATGGCTGCTCAAGTTTACCCACTTTACTGTTCCTTAATCCAGAGTTGGAGGAAACTCTGGGGTCAGAGTAATTCAGTCTCTTTGCCCCTTCAATCTGCATTAAGGGTTCACTGAAAATGCATTCACAGTCTCTGTAGAGAATGACTAGGGAAGCCACTTTGGAGCAGGAGCCCTCCCTATCAGGAGGTGAAGGGATACCATTAACTCATTTAACATAGGCCAAACAACTGGCAGGTGGGAATGAATTTCAGCTACTACTGACCTAGGCCAGATATGGAATGGTGACCTAATCATGAAAGGGTCCCTATCCCATAGCCATTCTGCTTATGTACAGCCATTACATCCCTCTAATTCACCTCTATAAGCATAGGGCCATGAAATCAAAAGGAGCATTATTTCCACTTGGTAAGGACTTTCCTGGAACAATATAATTGCTTCATCCACAGCTACTTTATGGCTGTCAGCACCCATCCAAGGATAAAACTGCTATGCACTAGATCAGTAATTACTTATTCAGTAATTATACAAAGGTGACATTTTCCTTAATACGCACATTTAAGTGATCAACAGTTTACAGATGACTTATAGGAAATACAAATGGCTGAAGAAACTCTTTTGGTTGGAGTTTGATTATTACAGCAACAATGTTCATCTTCAGTCGTTGAGATCTAAACTTACACCATGGAGTTTAACTTACGGAACAGAGTAGCAATTTATCTGTTCTATCAGAATTTTGAGAGTAGGACTAGTTTATCTCTAAATAGCTCCTTTTGGGTAGTCTGTAACTCTCTTTCTGACCTTACAGTATTTTACTGCTGATTAAATATAGTTGTATAAATAATTCAGTTCTTCTGCACCAAATCATGCTATCAATTGTGGGATCTCTTGTTCCTCACACCATTTATGCTCACTAAGGATTTGATCCTGCAACATTTGGGATAGGAGCAAGTCTAACAGCCCCAATTCATCAAAGCACTTGGGATGAAATCCTGGCCCCGGTGAAGTCACTGGAAGTTACGGGAGGTAAGGTGATTCACGTAGCTGAAGTTGTGTATCTGCAGTCGATCCCCTGCCCTAGCGAAGACCAGCCCTAGGACTTTATTTGAACTTAGGCATACACTTAAGTGCCTTGTTGAATCAGGGCTGTAGAGAACTGGCAGCTTGAGAACTGGTGAAGTAGGCCTAAGTTTAGACCATTCTGGGTCATGGTGTTTAATAAGGTAAGTCCCTCAGAGAGGAAGGCTGGTCCAGTGTTTAGGGCGCTATCCTAGGATCTGGGCCCCTACTCTGCCATATGCTTCTTGTGTGACCTTGGTAAAGTCTCATAGGGCTGCTCGTCACTTCAAGATTAGCTTGAGGTATCTCTCGAAGGTCATCCCAACCTATGTTCATATACTCTACCTGGAACAAAGTGGTCCTTTAAACTTAAGGTAGCTGGCCCATTGGAGGTGTGGATTGAAGCGACAGTGTGCTGCTGAAGCTCAAGAAAGTACCACAGTTAGAGTTCAGCTACTGAACACGCTATTACTCAAGTGTTACTTTGCAGTGTGACCGTTCTCACTCTTCCTCACTCCAGAGGAGTTAACTCTCAGTAAACAGCTCAAGCTAACAGTGCAGAGAAGACAAGCCTGTAGCCCAGAGTTTCTCAAACTGGGGGTCGGGACCATTGAGGGGGTCATGAGTTTAATGTGTGTGCGGGGGGTCATGAGCTGTCAGCTTCCACCCCAAATGCCATTTTTCCTCCAGCATTTATAATGGTCTTAAATATATTAAAAAGGGTTTTTAATTCACAGGGGTGACCGGGGCGGGGGTCGGACTCAGAGGCTTGCTAAGTGAAAAAGGTCACCAGTACAAAAGTTTGAGAATCACTGCCTTAGCCTCTTTGTCTCTCACATCTCCATCTGTAAAATGGAGACAACACCACTCCTGTGATGTAGAAAAGTGCTGTGAGGATAAATACATTAAAGAGACTACCACGACTGGGGCCATATGCGTACCTAAGTGTACGTTTCTACCTATCTTAAGAAAACTGGAAAGCCACATCTACAAATTTGATTTTTCCCCATTTCCAATTCAGCATCTCATTTGGAAACAAGTTATTTCTATCAAGGCAGTAACATGCATAAATTTGTAGAAACTATTTATACTGTGTTACCTAAGCTGTGACTTTTGCAATGCAGAGTATAGGAAATATACAGCCACAGAAAGACAAATTACATTTGTAAAAGTTATGACAGTTCTAGAACTTGAGGTCTTGATGGTTTTGAAGCTTTTATAAAGCAAAGTAATTTTGTTTTTTAAAAACACCACACATTCTGCAACATTTTAACTATGGGTTATTATGTCGTTCATAGAAGCTATTCACGTTAAGTCAATAGAAAAGATGGACTACGTAAAGAACAGGGAAAGCCTTTAGTATCATGAACTACTAGACAGCAATTTTAAATGCTCATTTTAGTGAAATGCTCATTATAGATTAAATGCCTTAGTCTGACATTATCCTAGTAATGGTGGTGTAACAGTTCCTATGTTCCAAAAGAATGGCCCACAATAAGGCATGGATTTGTTCTTTTTTTGCTCTTTCACATAAGGAAGCTTTAGGAGATGACCAGTCACAAACTTCAGTCATGTCAGGTGTCAGATAGAAGCACTTCTACATTACAGTTTGGATTCCTCACATCAAGTTATTTTAAATCTGGAAAAAATACAAGTTATTTAAAATTGATGCTTTGCAAGAAACAAATTACCAATCTCAAGGTCATTGACATTCATGAACTTGTTCACGCTTGCTCAAGGCACAGGCATCATCTTTTTGCATGCACCTATAGAAAGGAGTTCTCTGCTCATGTCTTTTGTTGAGAGAACGTAAATAGTGACAGACTAAAAAAAACACACTTTACAGCCAGCTAATGTAGTGTTAGTTATGATACAGTGCAGATTTTACTTAAACTTCTTAAACACTTTATTAAAATGACACTATTATCCAATAGCCTAGAGATTTAGAGGGAAGAGAACGAGTAATTTCGTAGATAAACAGCTACCTCCCTTTACCTTCCAATTCCATACCTTACCTGTTCCCTACCCATCTCTCGTGTAGCAAGAGAACAGTTCAGGGTGTGTTAGTTTAAGTCAAGGAAACTACTGCATCATATTTGGCGCTCAATCCTGCAAACCTGCACTCACAAAAGTGATCCCAAGTAGTGACTTTGATGGAATTACTGGTGCAAACAAAGGTTTGTAGGATTGGGCGCTAGGTCTGTGCAGACCAATTAAACAAAAACCAACTCCCATCCTGCAAAGAGCTCAGCAGGTGAGCTAATCTCACATTCTTCCTGGGCAGGAGCATTTCCTCAAAAGTTGAGCATGTTGACATCATTGAAACAGTTGGTGTTTTGGTTTATTGTCCTCTAATTGAGAGATGACAACAATTTCCTCTGCCAGTCCCCATTTTAAAAACATATAGGAGCAAGAGTGTGTAGTCAAGTGTGGTCTTTCAGGGCACTCAACATCTCTACCCAATAATAAACAAATTAACTTTTTAAAAAAATCCAAAACCTGTTCTCCAAAATCCAAACAAAACTTCTAGCAAATCCCACCAAGGCTTGGCCTCGATTGTTACGGAGACTGCATATTCTAAAAAACCTCTCTGCGGGCATCAGCATTACTGTTTACTTAATATCACATTTATAACCTTCTTAAAATTACTACAGCATGACGCTATATTAGGCTAATTGCTTAATCTAGTTACACTACACAACAGTAGATCTGCTCACCAAATGCAGCATGTGATAAAGAGAATCGCAGGATCTCTCTACGCCTTTGTTCCTGGGTTTACGTTTAACTCTCCAAAAAGCTGACATCATTGGGAAGATATTGTTGTGAAAATTCTGTTACTCAGCATTTTCAGTAATGAATACACTAAAAAAAGGAATCCAAATTTCTTTCCATATTCAGCTGATATGAAATTCTTTCCTGCTCCAAACCAGTGTTTTCTCCTCATATTCCATGCTGCTTACTTGACACACAAGCACAGAAAACATCCTCTCCTGTATTTTAATGAGAGGGCAGCTACTGCACTGTAAGACTCCGTTCCTGTGTCATTTGCTGTAGGTCTCATTCTTTCGATAGATCAATGAGAATTTAATTCTCAGCTCTAACTAGTGAAGTCACTTCTGAAGCCTCTCTTTCATGGAACGGTCATATGAGGATTCCCGACAGAAATGGCTGAAACGTGCACAGGAGAAGCTGACACGGGAATATAAATGTCTCTTGCCTGTGGATTAGTATCAGCTGATTGGCTACAACCTGTGCTGCATCAGATTATTAAACATCAGAGCAGACAGCGCACACCAATTAGACCACTTTAAAAAGCCAGGTACCTTATTGGAAAACCTTAAGCTGCTTTTTTAAAAAAAGACCCCTATTTTAATCTTTTACATCAACTTCTACATGTGTTGAGGGATTTGTATCAATAGATCATTTTGGTTTTCATTAACACTGCAAAAGAGGATTCATCTTCACAGAACACTTCTGGTAAATGTAATGCATACAGAGTCATTAGCGCATGGTATCTTAAGCACAACTGTGAGGTAATTGGTCTCAATTTCAAGATACAGGTCTTAAATTAGAAAAAAGGAAATGCTACTGGATGTTCATTTCAACTCATTCGATTTTTAAACACAACCACAAGTGTGTCACTATACAAAGCACTACTGACCTGATCACCACAGTAAATGACATCAAGTCCTATGTCACGATGGCTACAATGTGCAAAACACTTAAGCTTTTGTTGCTGTGATACTGAGACCCTGCCTCTCTCAATTTTAACCGCCAGACCATGTGTGTTACATATATAAATTAGCACACTAAGGAAATAAGCAGATAATGATGAAGACTAGTTTTTGTTAAATAAAATGTATACCAGTAAGTCAGCTATATGGTATCCTGTTAAACTAGAAATGGATGACTGACTAAGATGTTCCTTGGAACTGACTTAAAGTCTTATACATATCTTGGATTAGAAATTGAGGCTATGTCTACACTACGGACCTCACAGCAGCACAGCAGCAGCTGTGCCGCCGTAAGGTCACCTGTGTAGCCACTCTATACCGACAGGAAAGAGCTCTCCCTCCGGCAGAATGAAACCACCCCCAACAAGTGGCGGTAGCTATCCAAGCAGGAGCATGGCACCAATGTAGCGCCGTCCACACCAGCACTTTTGTAGGTGAAACTTCTGTCACTCAGGGGAGTTTTTTCCACATCCCTGACCAACAAAAAAGGTTTGCCAACAGTCTATAAATGTGCACAACTCACTTGAGATTCAGAGGAGTTTGGCTTAGAGATGCTTTAGCCTCTCTCTAGTGCAAATTTTAAAAATTATATATATTTTTAAAAAGCATAGGAGTTTGCTGACATCTTTACAACTGGGAGATACTGAGCTGATTAAAAGACAGCTGTGCATGGGCTGCCTTAACTTTTAAAAGAAAGAAGAGCTATTAGAATCTCAAAAAAAAAAAAGAAAAAAAGAAAAAAGAAAAAACCTTAGAGATTAAAAACTACCAGACTTAGCAGTCAACTCCCTCTTCCTGTGCAGGACTGTTTCTAAAATGTATTTTCTAATTCTGAATATCTAGCACAATTTTAAGACATCCCATCTCTTGCTGTTTACAGCAGGATAATTCCATTGAAATAATGAAGTTTTCTTTTAATACTTCCCACTTTAATGGAGACCTGCTTAGGAAAAGGCAAAATGATATCTATCTCCATATCTATCTATCTGTCCATATATATATATCGCCATCCATCTTGAGTCCTTTCCCCGTTTTTGTGATATATGAAGGGAGCCTAGAAGTTTCTCCTCTTCCCTAGAAGTTTCTCCTGCTTATTTTTTCCATTAGAAATTCACATCTGGTATACTCTGGAACTATTTTAATACCACCAGGAAAAAACATACTGTCTAGAGGTTGAAGAACGAGGGGTTGCTGGAGAAGAAGTGAAGAGCTAGCAATAGCAGGGGGAACTCTGGCCTACTTTATCAAGTCAGATATGTAAAAAAGGCACAAGCCCAAGTTTTGCAGAATTCTTTGCAGGTTACAGCCATGCCTCTCATAATAGCCATGCTCATATAGCATCTCCATTAACCACTGCCTTCAAACTCTTTCCTCTCCCCACTTCCTCCAGGTGCATTTCACTGTGTACAGAGACAGCCAGTGCAAGTTAAGGCTGATGATGGAAGCATGATTCATAAGCTCAGTAGAGTTGGAACGAGGTGGCAATACCATGGAGAAGACACCTTTCTTGCCTTAGCCTGCAAATGACTTCCAAGGGATTTTAGGAGGGCAATGTGTGGTGAGTCTACCTTCAGATAATTAAAAGTCCAGTGATACAGACGACATTTTAAAGCAAAACAACTGTAAAGAGGAGTCAGGAACAAAAGTTGGAGCCCCCTAGCATTCTCTCTGGCTTTTACAGAACTATTTTTAAGTTTTGTTGAAATTCAAGAGCACAAGAGAATTAAAGAATACAGAGCTGTGTTCTCTCTCTCTCTCTCTCTCTCTCTCGAGAGAGAGAGAGAGAGAGAGAGAGAGGGAAAGTAGAGTTAGCAAGTTAAAAGACGTATTTGGTTGTCACTATAAATACATTCTGTATTGAAACACGCACACATATCCCTCCCTGCCTTTTGATTCGAGACTTTTTAAAAAAGGTTTAAAGGGGAAAAAACAAAACAAAGAACTGTACTCAAAATTTCTCCCCCATGCATCACATAAATTACGTATAATAAGAGGCTCCTTCAAAGATACACATTTCCAAATATTAGAAAATGCACAACGGGGGATAATGTTTCATTTACACAAAATGAAATTTCTACCTCATTGAAAGCCTGGACTCATTAATTTTACAAGTTAGTTACAGTTCTTACTCTCATATCACAAGTGTAATAACTACTAAAACACAGTTCCTTAGCACAGCAACAGCACAGGGCTGATCATAGAATTCATATATCTTGCTTTAGACAGCTGATGGTTCATGCGAAGTATGAAATGGGACATCGCAGCCTCCTACATAGTTCATGCACAAAACTTTTAAAGGCTACAGAAAATCCAACCACAGCAAGAGTATCCATAACCATATTAGCAATAGATACCATTAATACTTGGACTGTTTCTCTGCAAAGAAACATTCATTCCAGACCTCATTACAAACCACACTTAAATTTAAAAAATCAACATACACTAGTACTTCCCCCATTTTTGAAAAATATAATTTTGTACTTACTATAAAATGATTCCCTAGGAAAACTTAGAGACGCAGTTTAAAGATAATCTTCTGCCTTACATACAAGCTCTGTGTATGTTTCATGCCTGGGAATGCTTTCTCCTATCTATCAAAGGAAAGGCTACAAACTAGTATGACATAAGGGATCAGGAAACAAGAGGCCAGGGGCTTTTTCCTTTCTTTCAACTACGATAACCTAATAGTGGTATTTGGGGATAGGTTTATGACTCACCAAGACTCATTTTCAGCTAAAACAAAATGATGGGAAACCACACACACACACTGACACACACACACACAAATGTAGGGAGAAGGCGAGGAGACAGAGAGAATCAATAAGATGTGTCCTACATAGTCTATACTTATGGCTCAGTGAATTCTTAGAGCTTGGGTTACTAACGCAGCATCAATTATGTAGCAAGTGCTTAAAAGATAACAAAGAGCCAGCCCTTTTAAAATAATCTTGCCATATGTACTTGATTCAGCTTCAGAGAACGCTAATCTCCACAGATCATTTTGTGCAGTATTCACTATTACCACAGCTAGAACAAACTACGAAACTATGCCAGAACTAATCCCTTAATTGACAGCAATTAGCAATCTATTTGTGCAGCCTGTTAACTATAATTGGAGAGTTCTGCTTTAATCAAAGGTAGATTAGCTGTAATTAGTTTTGCATTTAAACTGCTAACATGTAAACTATACTATTGATTTAAGGCAATAATATAACTTTTGTGTTTCACACCTTGGAAATTGCTAAAGAGGAAAGGAGAGGAAAAAGTGATAAATCAATCGGGAAAAGCATTCAGCTCACCTGCCCAAAGGAAGGAAGTGAGACAGTAGCTATATTTTCATAGGTGAAAGCATTATCACACACCATAGAAGATCAGAACCATGTCTACTCTTTACCCCTCATGGATCCAGAATATAGCTCTTATTCAACAGGTGTTGATGTGCTGTAATCAAGGCTGTAATTTGTTACACTCTGTATCACTTGTAAACACCTGAAAAGTAAGATCAACATTTTCCTAAGGAAAATGCTCTAATCATGCACAGCTGTGAAGTCAGCATGTCAGCTGTGACTCTACTGCACTACAGGTCTTTGCAATGTGAAAATGAAAATCTCTCACCTTGCTCATCCTATCCCTCTCATCACAGGACTCCAAATCAGGCATGTCTGCTTCTTCTGGAGCTGCCTCAGCACAGCTGTCTTGCTCACTGCAAAGCGTGTGCCCTGCCAAAATCGACATGTATTGGAAACAAAATTGTGGGTTATGGAAAATTTGAAAAGTTTAGAGCAGTGAATAATGAGCTTTCATGAACTATCAGGTTCCATGTGCCAGTGGTTCCTGGGATGCACAGGGGCCTACCAACATTCAACTCATTCCAGGAGCAGGTGCCCAAACAGGGCTTTGAGCACAAAGGTTTCATGGCAACATAGGAAATTTGATTAAACTATAAACACTAATCACATAATGTTATGGGCCTGATTGAAGTTAGAGACCACAAAAGTTGATGCAGAGTTAAGGCCAAGCTCCATGTTGAGATTAGGTTCTATAAAGCTCCAACCCTTCAAAGGCCTGTGCTTAACTTTATACTTGAGCAATTCCACTGATCTCATTGTAACTAGTCGTGGGTAAAGTTGAGTAAGTCTTTGCAGGATCACGGCCTTACTTAACATTTCCTCCACACAGCCTTATATTGGAAGATATTAATAAATTACAGTTTATAGTTTTACATTAAGTTTCTCTTCTAATGTTAGAATCAAAAATACTTTTACAGGAATTTTTAAGTTAAACTATTAATTGACAATTGCTTCTTTCTGTGTGCAATGTAAAAGTAACTGCATTCATCTATATCTTGGCAGTCTCATTTTTGATCCAAAAACCCATAAAAATTCCTTTGCAGCTACTGCCCAAGACCCCGAATACTCAAGCACAAGCACAATTTTTGCACATGAGTAATCCCACTGAAGTCAATAGGACTACTCATGTACTTAAAGCAATGTATATATATATATATATAAGGTGTACAAGGATCCACCTGCCTGAACTCGGGCTTCAATTTATACATAGTCTGTATTATTCTATTTAGCATAAGGGTTTTTACATTATATAAGTTACTTAAAGAATACTCTATCAATAAACAATGAAACAACAACAAAGAATATCAAAGGAAGAAAAAAACATTGTGAATATCCCATGTTAGCTTTTTTTGTGGGTGTGGCCTTACTAATCTAGTTTTTAACCTTTCAGCAGTCCAACAAAAAATTATGCTCTAGTTCAGGGTAGGCAACCTATGGCACGGGTGCCAAAGGTGGCACGCAAGCTGATTTTCAGCGGCACTCACACCACCCGGGTCCTGGCCACCAGTCCAGGGGTCTCTGTATTTTACTTTCATTTTAAATGAAGCCTCTTAAACATTTTAAAAACTTTATTTACTTTACATACAACAATAGTTTAGTTCTATATTATAGACTTATAGAAAGAGACCTTCTAAAAATGTTAAAATGTATTACTGGCACGCAAAACCTTAAATTAGAGTGAATAAATGAAGACTCGACACACCACTTCCAAAAGGTTGCCAACCCCTGCTTTAGTTATATGTAACAGCTGGAAAAAAACTATTATCTATTTATTTGATCCCAAAGGGGATATGAGCAGCTCTCTTAAATTATTAGGTATTTTCTGTAAGATGTTTTGATATATGTAGATCAGTTTTCTTCTATATAAATTAGCTTTTTGGTAATGTTTTCAGCCTATAACAGAGGTGGGCAAATTATGACCCAAAGTCACATCTGGCCCGCATGACCATACTGCCCGGCCCTTGAGCTCCCGGCTGGAGAGGCTTCTCCCAGCCCCTCCCCCGCTATCTCCTCTCCCCTCCAGCCTCAGTGCACCGCACAGGCAGCGTTCTGGGTGGCAGGACTCGCTCCTGCTGGTCCACCCAGCTGCGGGCTCCTGCCGCTCTGAACAGCATGCTAAGGGAGCAGAGAGTGGGGTAGGAGTAAGATAAGGGACAGGAAGTCTCATGACAGGGGGCAGTTGGATGGGGTGGAGGTTCTAGGAGGGGGAGCAGTCAGGGTACAGGGAGAACGGGGTGATTGGTATGAGCATGGGACTCCCGGAGAGCCTGCAGAGGGCCAGGGTGTGGATATGGGCCGAGGCAATCAGGGAACGGGGAGCAGATGAGGTCCTGGGCGGGAGGGGGAGTTAGGGGCGGAAGGTCCTGGGACAGGGCAGTCAGGGGACAAGGAGCAGGGAGGGTTGGATGGGTGGGGGTTCTGAGTGGGGCAGTCAGGGGGTGGGAAGTGGGAGGAGGCGGATATGGGGCGGGGGACAGGCTGTTTGGGGAGGCACAGCTTTCCCCACCTGACCTTCCTTACAGTGTCAGAACCCCGATATTCCATTGATATTTCTCAGCTATATTCATGTGGGTTTGAGCGAAAAGATTATGGATGACTGTTTGAGTGTTCTGATTCAGAGTGAATGGCAAGCCATTGTAGTGATTAGTGTGCTCAAAATTTCCCTGTCAAGTCTATTTCTTTATTCTGTGGGTGTAGTGAAGTGGAATTCATTATGCTATCTGGAAACAGAGATGTATTTTAAGAAATGTACTAGACATATCAGAAAATGCAATTCTGCTGGCCCTTCACTAAAGTTCACAGAAAGTTAAAGTTAGTGCCGTAGCTACTATGAGTGTTTTGCTAAAAAATTAAAGTTGGGCCAAGAAGACATGTCAGGGCAGGTTTTCTAGTTCTCATTTGAAGACAATTCATACTTGAGCTTGGGCCTGGGTCACGCTTTTAGCCACAACCAGCAAAAACTTTACAAGGTTTTCATCACCCTGAGTTACATCTGAGCCAAATTCAGAAAACATCACCCTGCTGGTTTGGCTCTGACTTGCATCAGCCTGTAGAAAACAGTACAGAGCTGAGTGATCTTTGAATTAAAATATTCAAAAATAGCAGGGAGGAGGTTCATATGGGAGGTTTCCATGGAGGCCTATCTCCACGGTGCTGAAAAATCTAAGATCTCCATCTTGACAAGGCCTGGTTTCAATGGGTTAAGATAGATGATAATGAAATGCATTTGTGGAAGTGTTTGGTTTCTAAGAAATTAAATCTGTGTTGAGCCTCTCATTTCTACAGTTTAGTCCATCAACTTTTATTATTTCCCAACTCCTTTACTAATATGTAGCAAAACTCTTAAATCCCCTAAAATATCCATTTTTAAAAAAGGGAAATGTGAAGAATATCATGAGTTTGGCTTGAGCAGCCTGTGTTTGTCCACTACGATTAATTATCCATTATAAGCAGCGTGAAATGCAGCCCACAATTCTTTCTTGCCCTAAGCCAACAAACAGCTTGCCTTTTATAGATATCAGGGCTTCTTTTCCTGTTACTAGTAAGACACCCCTTTAATCTACTTCCTGCAGTATAAACACTCCTACCCAACACAGACAGCAATCTTTCACTTACATCTTAATGAACTGTCACACAATGCATGTGACTACAGTATTTCAAAAGTCTCAGGCTGCCAAACTCAATGTCTACTTTAATAGGGTTATCTGCTGGTAGTTCTATATTGCCACTGAACTCAGTAATGTTGAATGTTCTTATAATAGCTATTGAAATACATTGCAGTTACTGTTCCCTTACTGTTGGTTCATTACATTGTTTTATTCATATCCTGTAAATCTTTACTTAGCTATTCATGGAGCTCTGTAAGGACAATGTATGAAGTTATCTTTTGCTGTAACTGAAGACAGTCTAGGCATATACAACTTGTTAAATGAAGACAGCACAGGGGCTTCACTTTTTATGAAGGAATTAGAAAGAGAAATCCAGAAAGCAGCAGAGAGGCAGCAAGGTAACTATACACGTGCCTCACTTTAAGCATGAGTAATCCCATGGAGATCAACAAGACTGCTCTGATATTTAAAAGTTGGGCATGTGCTTAAGGACCTTGCCAAACCACAGTGACAATGACCACAAAAATAGCTGTCCTTTTTAGGACGGTTTGTAAGAGATTTCGCTCGGTTGTTTGTTTTACCCGATGCACAAGAAGAGTTTGGTTTTTAAAAAATTAAAGTGAAACTCTCGAGGTCCAGCATAGACTTCTCATACCTACAGCGGAATCTCAAAGATACAAACACCAGAGTTACAGAGTGAGTGGTCAGCTGGATGCCGTCTGTAACCGAAAGCTATCAGGCTGCAATGGAGACACCCACCCCACCCCAAAAAAGGGAGGGAGGGGCAAATATTTTTCTTTAGCCCTGGGGCTCGGAGCTTCAGCCAGGTTGGGGGTTAGGGCTGCAGTCACAGGGTGAGGGGGGGTCAGGGCTCTGGGTAGTGGGTGGAGGTCAGAGCTACTTACCCTTGGGAGCATTGGGGGTCAGGGCTTCGGCCCCGCAGGGCAGTGCCGGGACTCGGGGCTTTAGCTATGAGAAGAGTGGTGGTTTCAGCCCCAGGACTCCAACTATAGCTACATCCCCGAGTCCTGGCGCACCCTTTGCCCCAGCTGAAACTGGGATTGGAGCCGTGGGCAGCCCTGAGCCCCAGCGCTCCGCACAGGGCAAAAGCCAGGAATGGAGCTGCAGGGCTGAAGCCCCAAGCTGCAGCACTTTCCCCAGATCTAAAGCCCTGAGCCCTGGTACTCACAAGGGTCAGAAGCCCTGACCCTGCCCAGAGCCTCAACCCTCCCTCTCTCCCTCACCCCAGTGGCAGAAGTCCGTAATGTTCAGAGTTATGGACAACCTCCATTCCTGAGGTATCGGTAACTCTGAGGTTCTACTGTACTGCTAACTAATAAGCATGGAGCCAGAAGGGAGAGTGATAACACAACATGCACACTCAGATTACAGGTGTATCCATAATAATGCTGCTGAGATTTTACAGACAAAAGATGTAATTTTTAAGAGGGTCACTGAGCTTTACAGTCTAAAAACTGAAGCGTTAAACAATGCTGCTTAACCATGCTTGTTAAAAAGCAGTACAACTGATTACAAGAAGGGTTTCAGAAGACTGAGGAACAAAAATTCTAAACACAGCTGGCAGAAACAGACCAGATCACCAGAAACAGCCCCTGAAATTTTATATTCACAATGTTTAACATAATAAGGGTTGTAACAGCAATAGTGATCTGTCCCTCTGGCTCTTCATTTCTTTACCTGGTCACTGCCTAAGGAGCAAAATCTTCAGATTATCATCCAGTAAATCCTATTGAAACTTTAAGACCATGTAAAGAACCAGTAAAGATATTTTAAACACACTACATGACATCTCAAATTAGAAATCTGCCTCACAAAAATAACCCAGACAAAACTAAGGTGACTGTTACTATTAATTTGCTCTGAAATCCAAATTTACTTTGTCTGGGGGAATTGGCAAGAGAGGAAGACAGAAAAAAATGGGGATTCTTATAATGTAGTGATCCGCTTGTTTGTTTTTACAACATATGAATCTTTCAGATCCTAGGGTAACTGCGGCTCTGGTTTTCCTGCTTGCAGAGTGACAAATTGCAGACTGCTCAGGAACATTTAACTGTTTCATAACTGGCAAATGAATGTATTCATTCAAAATAGTGATATTCCTGTTTTACCACACAAAGTGATAACACAAAGTTATTTGTAAGGCTTTTGGTTGTCCCTGTATTTTGTGTAGTGTGTCCTATGTCTTCCGATGCAGTAATCTCATACAAAACAAGAATATTCAGAGCCTTGCCCCCAATATCTAGTACATGAAGAAGTAGCTCACATATTTCCACATGGAGGCCATATGGTTTCACTATGCAGAAGAGAAGTAGAAATTATGGATAAAAAATAACCTTCGGATGTCTTACTAACCTAGCGGCAATGCTCTGTGCTGAGTTTTGGGAGACCTACCTTTGGATTTTTAGTCCCCATTCTCTCACTCTCTGGACTGGATGAAGTTGGGTGTTGTGGAGGCATGACACCATTCTTGGGGAAGGGATAGGGCCTTGAGTGGTCGTTTTAGCTAATTACGGGAAAAATGTTGAGAGTCTCCAGGGGGAATCCTAGCAGCAAGTGCTTCTCAAACAAAATTATAATGGCTGTTCTGGGGGAATAGAAGATTAAAACTTGGGGGGGAAATTAAAAGGTGAGAGGAGGAAATCTTTGTGGTTTCGTAACTGGCACATAGAATCCTGCAGGGAAAATATGTACCTATTGTTCACCTGGCTATACATCAAAATCTTAATAGTCAGCCTAATTAATCACAAAAGAAACATGAGTAGCTAAGAGTCAATTGATCCAATGGGTTTAAATTGCTGGAATTTTGGTTTGGTTTTCTATTAACCGCCCTCCCACAAACATACACGAGTAAAAAACTATCCACTATCAACATTTTTAAGGCCTTCCTTAAAAGATCAGAATCTAAAATATTGTTCCAATAAACAGAATTATATACCAAAGCACCTTTGGTAAAAGTTCCATCTCATACTTTCTGCATAACGTGCAGCAAATCGCTCCAGTGAAGTATAGCATCTAAAGCCACACAAACATAATGGTCCAGCCAGATCCTGAGCCCAATAACTTTAAATTCCAAAGTTCGGCGGATTTTATTTAGCTCAGTACATAAATATAAGAGTACATGCTATAAATAAAGCATGTGATAGAAACCACTGAGCTGATTTATCCAGTCAGCCAAGCTGGCAATAATCAGCTAGGATACTAATAAATAGGTCAATGGGTATTTCACACTTGATTGCTTTGGACAAGAAGTCACAGAGCTGAAACCAAAAATCTGAGACACAGCTACAATCCCAGATATAATAATAAAATGTACCTCTATTTAACTTGCATTTCAATCCGATTTTAGATAGTAAAAACCAAATAATGCACAGGGGCTAGAAGAATAAGAGCTTTGGAAGACCATTTTACACTTTGTTTCACTGATGTCTGAAGAGATAGAAAGTGATGGAGGAGATCTAAATGCTTGCTTCCAAACCTCAACCTTTGAAGTAGGTCCCAAGCCCTATTGCCACTTTAATCTAAAATCCTCCCAGTTAGAATGTGCGTGTGTGTGGTTCAGTTTTAAACATTTTTAATACCATGCTTTAGATGCACATGGAAGTTGCAAGCACTTTTGTATTAAGGAAACTTTTGTAAGCATTTCTGAACCATCTGCTGAAATGCTATTTTGTTGCTTCCTCCAATTTAAATTGAGATACTCCTACTCTTCCTTCAACAACAGTGAAATAAAGCGAAAACCATGCCCACCTCCCCAATTTTCCTACTATGGGGAAAAAATTCTGACAACAGGGTTCGAGCCTTTCCTATGACCTGTATGCCTTGCCCATGAAGGGTAGTAACTCATTGAAACTGGGATCAAGATGCTCTTACCTCGAGAAAGAAAATTAAGTGATTTTATATGTGTAAGGGTGACATCTTGTGGCCAATTAGAAAAATCCCAGGTATGGAGCTTATGAATATTCCCTCCCCACCACCTCATCCTCACAACTGCTTTTTAAAAGCAATCATTCATCTACTGTTGATGCCTGTTCATGTTCTATCTGCTAACTAACAATTTGGAACATGGTAAATTTTTAGGAGCCTTCTTTCATATTTGCCTTCTTCAGAGCAAGAAAAGGAGAAAAAAGAAAATACAAAAGCCCACTCCATTTTACATTATTCTAACTACATTTTTACATGAACTTCTGAAAAAAATAGACCAAACAAATAAATACACTTGAGAGTGTCTTTTGTTTTGGGATATTCACATATTTAAAAAGCCAAACAAAAACTCACACATTTCTCTGACCAAATATCTACCAAATTGCTACCTAGACAGGGAATTTGTGATTGCAATGTAGCGTAACCACAGGTCACGTCATAAATTCCCAAGTGTAGCGCCTGTTGATAATCTAACCACAGCGTTTAGGGCCTGATTCTCATTTCACCCAGGTATAAATCAGAAGTCACTCCACTGTGGTCAATAGAGTTACACTGATGTATGTTGGAACCAAAGTGGACCCATCTCATATTAATTTCATTGGACATTGTTACCTTGGTTACTGCCACTATACATCAGTGCAGTGTCACTCCAGTCAGACAGGCTTTCCATGCGGCGTGGAGGTGGTTGCATTAATTTCTGCCCCCCCTCGATTTCAGGATAAGTGCGCACTGTAAGGCACAGTGAAGGCTGAACTAGGGCATCTTTCAGCATGGTTGAGTCCAGGTTTTCAGCTCCTCTTTTGTTAATCTCAACAATTTCATCACCAGCTTTAAGGCCTGCAGAACAGAAAGTAACAGGGAAATATCACCCAGTAAGTTTCTGTTACCCATGTACCCCAAAGACCTCAGTCTGTGTATTTATGAAGTGCTAGTAACTGTGACATCTAGACATGACAAACATTTATGATCCCAAACATGGAGAAACTTGATGGGTGTTAAGGGATTACTGAGGGGTGCTGAGTTTTGTGAAGAGATCTATCTTAGGGTTTTCTACAGCATCCCATCATCATAGTATCATTGTGTTCGTTGTCACCATGTGGTACATTTACAGTTTTTTCACTGAATTCCACCGTACGCCCTTTGTGAGCGAAGAAATCAACTTTTCTTTACATCATTTTCTAGGAGAAAAGCCATGCACCGCATTGACAGAACACACTGCTTATAAACAGACTCAGACTTCTAACGCTTTCCAGATTATTGGTGAAGAAAGTAGTAGTGCGAGATGAATTCGAACAGGAATTTACTTTCCTGCTTCACATTGACCTGGGGGTTAGAATGAGAGAAAATTGATCATAGAAATAAGAAACCAATTCATTCAGACCAGCTTGTCCAATGTTCTGCCATCAACACTAAAACATTTTTAACTTTAAAATAAATTGTGCCAATAAAGTCAGACTTCCAAGCTTCAAGACATCACAATTCTCATCACTAACTGGAGTCATTTAGCAGAGTGTCTGTTAGAAAATGTTTAGGCAAGACTGTGGCTTTACATTAGTGGCTGCATTGTAGGGGTGGGTAGGAGGAAAAGCCATGTAATGGTGGCCCCTCTCTGCTGGTCAGTGCAGAGGAAGGGATGGGAGAGAAGCAAAATCATGACCCCACCCTTTCAAGGAGACTAGCACCATAATTCAGGGGATCTCATTTTTTTTCAATACCAGGACTCCCCTCCTCCAAACACATACTCTTCATTTAGCTGGGATAGCAACATGGAAAGAGCAAGGTGGCCATGACCCCTTGCATTGAGAACTCCTCTTCTAGATTTCTGAACACTCTGGTATTGCGCAGGAACACTCCACCTGGACTCTGCAGGCTTCTTGTGCCCCTGCCCTTCCTTGCTCAATAAAGGTGAGCCACCGTCTAGCCCTCAATATTTACAAACTAGTGAGTGTAATACCAAAAAGGGAGAGGAGGAGGATTACTAGCCAAAATCCGCAGGGTGAGAACTAGGGAAGTACTAGGCAGGTGCAATAGGCTCATAGCCAAATGGGAAAAAAAAGGGATTTGGAGCATTTCCCCAGTTCTGCCCTTTCTAGCGTCTCCATTTCTGTTTTTGCAGTAGCAAAAGCCATTTTATAACCAAAAACTGCTTTTTCCAAGAGACAGAAGCCAGGAAGATTTACTGGTTGGTCTGAGCATTGTGTTGTCTCTTCCCATCAACTACTCATAGCTCTCCTATCTGGCAGAACTAGAGTGCCTTGTATTCTCATGGTGCAGTCTCTGCAGTAGAAGTCATCTGAACACGTGTGACAATCACTGACACTCTCTCTATAAAGCAGGATTAGTTATATCATTTATTTAATTTTCTTCACCCTGATGAGTGCTTTATTGGAAGGGGCAAGCCATTGCCATGGTAAGGAAAAGTGGCAATGTCCCTGACTGAAACAGAATTGGATTTAGGACTTTATTTTGCCTCCTCCCTGGTCCTGAAAACATATTATATCTTGTCACATAAATCCTTTAAAACTAAATTTATTCATGGTAGTTATCCAATTTTGGGCATGAGCTCTAGTCCCAGTGTCTACGGGAAAAAAGAATCTGGAGAGAAAACAGCTGGCTCTCGCTTAGCCCAGGAAAGACAAAGGTGGTGGTGATAGACAAAGAGAAGCATTTTGAAGATCCAGCAGAGAATGTGACCTCACTCACACCAGAGGGTTTGTACATCCTGGCAGCCAGCTGCATGCTGAACCAGCTTCCATTATCAAGGGGGCCTCGAGGGTCAACCCAGACTGAAGCATGTCACACTGATCTGTTCTGGAGGTACTGAGCGCACTGATGAACGTAGCTAGGCTAGGTCACTGCAACATGCTGTGCCTTGGGCTGGCCCTGGAGGTCACCTGAAAAAAAAAGCTAGTTCAACACACCACTACCTGTTGGGCACAGCAGACCAACGTGAGCACATCACAGTTCTGCACTAGCCAGCTTTGGGTTGATTTCGAGATCCTGGTCCTTATCTTCATACCCCTAGCCAGGCTCCATCCTGTTCATCTGCAAAATCACCTCTTGCTCCACACCCCAGTGTGTCCGCTGCACTTGAAAGGGGTGCTCTGGCTGATAGCGGAAATTGCAGGGTCAGAGGACAAGCTGTTCTTGGTGGAGGCTGTTAAAGCCCAGCGATCTCTCTATAGGAGACCATGCCGACCCTGAGTCTTGCCATCATCAGGACAGGATGCAAGACTCAGCTCTTTCAGCAAGACTTTCCCTAAGAATTGCATTGTGAATCCAGCTGCATCCTCCAGGAAATAAGCTACCTAGATTTGATTCTGCTTAAGTAAGTGGCTTTCCATTTGGTGCAATGGGGAGGGATGTCACAGGAAGCTGTGGGAGCTTTGTTCCTCTTTGGGGGCAGGGGGGAAATAGATACTTCTCAGGGTACGTCTACATTGCAGCTGCGAGTGTGCCTCCCAACTCAGGTATGCAGTGCGCTAAAAATGGCAGACTAGCCAAGGGTAGCGCAGGCAGCGGTTTCGGCTGGCTGCCCACATACGTACCCAGAGTGTCCAGGCGGTTTTGTACTCAGGTGGCTAGTCCAAGCTACCACCTGTCCTGTTTTTAGCATGCTAGCTCAAGCACAGTTTGAGTGTTTGTCTACCTGAGCTGGGAAGCACACCCCAGCTGCAATGTATATGTGTCCTTAACATATATAATTATGTCCAGATGCTGTAGTGTGGGGCATCACATAGCTATAAAATCAACAATAATAATAAGCTGGTCCAAAAGTTTCAAAATTTTAAATGTATTGATTAAAAGGGGGAAAAAATGTCAAAAACATTTCCATTGTTTGACCAGCCCTAATAATAATATTCACCACTTCCCCACCCTTTTCCATTATTTTTTGCATGATAAAACTTATACTTGCACTGACTCACTTGCAAAACTAACAGCAGAATAAAATGAAAAATGAGAATAGCTTAAAAATAAATGGACCACAAAATCATAGTCTAAACAACAAAACAGGTCAAGCATTTAGCATTATTCTGGGAGGCTGTTTTCTGCTAACTAATGCCCTGTCGCAGTTTTAACACATTAATATGTGTGTGACCATAAATCAGGGGTGGGAAAACTACAGCCCGCGGGACTGTGGTGACTGGCCAGCCTGAGCTCCCGACGGGGGAGGCTGCTCCCTGACCCTCCCCTGCCTTTCCTGCTTCCCTGCTCTCCCGGAGCCTCAGTGCGTGTGAGCTCCCAGCGTGGGAGGCTGCTCCTGGCCCCTTCCCCGCTCTCCGGAGCTCCAGTGCGGACAGCTGGAGTTGACCCTGTTATTTTGAAAAGACCAATTTCCCACTGACAACTTAGTTTAGCATTCCAAATCCAGAGAAGCCATGCACCCAGTTTCCTTTGCTTGCTTGGTTTTTGTCTAGAATCTTGCTCAAATATCTTGTAAAATTCAGGAAACTGCACTTGATATATCCAAACTTGCTGAAGGAGGACTGCCCAGATCTCTCTTCCCTATCCCTTTATATTTGCCTTGACTCACCACAGTACCCCAAAGCATTTTGTTTGCCTACCTATGCATCTGCGCTGAGTAAGGAGAAATGTTAAAGGATTTTGCTGGAAACTTTGTACACTCTGTCCAGAAAGATGGTGACCTTTCATATGGGAAGAGAGTGGGGAGTGGAAAGTGACAAGAACAAGGAGTGAAGGATCTTCATGGTTCTGAAACTGATGTAGAATCCTCCAAAAACGCTACTGAAATCCTCTCAGCTGATTACACTCTTAAGATCAGTTCACTGGCCTAGTCAGCTCTGTTAGATCCCAGGATCAGAGCAGCCATGATTCCTGAAATGGCTGAAAGCATAACTAGGGACAGTGATCTCAGCCACTGGAGTGAAGATGTGCCATTTATTTTATTTCTCCAGCTCTTAGGATCAGTTCTAGAGTGGCTTTCTGGACCACTTATCTTTCTCACTGTGGTACATGTAATCCTGCTATGTAAGAGATGGGCAGAAAAGCAGTTCAGAACAAAGAGTGACTGCACATATATTGTAGTCAATCCCAAATCATTCTGTAGGTTGGATGGGGAGGTAGACGTGGGCAGCAGTTCTCAACCCGCGGGCCGCATATGGCCCAATTAGCACACAGCTGCAGCCCAGCTCGCCTGTGTGGTAAAGGCTACGGGGCTCTGGGCTCTCAGCTGCCCTGCCAAATGGCAGGCTCCAGGCTGCCCAGCTAAGCAGTGGGCTCTGGGCAGATGGCTGCTGCCCAGCCACACACAATGGGGTCGGGGTCCTGGCTGCCCTGCAACCCCACATGGTCAGAGACCCACACAGCAGGGTCTGGAGGCAGGGTCCCTGTCCCCTCACCCCCGCCAAGCTCTCCGATTCTGGCCCCACTCTGTGGAGGGGTCTCTGGGCAGAAGGCACTGAGCATAGAGGTCTGTGAGGGAGACTGTGGGGGGCACTGTGGTTCCCAACCTGCGGACCAGGTAACATTTTGTGGGCTGCATATGCACTCCACTCTGATAAATAGGTTGAGAAGCACTGTGCTAAGGTATCTGGGGCCCTTCCAAGCACTTCTTTGAGATAAGTACAGGTTTTTTGTTGTGTGTTTTTACAGCACCTAGCACAGTGGAGTCCTTCTGGTCTGACTGGCACTCCTTCCTGCTACTGCAATACCAATAATAAAAAATAATAATAATGAGACTATTTTAACTTGCGTAAAAGTCTTCCAGTATCTTTTACCTTTCTTGAAAGCCAGACCTGTCTCTTTTACACGGTTCACATAAAGCCGACGAAACCCTTCTTCTTCCACAGAAGAGAGAGAAAAGCCTACAGAAATACCAAGCGACACAATTAAAACATCTTCAGAATTAGTTATTTCAAAACCACAAGAGACATCTTATGCACAGTATCTGAGGGCCCTCTTTTCCACAATAAGCAAAATCCTTGATAAAGCAGTACCCGATACTATTGTGAGCATCCTACTCATGCAAGTAGTTCCATAGCAGTATTCCAGTATTCATGTGAGTAAGGATTATCCATGTGAGGTAATGGGCTTTTTAGAATTGGGGCCCAATTTTTCAGGGGGCGAGGGGTAATATTAAAGTTTAAAAAAACTGAAAAGGAAAACTACTAAATAAAAAAAAGTTACTCAAAAAGCTTAATTTAATTTTTGCATTTACATAAATCATTTAAGTTTTATTTGGAGAGACCACAGCTGTAAATTGTTGGAATGTACTTAAAATTGTCTTGCCACAAAAGGTTACTTCAAGAAGCTGGATATTTGCAAGCAAAATGTATACAATGTTATGGTTTGTGTCCCAAACCAACCAAGGCCAGGAAATTCAGAGTTATGGCTGACTCTGATACAAGGCATAATAGTGCCTGTTGAAGCAGAATGTCAGCTTTTACTTTTTGAATTTCCTGGGCTGGGCTGGTTTGTAATATGCTGCCTTTTTTTCTTTTCTCAGCTGCTGCTGGCATGACTTGTTATTCACCAAGTCTCAGTGCACATTTTTATGGCTAAGTTATAAACCTGCAAACCAGAGATTTATAATGGAAACACTGACACAGACTTCATTTTAAGAGTGCAAATGGCACAACTATATTTGATATTGGTGATTTTCTTTATCCGTTACTTGGATTTAATATAATGTCAGCTCTAATGTGTGCATAAAATAAAATGTATTTTATTAAATTTGTTTTATTTATTTACTATTGAGACTTACTTAAAAAAGGACATTTGCTTTTCTGAAACTTTATAGCACCCTAGATGTGTAAAGACTTCAGTTTATTCCTTTTTTCAAAGAAAACTTTTATGAATCTCTAGGGAGAGATGCTTGTTTGACATGCAATCAGCCACCAGTGAAAAGGAAGCAGATGTACTGGGAGCCTATTCTGACTCTCTGACTCCCTTTCAAGTTGATGTTTATGGATGTCAAGTTATTCTTTCATTCATCATTAAAAAAAATGGGACCAGCCCAAAGGTATGGCATAAATGGCATATGGCCATTTATCACTTAACAGCCAATTTGGAGACTTGAAGCTTGGCTCCTTAACTTGGAATATAAATGGAATCTGTCAAGTTCACTTGACCAAGGTTAGTAGGGAGAGAAATTCTGAATAAACTGAAGAACGGCCGGGGGGAGAAAAGAAAGGTAATTATGGGCTTGTCCTCACTGCAAAGTTAATTCAAGTCCTATCCATTCACAAAACCCCTTAAACTGAAGTGGAGCAGTGCATTTAACTTGAGTGAACTGACGCATCGAGGCTACAGCATGAGTAAGCAGAACACACCAGCTGCTAGTCCAATCACTCCGTGCACTCAAGTGTTACTTTGCAATGTGCGCTCAAGCTAGACCAACTCCAGAGGCATTAACTCGGGTGTAGATCAGCTAACACAGCAGTGAAAACATAGCCTATAACATGGCTCTTGAAAGATGTAATGGGACCAAGAGGTTGATGAAATACATCTTGTGAGCTGTTTATGAGCTATACTGTCCCCTTCCAGAGAGAACCTGATGAAAGTGGACAAGTTCAGCTGAAAACTCGGCAGACTTTACTGTAGGCCATGTCTACACTACAAAATTATGTTGACCTAACTTAGGTTGCATACAACCACTGCAGTTATTAAATTGCTTGTGTGCATACATGCTTGGCTCCTTGTGTCGGCGGTGCATGTGCCTACCAAAAGCACCTGTATCGATCGTATTGTCAACGTGGGGCAGTGTGGGATGACTTCCGAACGCCAGTAATAATCCAAGTAAGCAACACAGTGTCTACACAGACACTGTGTCAACTTAATTACATTGACTGAGACTCTATGCTCCTCAGGGAAGTGATGTTACTAAATTGGCATAGAGAGGCGCTTACGTTGGCAGGAGCCAAATTTAAGTGAAGACACTTCCACAGCTAGGTTAACACAAGGCAGCTTACATTGACCTGTGTAGTGTAGACCAGGCCTTAGCAGAGTTTCTCTCAATCATTCTATTTGAGGAGCTGGGTTTGTCTGCCTTAAGTCGCTTTACCTTAGCCAAGTCATTTAACCTCTGTCTTTGATTCTCTAGCTATTCCGTGAAGATAGTAACACTTCCTTACCTTAAAAAGGCACTGTCAGGATTAACTAACAGTTTGTAAGAAGATTAAAAGTGTACAAGCACTATTATTATGATTATAGCTGGAATGCTAGCAATAGCAACAGTTAATGGTGCCTACAGTTTCAGTAATGGCAACACTTCTTTAAATAACACTTTCTCAAGCAGGCTGCACAAGGCACATGGAATTTTGGTACATAGTATTAAAATCTTAAAAATGTGCAGTAAGTTTGCTTTGGATTGACTGAAGCACAGTAGTGAAAGCACGTGATAATCAGGAAGCAGTCTTTACAGAGCACACTGACTGGAGTAGGAGCACTGCCTCACTCAGTACAATAGTTTAAGATCCTGCATAGGTGCATTCTGTTGCTATCTAACTAACGTAAGCTCCAATTCAGCAAAGCATCCCTATTCATGGAAGCACTTATACAAGTGCTTTAATGCTTTCTGGATTTGGGGCTACAGTGTTGCCACACTATGGATTTTTTTAAAATTATTATGTTTTTTAAAAAACTAGGAAATTAAAAAAAAAATCTCTGTTAAGACATTAGGGTGCCAATGCTATAAAGGCTTACACACAGGCTTAGGGGTTTTTTTTGTTTTTTTTTCCATATTGCGAGAGGTCAGTAGGACTACTCACTGTATGTACAGTTAAGCACATGATCTTGGTAGGACTGTAAAAGTAAGCACTGCGTTAAAATTGCAAAGGTTATGTTCATCTACATAAAGGCAATGTCAAGTATTAAAAATTCAAATGAACTTGCAACCTTAACTCGTCTCTCGTATGCATGCATTTCAATATAGGCTTAAAATTACAAGATCACTTAACATTATTTCCACAGGAACCATGCCTTATTCAGAGCCTGATCCTCCTCCCATTAAAGTCAAAAGAAGTTTTGCTATTTCTTTCAATGAGTGCAGGAAGCATTATGAGGTGTATTAATTATCTGCAGGATCAGGCCCACCCATAAGACACATTTCATGCCTCAAACAGCTCACCTGGTCATTTTATTTTACAATAGCTTGATTTCATTGTTTTCCCCCCTTTTTTATGTTCCTGCCGCTAAATAAACCCAAAAGGGAATAAAGACAAGCCCGTAACTATTGAAGTCTTCCCAGGCATAATGTAATTATTGTACCTGGGGTCATAGTTGTGCTAGTTAATATGTATGTCTTAAATCTTCAGTTTTCAAATAGCAGCCAGTATTGCTGCTTTTCAGTGGAGCTCAACATTCAGAATGGCCTACAGCTGTATAATAATCAGTTTGGGGATTCACAATTATTCTAGTCATTAAAACAGAATATTTGGATAAACATTAGAAGATGCAGATCGGCTGCCCAAGGGGTAGGCTGCAAAAGAAATGTAACAATACTGTAATTGCCTGACCAAAGGGCAATCTTGCCAATCTAAAGGCCTGTAATTTTGAATACTAAAAAGCTGACAGAACAGATAAGACAGAGATTTTGTTAAAATGATATACAGAGTATTTCCCCCTCTTTATTAATGTGTTAATATTATGGGGCATATTCCGGCTTCAGAGATGCACTGGGCTTCTATAGACTTCATTGATACCAAACTCGTATATATCAGAAGCCGGTCTATGCTGCACAAGATTGTGACCTGTCTCGGGTGCTTGGGCAGGAAAGTAAAGGGGCACAAGGCGCTTCCATACTTCCCTGAGATGACTACCCATACCATGAGTAGCAGCATATAGGAGAGAGCATTGTCTGAAGGGGTCTCCCCGTCTGACGCTATATAACCCCCCATACATGGACAAGGAAGAGACTGGAGGATGCCAGAAATGCGTGGGGACAAAGGTCTATTCCCCTTGGTTCCAATGCACTTGAGGACACATGATACATCATGCACAGAGATGGTGCTGGATACTTTCCACTTGGAGCAGGAGGGTAACCAAGAGGTAGGCTGTGATTTTGGGTTTTACATTAACACTAGAGAACTTTTAGTGCACACCAGCAAGGTTAACATGGGCCAGTTAGTTTGCAACACGTTGTTGTGCATTGGAATATGCACCCTACTGGGGTGCACTACCACCCTCTGTAGGCAAATCCAGAGTCACAATCTGCTTCCCCATCTGCTCCTGCAGTAGTGCAACAACACACAGTCACTTGAGACTTACTGCAAAGCCACAATTTATCTTATAATACAAATATTAACATAACACATGGCTACTAGGAAAGGGGAGTTCTGCTATACGAGGTTCTGTTTTTCACCATTTCAGGTGATAAAAGCACTCAGTGGATGCATATCTCTGTGCCACATTCTTAATCACAAGGATTTTGCACAGTATGTTCTGAGAAGCTACACAAAGAAGAAAACATTTGCCTTTTCTCAAATTATAACTTTCATGAGCCATCTGCACACGCTACAGTTCATGCGCCAGTGTGGACTTCGCATTCAGCTTGTTAACCAAAAAAATAAAAAAAATCCATCCAGCTTCAATGTGAACAAGATGGCTTTTCATGGCTTCTCTTGCTCTGGATGACACAGGAGTCAGATGTGCTTTTTTTATTTTGCTCAACAGTCTCTTAAGATATTTTAATGAATACCTTAATGAATAAGAGGGTTTGATAGGAAAAATAAAAACAAATCAGGAAGAAAACTTACCATAAAAATCAGAGGCTGTATCCGACTTCTCAATCTGAATGTGCTGTGTAATTTTTTGACAGATTTCAATTTCTTTGTATAACTGAACAAACAAAATATTTTTAAAAATCCATTATCACACAAGGTTATACTGTTTGTCACCATTCTGAGCAGATCTTTCTTTTTTAATTAAAGGAGCAGAAGGGGAATCATGGTCATTTATTTACTGCAGCTTCCCCACACCTGTAAAATGTATTGCTGGAGCCACTGTGTTTTATTTTTAGAAACACTGAATTGTGATTAAAAGAGAAGAATGTGATATTTCTAGCATTGCCTGCATGCAAGTGGTTATATGCCAATGTCCATCCACCAGTAAAGTTCTGAGCGCGCAAGCAATGCACTCAGAACTTTGGCCCTCAGGTATTTCTGTTTAATAGTCTGGGAAAATTCAGGGTGTGTAAGAATCCTGATTTTAAAAAGATTTAAATCATTATTTGTATTGAAACTACTTTTTAAATTTTAAATTCAATTTTTTATTTACATGTTGCCTGTTCTTTACTTTTTCCCTATTTTATAGCCTGAAATTGTTGAAGTGGATTTTTTCAACTCATTTCTTTCATATATTTCCTAATTGTTAGAATATCACGTCTGACAGAAAGATTTCTCTACTACGAAGTTTCACACTTGAAATGCTCATCTAGGTCAGCGAGTCCAGTCTCCTGCCGTCACAGGCAACCCCATCACATCATCCCATTTATAAATTTATCAAGCTCTGTCTTAAAACTAGTTAGGTATTATTATTATTAACATCCTTACCATGGGAACATCATATACTCAAAACACAAAAATAATTATATGTGCAAGGAACACCATCTTCTGGTGTATCAAACTTCTACAAGTAAATAAACCTGAAATGATTTCAATCAGGCTATACTCCACCTATTAGGGGTTGCAACTTGAACTCAGTGGGACTTGTGCTTTTAAATCAGTCAGATGTCTGTCTGTTTCTTTCTTTCTCACTTATAGTGCCCACACCCCATTACCGTAGGTCTGAGCACCTCATGGTCTTTAATGTATTTATCTACACAACACTCCTGTGAGGCAGGGCAGTGTTATTATTCCCATTTTACAGATGGGGAGCTGAGGCATAGACAGGCTAAGGGCCAGATTTATAAAGGAATTTGGATATCTCAAAATGCAGCTTAGTGCCTAATGGGATTTTTAAAAGCAAGTAGGCAGCTCACTGCCATTGAAATCAACTTTTGACAGTCCCACTAGGTCCCTAAAAACCTTTGTAAATCTGGCCCCATAAGTGACATAGCCAAGGTAATTTGGGCTGTCTGTGGCAGAGTAGGGAATTGCACCTGGCTCCTCCACGGCCTAGGCCTAACCACTGGAATATCCTTCCTCTCTTTCAAGACATCCCACTCTCAGATGCCTAAATGCAGGATGAGCAGCCTAAGTGTAAGCTCTTGTTTTTGCAAATGTTGGCTTGTGTGTAGAAGAACATTCACAATAATTTTGCGAATGTATCAGCTGTCTAAATAACTACACTGTTAATGCTGATGCAAATCTGTATGGGAGGGACTAAGGTTTCATGCACTAAGTACTTTTTAATAAAAATACAATTTTAGCCCCCTGGTGCTATAAATGTCTAAGCACATAGAGCAGGAGTTCTCAACCTTTTTCTTACTCAGGACCCCCTCAACAGGCTAGAAAAATGCCAGGGCCCAGCAGGGCTGTGCAGGGCGGGAAGAGGACTTGGGGCTCTGTGCCTGGAGGGAAAAAGGAGGAGGGGCTGGGGGCACAGACATAGTTTTACTTCTGTTTGGGGTGGGGGTGGGGAGGGAAGCTGGCGGGGCTTGACTCAGCTCTGCACAGCAGGGTCCAGGGCGGGAGCACCACCTGCATCCCCTGTCTCACTCAGGAGGCCACTCAGCCTGACTGGGCTGTGGCGGAACACAACCAAAAATTATAACTCCAAGAGGGGATTCAGTTCAAAAAGTTCGAAAATTGCTCAGGGTGCAGGGAGCTGGGTAGCTGGGGCTGTGTGAAGTGAGGGAGCAGGGCTCCCAGTGCGGCTCCCAGCTTCAAGGTGGGGTGGAGTGGGGTGCTGGGGCTCCAGGCTTCAGCCCCCTCGGCTAGTCCTGGCTGGGGAGGAGGGGCAGAGGTTTGCATGCTTTAGACCCACCGCTCCCAGCTTCAGGGGCTTAAAGAGGTGCTGGCATCAGGCCCAAGCCATTCCCAGCTTGGGGTGCGGGGCTGCCGGCTTCAGCTCTGTGGCGCTCCTAGTTTGAGGAGGATGGGAAGGGGGTGCCAGCTTCAGCCCTGTACTGCTCCCAGCTTCAGTGCTGGGGTTCGGAGCACTGGGTTTTTGAAAGGGCTCTCAGACCCCCTGGCAGTTTTTGAAAAATTCAAATAAGAGACCCCAGTAGGAGTGGTGGGAGTTTTTGTTTTTTTTCTAAGCAGCAGCATTTACAAACTTGTTCATTACCATCTAAAGCTGCAATAGTAGAAAATTCAAATTGGTTTTACAAAGCCTCAACCTGATTTCCATCAAAGGTTTCTTTAAAAAAAATATTGAAATCATTATGCAAATAATCTTCATTGAAATGATGCCACCCTAGAAACAAGTTTACTACAGATTCTTTAATTGGGATATTTTCACAACATAAACAGTTTCTATTCCCTTTCCTCAACATGAACTGTGCCATCTTAACCAACAAGGAAGTCCTGAGCAGCATAAAAGGCCAGAAACAAAGTGTGACTGGCATGGTTGTATGTGGGTGTAGGGAAGGTTGCACAGAAAATATTCATGTGAATGCTACACTGTCTGCAGACTACAGAGTACTGCTCCATAGCACCTTTCTCAGCCGGGGGTTTCTACAGACATGGAACCAGGCCCTCAGCTGATGTAAAATGTCATAGCTCCATTAACTTCAACTCAGCTCCAATGATTTACACAAACTGAGGATCTGGGGCTTGACTAGCACGTCCAAGATACATAGATTCACTACCCAAATAGCCAGCATCGGTGGAACAAATCGGGCCACAGCTGTTTCTGCAACCAAAGGTTGATGTAGCTTGTGGCTGTGTGGGTACTTCACAGATTGTAGGGGAAGATTTCACTTCCTTATTCCTCCTTCATCGGTCTCCTGCACAAAGCTTGTATGCTTTGGCTTGGTCTGGATGACAAGGGTTGCACTCCAGCGGTATGTCTATATAGAAATAAAAAACCCACAGTTGGCCCAGGTCAGCTGACTCGGGCTTGTGGGGCTTGGGCTCCGGGGTTGAAAAATTGCTGTGTAGACATTCAGGCTTGGACTGGAGCCTGAGCTCTGGATCCCCTCCCCCATCGCAGGGTCCCACAATTCAGGCTCCTGCCCAAACCCAAACACCTACACAACAATTCTTAGCCCAGCCGTAGGTCTTTTATCCCGGTGTAGTGTCTCCTCACGGACTAAATAGGAGCCCAGAGTGGTCATTCTTTAGTGGATGAGCACAAGCAGAAGGCATCTTAAAGAAGAGATTTAATAATCTATACTTTCATACTGCAGACAGTTCAAGAGCATTTTACAAGATTTGTTATACTCTCTTATAACACCTTGAACAATAGCATGGCACCATTTCATTATCCAGCAAGCCCAATCTCCAACTCTAGGTGGCAGTGTTTCCTCTTTGTTCCAGTCATATTCCTGCTCAGCTCCCAGTGTTTCCAAAAGACTAAGGCATTACTATCTCCAGTAGATTTTTTAATTCTTCTCAAGTCTTTCATAGCCTTGCACAGACGCCATTTTCCTCTAAAGCTTTGATTCTCCACTCCCCACTCCCTTTCTTGTAACTCCTGATGCCTTCTTCCTAACTCCAATCCAACACTTTACTATAAAGTCCCTTGTTTCCCAGTTAAAGTACTTTACAGAACAGTAACACCTAAATCAGATGGAAAAGAAAGCAGTTTAGCATGTCAGGTTTCAGCCAAAGGATTCCAGGGCTTATTTGCTTTAAAAAGCACTAAAAACAAATAAAAAATAAAAAGCAACTACCCTGTAGCATAGCTAACACTAAAAAAAAAATCCTCAGAGTTACAAGTTTTAGCACATAACTAAATAAACATGGCGTCTCCATAGGCTTTTTTAAAAAAAGTTTGAATGTAATTACTTCATTTACATTATCAAATAATGTTTTTTGAAAATAGAGATTTCTAATCTCTAATTTTGATTGAAAAATCACCTGGTTTATGATGAAAGAAAAGAGAACATCTTAGCTGCCTCAGAAATTCTATTAAACTTTTTCTAAAGGAATACATTTTAAAAGCTGTTGATTAGAAGGAAAATAGAGAGTCAGGCAACATTAATATTAAATAACCCTATAAATAGCTATTTGAGAGACTACAAAACTGAAGGCATTAGTCAATTTTATTACAAGTTAATTGCAAGAGCATCTCTTCAAGAAACACCTAAATAAAAATAATCACAAAGATTTTCTAGTAAGCACACACATGTACAATACGACACGTGTACTGCTGTTCTTCTGCTAACAGGTTAGGTCCTGGTCCTTCAAACACACACATTGTCAACTTTAAGCATGTGAATAAGTCCCACTGATTTCAAATTAAGATTTTAAAGTTAAGCACACGTGTAAGTGCTGCAGGATCAAGGCTTTATTTTTCATAGACTGTTGGATGGCTACATCGGCCCTATGCTACCCTGGCGCTGGGGGGGGGGAAATTCCCAGAAGGCTGTTTTGATCCTGCTAAGTAGTAATGGCCAAGATCTGGCTCCTTAACATTTGAGTTTCCTGACTTCTGAGTGCTTCATTTCTCAGTTCTAATGCGCCATTAATGCTATTTCCCCTCATTTAATTTCTCTATTTTGTTTTAAGGGTGATAATGGGTGGTGAAGGCTGGGGGTGTTGTTCCATCCCAACACATCCTTAAGTAAGGCACCATTAACAGAGGCATCCTGAACTGACAGGAGTGTGGGGTTTCTTTTAACTGATGTTTTTTACTTCAGCAGTTTTTGAGATATGCACATTCAAATATTCCAGTTGAAACATAGGAGGAAAGCAGTTTGATACCATTTGAGTCACTCCAGAGCCTTTTTACCTCAAACTCCACTCCCGCCCAACAGGGGGGAAAGAATCATCTTTGAGCAATGTCTAAGTATGGAATGTTTTGACACCAAAGAGATTTCTTTGCACAAACTGAAAATTAGGAACATTAGAAAAAAAGGGGGATTCGACTGGAAGTTCAAATTCAGCATTAAATATAGTGATTGCCACCAGTGATTTTACTACACCCACAATGAGTACAAATCCTCTCCATCTACAAGAAGAAATACTTGTTGAGATTATTTTATAGAATGCAAATAAGGTCATTTATATGGCGTGGCTGCAAGGCACTGTAACTACAAGGTGACTTTTGGTCTACAAAATCAAAAAGCCTAACTCCATGTATTAGAAATATTAGATAATTGTATTTGGATTTAAAATTATCTTGATTAATGCAAGCAAATAGCTAATAGTGCCCTGTAAACAAAAGTGTCATTTAACATTGTTCAGCAATTAGCATTACCAATTCATAGATGTCCTCTTCTGGCTTTGGTACATAAAATTGCATCTGGTTTTCTATCAGGAACTTAAGACGCAGAAAGTGAGCTGAATGATCTAGCTGATATGTCTGCAACAAACAGAGGAGACACTTTAAGAGAGAAAAGACAAAGACTGCAGTTATATACAATAAAACAAAACCACACATGTTTAAGGAGAAATAGACAATGACAACATGAAAACAAATGTTCTCTCTTTCATAAGAGGTGTGAAAATTTTGTAACCTAAACAGAGTCTGAAAGTTTCTTTCCCTTTCCCCTCTCTCTCCCAGTCCAAATAAGAAATTTTCACTAACTGCTTATCGGTATTTCATAGGTAATGCTATTACTCTAAGTACAGTACCACCTTCAATTTTGCTTATTTGGCAATTCTATCCTCACCTACTCTATATTATTATAAAGATGTTGAGCACAGTATTATTAAAGCAAAGGAATTAGAGCATACTTCCTGTATGTACATACATTTTAAAAAAGACAAAGAAGAAAATATATTCTAACAAAGAGAAAGACACAATATGAAAGTAGTTTCTTTCTGAACCTTTTCATAGTTTAACATTCAAGCATGCTGTGATAAGTCTGCAAGAAAGATTATGCATAAAATATCCATCTCAGTGCTTTAAACTGTAAACAGCACATAGTATGCTAACTTAAAAAAAGCATGAGGATGACTCTAGAGATGTTCACTGGATTACTTCCCAATGGAAACACCCTTTGTCACTTTAAAGACGTTATGGTTAGCTGCAGGTATGGCACTTGACCTGGGAGATGGTAATGACCTTTTCTCTGCACAGTTAATAAGCTTAAATTAAACTGAGGTTAACTCAGTGTGTAATCAGAATGCATTAAGGTAATGACAAACACAAAGGATGCATTCAAAAGTTACTTGGCAAAGTTAATAAGCTGTTGACTAGCACCAGATGTGATTCAAAAATATACTGTAAGAGGCAAGTACATCCTTCATTGTTATTTATGGAGTCCTATTATTCACTGTTTGTATTAGAAAATAGTCACAAATCCCAAAAGTTTCTCAGATTTTAGTACAATTATTGATCTGAAAATTTGTACAGGAATTGCATAATTTGGTATTTGTTATTCTCGTGTTGTAAAAATTTCAGCTAACCAATCATGAAGGAGAAGCAACACCCTAGGACTTAGGTGAAGAACCACACATCAGAGATAATAAATGCACAGCAAATAGCTTGTGTGAACAATTTAAATATCAGCCAATGGGTTTTTTTCCCATTTATGAACACAGCACTGGAAAAGGACCACATTTGAAATAAATTATTATTCACAACTAATTAAATCAGCTCTATTGTTGACTTTACATCTAAATCTGTCTAATTTAAACAGATGAAATTATCACTACATAAAACTGAGTATCAAATCAGACAACCATTGTAATTTAGACAATATATCAGTTAATTAAAAACAATCTGGTTTACCACAAAATAAAAATAACTAAATAAGACATCCTCATTCGACCAAAACTTTTGTTAGATCAGTAATTTATCAGTTTGCAATTTTATTTACAGCCTATTTATACTACCGCTCACACACAAACACACAAAAGAAAAGCACGGTTGTTTTAATTGTGAAGAACAATAAATCACACAGGCATTAGTTTCTAGTCAGATTAATATAGTATCACCAGTTATCAGAGAAGTCAGTGATGAGAAACCCATCACATTAAACAGTCTCTAGACCTCGAATCCAATAAAAAGACATTTATGCACCTACCTTGTATTCTGAGAGTGATCTGAAAATTTAGATTGACAATTAGGGGGTTCTCTGATAAATCTCAATTTGTGACTGGATATGGAATGGATAAATGCCCTATTGTGTAAGACATTTAAAATAAAACTGGACAAAGCAGCACACTATCGGTATACTATCAGTAAAAAATCATGTACTGACAGAGAAACAGAATAGATGACCCCGTAGCCACCTCTGTCATTCTGCGATCTCTAGAGTACATTCTGCAGCTCATTCAACATCAGAGATGCCTGCATGGTAGTTATTGACAGAATGACATGCCAACAAGATTTAGTCTGAAATGTTAAATGGAATCTAATAGAGTCTAGGATCCAAAGAGAGGTATACTGCCCGTGCTTCTGTGTCTTTGTAGCTTCCAAACAGCAATACTAGATTTCTTCCTATTCCAAGAAATATCCTTATAATGATGCTTCAATTTGCCTGAACACTATTCAGAAATCCTATAGAAATCACTGAGTTTATACGTTAATCCTTGGGGCTGCTATCATTTTACCACAGCAACTTTCCTCATGGACAGCCTAATCCATAGCTCACTGAAGTCAATGAAAGCCTTTCTACTTATTTCGCTGAATCCCCATCAGGCCCAAAGAAAATTGTAAGTGTATCTATCTTCATACAGGTCATTTTGGAGATGTTTGATTAGAAGCATAACCTTTTTTCTCACCATCTCAAAGATTATGACTGAAGCAAATGGAGAGATTTTGAATGCAGTACTGAAACCATGAAAAAAATCCACTAGAAGAATATTGTCTTGGAGCAGTGTCAATTTAGATTTATCCTCCTAATTGATTTTGAGGACAGAAAACAGGACAAAATTGTTGGCCAACTTCAGTAGATGGTCTTTCAAATCCAGAAATTTCTACACCATTTTTGTATTCCATTCCTTAGTGTTGCTTAGTTGTTCCCATGAATCTCTGAGAGATCCCTGATTTTGATAATTTGCAGAAGAAATAGAAGGGTCAATGGATAATCATGATCATATATTTTGATCCAGATGGCGTTTTCTTAGAAAACGTATTAGCCTTGGCAGATATTTTGGGCTTATAGAATGGCACTTCATTCAGTTCAGGAGATACAAGTCCCCACCTTTTGGAAACATACAGTCAGTATTCCAGTATTTATCTATACTTATATATACATTTACATAGATGCATGTTAGTATGAAATACATAATACACACACAAACTGATGGTTTTTTCTTGGCTTCCAAATGACATTACTTGTTAAATCTTAAGAGAAAAAACAAACTATCTTAAAAAAATAAAGCCAAATACTTAAAAAATATTTTAAAAATCATAAAACATGATGATTATACATACAGCAGTGTTAACAAGAAGAATGAATTATTTTGCAAATATTCTACTGCATTTTGAATTATCGGATAGAATAGTCAAGATCCGTTTAATGACATGGGTAGTTTTAACCACATCTACAACATGAAGAGGTTGATATGAAATGTAGATCTTGAAATGTTTACTATACCAGAACTTGACTGTTTCTCAGATGGCAGATGGCAAACTGATGTGAAATGATGTGGATCAGATAGTAAAAGGAAAAAGAAAGAGCTGAATGTAAGAGACAGAAGAAAGAGATTGATTATTAAATGTTATAGAAAAGAATGCATCCATCAGTATTTTCCAGACTGAAATTATTATGGAAAGGAAGGAAACAGATATTAGCTCTAAATAAACCCCAAACCACAAAAATGCAACATGGACCAGATCCTTAGTTGGTGTAAACTGAAGTCAGTGGAGCTCCACCAATTTACACTAGCTGAGGATCTGACCCACTGAGTTAATCACTCTTATCCAAAATGAAAATATCAGCCCTAAAAATAAATCATTACTAATAGTGTATCACCCAACTTCCCTATTAGGTCTCTCTCTTAAAAATGTCATCTCTCCCTGACTACAATGAGGAGCTTTCAGAAGCTGCAGCAGTCTTTTAGAAGTGCACCTGGCAGCGAGCTGAGTGTATAATTACCCAAAACAAATGCCTTTCTTTGCACCTTCCAGCTCTTTGGAAGCATATGCAACACATCTTTAAAACTCCCCAAAGTTGTTAATAGATCTTGATATTTTAAGTAAAAAGAAGCCCTAGAACAGATCAGCATTTAAGTTTCTGCAAGTTAGTTTTTGTTTGCAAGCTAGCTGGTTAGTGGAATATATTATTTGGGTACTAGTACTGAGGGAATGAGTTAGATTCACCAAAGCTGTAAACTTCATTTTCTGAGATTTGGAAGTTTAAAGCTTTGGAAGCTTTTAATAGCCAAGCTTACTCAATTTTTTATCTGAATTATTTATTTTGAAAAGTAAATGCATGTTTCCAGTACATAGATGTAGTTTCCTTCTCTCCTCCCCTTCCACACTGAATGAAACTTTTTCTGCAACATGGGTAAACAGAGATAACTTTTTTTTATTCCAGTGACTTCATATTCTTTTTGATGTTCTTGCTTTAGCTCTCAGAACACTCCTTATTTGGGCGGTGGATGACACCTGAAAAGTGGGAGCTACTTAGCAATTTGGGAAATGGGTGATGTCATCACACTTGTGAGAATTTGGCAGGAGCTAGCTCTGTCAAGGGGAGAAGCAGACAGGGTTGGGAATGGGAATGAAGAAAACAGCAAAACCTATCATGCAGGTTTGCAGCAGCAGGAAATTCTTTTGGGTGGTTTGTCAGGGGAATGGAATTGAATGCCCTTGTGTTATCTTGGAAAGGACTGTAGAGGGCTTATAGGGGATGCCAGGTGAAGGCAGTTTATAGTTTCACTGCAGTATTTTAAGAGAAAAAGACAACTAACAAAAACACAGACTTTTCTTTAAAAAAGCTAAGCACTAAATTTAAGGATTTTGTTTTCTATTCAATGTGGTATAATTTTACTAAACAACTCAGTGTTATTGTGATTTTACATCTAAAGTCCAACTGGGCTGTTAAACACAGTAGAGCAGATTTGTTCATGAAATGCCTAAAAATTGGAAATGAAAAACTTTCACTGAAATATTTATTTCAAAGTGCACCTTTACCTTACAAATCATTTCCAAAACATCTCTTGTGGTGTCACCTGGATGGATTACTGTCAAAGCAGGCTGGTTATTTGGCAGGCAGAACCAAGATGGTGTAAAATACTCATGAACCCAAATGTCACAATCAGGATTATGCTGATGGGTGCTGGTCAGTGCCACTTCTTTTTCCCTCTGAATAGAAAAATCCATTAATTAATAACATTGATGGTAAAATATCATGCATCTCTTCTTCAATATCAAGTGTAAGGAAGTCAGTATGCTGTACTATACATACACCCTACTGAGGAACCCGGTTAGAGGGAGGACATTTTATTCACAAACCTAGACTAAGAGCTTGTCTATAATTATAAAGTTCTGCAGCTTTAACTATACTGGTATGGAGGTAAGGGAGTGGCAATTCCACCCCTCTACCTCCTCACTCTCCCCCCAGGGTGGACACAATTTTACTGGTATAAATGTGCTTATACCAGTATAGCTTACTCTAATTTGGGAAGAATAAGCTGTTGTGGTATAAGGCACCTTTATACTGGTACAACTATGTCTGTACTAGGGCTAATATTAGTATAACTATATCGGTTAAAAAAACACACACCCATAATCAACATAATTATACAAATATAACTTTTCTAGTGTAGACCAGCCCTTAGTGGATGCTCAAGTAGCAATGGAATTGCAGTTTGTATATTGCAATTTGGATTGGAAGAATTTTGGGCTCTTGTTGTACATCACAATAACAATATAAATGGAGATTCACTATAAAAGTTCAATACACAAGTGGTAGGAACACAGGAATTCCCATACAGAATATAGCAGTGGTCATCTAGTCCAGTATCCTGGCCAGCACTAGCTGCTTCAGGGGAAGAAACTGCAGCAGGCAGTTCTGAGATAACTTGCCTCCAGGGAAACTTTCCCCCTAGCCCCCAGTAGTAGTTACAGGTTGGCTTCCACCCCGATGTATGAGGGCTTCATATCCTTTGCAAAACTTTCCTTTTAAATTGTATCTGTGATCACAGCAGCACTAATTAAAATACCCACGTAGTTTCCATTTCTTGGGACAGACAGATACGAACAGATCAGGAGATATGGAATATAACAAGTGAGAAAGGCTGATCTGTGGTTAATACACTGGATAGAGAATCGGAAAATTTGGGTCCTGTTCCTGCCTCCACCACAGATTTTCTGCAGGACACTGCTCAACATATTTAACTCTACTGTAGCCTCAGTTTCTCCATATCCAAAATATGGATAACATATCCACTCTATAGGGGAACTGTGAGTTAACATTCAGCAGTGAGTATAAAATGCTTTGAAGTCCCCAGATGAAAGGTGCTACACAAGTGTAAAGTAATAAGGCTAAACCACAAACACTATGGGTAAAATTCTGACCCCACTGAAGTCAATGCAAAATTCCTATGGAATTAAATGGGGCTATACCTATAGGTACTAGCCACGTGAGGGGCATTATGTAAAAAAAGTACAGATGTTAAAAACGAAGGCTCCAGTGCATCATATCTCCCAGTTACCTAACCAAGCACAAAAAAAACAGCTGACGGTGCTAAGGTTTCTAAGTATTGCAGGATAGCACATGCCAGCATTCACTTTGAATTCTCTCTCATTTGTAGGTTGAAGTTGGACCCTCGAGGGTACATTTTTGAGCAAGTGATAAAGCTGCACAATTCCTATTAACTGCAAATGGAGTCACACAGCTAAATCCCTACTCCCTACATTAAAAATGTGCCTCTTAGCACTGGCTTAACAGTGTTTCATAGCTGACTTTCCTCTGGGTGCTTGGGAAGGGATCGCGGTTGTTTTCGGAAAACTAAAAGCCTTACGGAGGTGCATATAGTATTAAAACTAAATGTGGAGAATACTGTACTTTCCAATTGCTTGCCATAATCATAAGTTAGCAGTAGGTTCACATAAATCCTTTGCCAATTACAATTAACATTATTACGGTCTGTTTATTGTATATTAATGTACACTGTTCCATCATCACCTCCATCTCCTGAAGTAAAAACTTAGCACATGGCAAATGATGGTATTATAAACAATATTAATGCCTACTATAATTAGTTATATGCTAAAACTGGTAGGTTAGGAATCCTCCTAGGGTTCATAGTCCTTATGGGTTCTGCAACTCAAGCCACGGAATGGATTGTCCAGTGGATCCCTGTAGCTATGACTGCAATGACTGCATCCTATTCATGGCAAGATGTGAGTGTACAGAGGGTGCAGGCCCAGCATCTTGCTCCCCTGGCCTGGTAGAAACTACTACTGGCAGAGTTTGCTCTCACAGGATCTGCCTCCCTATCAAGATTCTACCTCATCTTATTAGTACTGCAAGAACATGCTTTATTTTCAAGCAGGCAAATACATTAATGGAATTCCTTTGTAAAGTCCAGGTTTTTCTTACCTTGCCATCTGGTACTGCATCGTCAAAGATTCCTTCTAAAGACTTCTTCACGGAATCAACCCCTTCACCAAAGACCTGCAGAGCAAAAAGTACTATTTTATAACACAATGCAATCATGCACTCAAATCTGGAAACAGACTCTAAGTAGGAGACATTACAGGGTCTTAAGAAAAAAATCTCTGACATCAAGCATGTAAATTAAACTGACAACATCTATTTCTATGATAACCACAAAAAATAGAAAAGAAAAAGATTCAATTCCTAAAAAGCCAGAGGGAGGCAGAATATCCTAGTGGATCAGGCACCAGGCTAGGAGACTGGAGGCCTGAACTCTAATTCCAGTCCTATCAGTGACTTGCTGTGTGAACCTGAACAACTTTTATCCTCTCTGTGCTTCAGTTTTCCCATCTGTAAAATGAGGATAATAATGCTTACCCACTTTCAACACGTGCTTTGAGGTCTCCAGATGAAGAGTGCTGTGTAGTTATTCTTATAAACAAGTTTATTTTTTATTTTGTAAACACTCCTCAGGCCACAACAGTTTGGGCGCAACATGACTTCTTGCTAGTGAAGTAACAGTCAATGATACAGCATGAGATAAGGATAATAAGGGTAGGTCTATACTACCTGACGGATCGGCAGGTAATGTTCGATGTATTGGAGATCAATTTATCGCGTCTCATCTAGATGTGATAAATCGATCCCCCAACGCACTCTCGTCGACTCTGGAACTCCACCTCCGAAATGGGCGGAAGCGGAGTCGAGGGGGGAGCAGCAGTGGTTGACTCGCCGCCATGAGGACAGCCAGGTAAGTCGACCTAAGATACTTCAATTTCAGCTACGCTATTTGCGTAGCTGAAGTTGCGTATCTTAGGCTGACACCCTCCCTTCCTCCATTGTAGACTAGGCCTAAGACAACGGGGACTGGGCAGGAGCAAGAACACAAGTAGAGAAGAAGTATTTGCAGGATCAAGCAGTAACCAACTTGGAATGGATCCAGACTGGCCCACCTGCAAAAATTAATAGTCCACTATAGCTTTGGGCATAGAATGTAAGCATTTATCATCTTGGTGAAGAGAAGCCACACAACTTGGATTTCTTTACATCAGGCACTACCAGGAGCCTGCTAGAGTTAAGATCGGAAAACAATTTCTATAACTCTATGTATTCACTTGTTTATAACTGTGTTAATTATTTATATAGTGTCTAAGATGGGCCAGGAACTATGCAGGATAGGAAAGATATGGTCACTGCTCAACAGAGCTTACAATCTAAGGCCCCCATTTTGCAAATCCTTAAATTAACAGTCAGTCAATAGGACTACTAGCATGCTTAAAATTAAGCATACAAGTAAATATCAGCAGGAATGGGGCCTAAATTTACAGAGAACATATAGGCCCAGATCCTCAAAGGTATTTAGGTTCCTAACCCCCACAGAATTAGACATACTCCAAAACATTCACTTTCTGAATTTTCTTTGAAGCGTGGTCTCTGTCCAGGTCTAATGTTTATAATTGGAGCAAAGTTCCTTCAACCAATTCAGAGTTGTGGAAGAGCAGGGAAGAAATACACCTCTCTCTGTTGGGAAAATAAAAAGTGGGAGTGGGATTTGGCAATCTGAAACTTGGCATGGACAGAATCCTTGCGGAGCACTAGGAACGTTGCTTGGTTTGGGGAAATTTTTTTAAAAGCAAGCACATTACACACAATGGAAATGTAACTTCTGAAAATGCTCATCAGGCATCAGCTAGTTGTCTAGTGAAACTCTGCCCCCTTTGTAATCACTGGGCTGAACTGTCTAGAGAGAAAGACAAAGGTAAGAGTTGATGAGAATGTGCATGAGGTGGAATTTTAATGTCTCACTAACACCACATTATATGGCATATTCCTCAGCAATAAATACTCCCCCACCCACACCACTGTCTTAACAGGGACAGGAGGAAATCACAAGCCTAAAACCCCAAAACAAATCCTGACCCGCCCACTTCCCAAAAAAAGAGAACAGAAGAAAAAGAAAACCTTGTGATTCCTGCAATTAGATGAGGCATAACTACCAATATCTGAAAGCTATAATTAGGGATGTTTGGAGAGTAAGGCAGGGAAACACCTTCTTAATCTACTGAAATACATTTGTCTGTGGAAGATTTTGGGAGGGACAGTATGAAAACTTGAAAGATTTTGTTCAAAAGAAGCATGGATTGCCTCTCCTAAATACAGAGAGTTGTTCATTACAGGGCTCTCTCCAAACGTAGCTGCAACATTCTACACATGCTAAGCTTTTATTTAAAGAAAAATTAATTTCCTATTTTTTTATTGCAAAAATGTAGCTGTAAATAGATGTGCTGCTGCTGCGTCACTAATCTAAATTTGCACAAAAACAGTCACCAGACAAAGGACGGCATCAATAGGAACACAAACCATTCATCCCAAAAAAACATATGAGCCTCAAACCTCACTCGGGACTATTTAAACATGAGCTGTTATATGCTTATCTGCAATTACGATGACTCATTTTGAAGAGAATATTAAGTGTGATGACTACATAACCATGAGGGATTAAACAGGAGAGATTAAGGTTGGGTATGCAATGCACATTAAAAGTGCTCTGCGTAAGCAACACTTCTTTGCCTGAGCTGGGGTTATTTTTCAAAGCGTCTTCTGCATGGTAATAAAATAAGCCTTGAAAATAACAATGAAGCACAGTGTTCTATTTACCTACCTGGTTAATGCTTGGCCTCCCTTGTTTTTTCTTTGAGGTAGTATCCAGTCCCCAAAGAGAAGAAAACCTGCTTCTCCGTTTGCTGGCGGATCTGGACATGGCCTGTGTTCTTCTTCTTACTCCGGCCTCCCCAGTGCGAGCTGCCACCTGCCAGTCCCATAAGGTTTTAAAATTAAAGGCTGTGGCATCTAGTATACCATTGCTTACAGGCTTTGACAGTGAAGTCTAGTGGGCAAATGGTAAATACTGGGGCAACAAATGTGTATTCACAACAGGAACGCTGATGGACTCCAAATCAGCTATTTGCCTCCCACTGTAACATAACTCATTCCTTCCAACATTACATATACAAAAGGACAGTATCTAATGGTTTGGAGGGCCCAGTTTGAGTTATTTTAAACAGTTCTGGTTTGCAAACAGCAAGTGCTCAGCACTTTCTGAAAATTAAGCCCCTTTATAATGTTTCACATTAGGCACCCAAAAAGGGAGGTGCCCAAATCACTAGTCACTTTTGAAGAGCTTCGTCTGTGTCTTTATTCCTGCATGTAAAGTGGACTGTGCTCACCTAAACACATTCATGATTTCTAGCAGGCCAAATGTCAGGCATTTAAATACAAGCATTTCCTTAAAGGTGACCAATGTGTTTAAAAACCAGAAAAGGGAAGATGAACTAAGTATATTTTTCTGTCCTGAATTCTTCCAATAGCCAGAGTAAAAAAACACCTTCAGGGCACAATTCTTTCCCCGGTACTTCTTCATTTCTACCTCCATCTCAGGAAGCTGTGATCTGCTGTAATGCCCCAGAATGCATCACTTTGTGACATCACAGTTCCCCATGGAATCCAGCTCTAGAGGCTCAAGAAGCGACAGTTTATTATTCTATAGTACAGTTTTGCAGATTTTAGAGAGAGGGAGTGTACAGACTGTTACATTCAATATAGTATTTCCCCATGAAATCTGTGCTATATAACAAAATAACCCACCCTACCTAATCCCCCAAAACCCAGCCCCGTACTCCAGTGGTACCTGTGATTATACGGAATGATGTAATCTGGGGCACTGCAATTGTGCAAGAGCCACTCAGCACAATTCTGTGGGAGCTGAAATGAAGTTTCAAGTTAGATAAGTGTCGAATGCCTGGATATTTGAAAATACTGACCCATAACAATCTATTTAGCTAAAACCTATTTGCCTTTACATGACATGGTAATTGGGAAGGTTTCCCAACTAGGGAATGCGGCATGGGGAAAAAGGGGATTATCAGTGAGAAGCAAAGCTTCTTTGCAAGCTTCTTGGGTGTTCCTTCTAACATGCAGGACACCCAAGCACTTCTTTTGTGAAAGAAGGAGCAGTAAGAGGTATGGCAAGTATGACGTGGGGGGGAAAGTGAAAAGGACACACCCGCCTTGCAACCCTGGAGGTGAATTTCCTGAAACCTACTTTTAAGAGAGTCCCACACATGAAACTAACACTATCTGACTGTCATTTGGCACCCAGTCATGGATAGAACAAAGAAACCTAGGCAGCTGTGTGATAAGATGCTGAGAGACTGGTTGTTTTGGTACTGTAAGCATGACTACTGTTTGAGAATTGGCATAACTGAATACTGGGTTGGGCATCCAGAGAACAGATATACCAAGAGTAATCATGTTTGTCATCTGGAAAGTGGACAAGTAAAGGAAAAACAGAAGTTGAACTGTCATTGCCGGTTTCTAGCTTCATAAAGGCAAACCTTCTGAACACTTATAGTACAGACCCGTTTATGCACAAATCCTCTTAATGCACGGTAGCACCATGCCTCCCGGTGCTACCTATTTAACATGCGATGCTCGTTAACACATGGTACTGGAACTTGCTATGTAGCGCTATAGATTTGGTCACTAACTCATTGACATAGAAATAGACAGGAAGTGCAGAGCGTAAACGTGTTGTAGGCCTACTGGTGTTTCCTCTTCTTTATATAATGGCAGAGGGCAAGCATCAACATTCCTACGCTGCAGAAGCTAGCTGCAATAGATCGATTAAATAGTGGAGAAACCCAGGCCAAAGTTTCAAAAAATATTGGAATTGCTACATCTACTATCCGAGAATGGCTAAAAAACTAATCTAAACTGAATGGCTTTGTATAAAATATCGATTATAATGCAGGGCTTAAGCGAAAACATGTGCTCTTCAGCAAAACCCACAATAGACAAAGCCATGCGCACATGGTTTGCTCTAGAAAGGCTGAAATAAATGCCACTAAGTGGGCCAATTATTCAATCCCAAGAGACAAAATTTGGAAATTTAATGGGGGATGAATCATTCCAAGCCAGCAAGGGGTTTATAAGTTGTTTTAAAAAAGTATAGTGCAGGTATCAATTTCTGGAGAAAGCTGATCAGCCAATGAATCAGCCACAAACGCCGAGTGGATGTTGTTGAAAAGGTCAAAATTTCGCACACAGAAGCCCTGAGTGCTGTAGAAATTGTTGTAAATTTATGGAGGAGCAAAATGCGGAAATTATCGAAATCATTCATCTGCGGTGAATGACAGACTTCATAAGAAAGAAAAAAAATGCGAGCAAGAAAAAGCAGAAAATGGTGTTTTTTCCCCTAAATGAATCATAGACACATTTTAGAGCCAAGGACTATATATCATTGGGGACTCTTGGTACATGTAATATATAGTCTGTGCTAATAAATTTTGAAATTGTTTGAGTCTCATTGATTTGATTATGTATAGATATCTTAAGATATTTCAGCATGGCCCTCTTAATCCGTGGTTCGTTAACACACAGTCGTGACAGCTTGACTCCTGACATCCACGCGTAAACAGGTCTGTACTGTACTTAGTTTATCTATGGTATCTGTCTCGTATCTGAAAGACCTAACAAGCCATCTGTTTAGAACAGTACAGAACAACCAATCTAACAATGACTTCTGAACCTGTCTGCTTCAACCATTTCTGTCAATGAATCTTTGGGCTTTTTCATCTGAAATTGTTTTAATTTTTTTTTTAAAAAAAATAAATTTAGTTAACAAAACTAGGCCTAGTCCTCAGCTTATGTAAAATAATGTAACACTATTGAAGTCAATAGCTCTATGCTCATTTATACAATCTCTCCTAAGAGAGGATGAGTGTGCTGTCAATGTAGTTTGCTATATCTTGCTCATCACCATAATAACTCAATACCTTCAGTGTGAGTTCAGCGTGCCCCATATCTTGTACAATTCAATTCTATATTTGAATTATAGCAATGTAACTGTACCATTGGTGCATTATTAAGAGGAGAACTTTTCTTTTCCAAGACAACATATTCAAAATTTGGGGCTCTAAAGAAAGCAACATGAGAAGGCAGATTTAGCTAACTTCCATGCAATGCAATGAAATTCATCACCAAAAAGCTAGAGGCAAAAGAAAATGAGCACAAATGTAAATGAAGACCCGCTTCTTTAAAAATATAAATTCACCAGCAATTATCAGGATGATGATGCTAATCTTTTTATGTAAAAGAATAAAACCGCCTCTGACTGAATTACAGCTCTGTATTCACAATTGAAGGGTACAGCTGACATCTACAAGACAACAGCAGAGCTCAGCTATTTCTGTAAAGCTCCAGGAACCCAAGCCTAAACTACAGGCATGCCATTTAAATTCATAACAAAAAGCAACAGTGTGCAGTACATTTTTATGTGTTCTAAAGAGCTGCATTGTTATGGTATTTTAATTTAAACCATTTTAACACAGCTGAAAGCTTGTTTGCCAAATGGGAAAGTGTATAGAAGTTTTATGCTTTCTGCTGGAGCACCAGGTACTGATCATTCCTGGAGACAGGACTGGACTAGATGGGTCAATAATCTTATTCACTCTGAGGCAAAGTTGGTCTTGCCATACTGGGTATGATCCAACACATACTGAGATTTAGATCAAGCCCTGTGAGTTCACAGGCATTGGAGATGGGCCCAAGCTGCAAAGTTCACAGCCAGAGCTAAATTTTCTCAAATTTCAGAATTGGTCACACCGAGGCTTTTGGATCAGCCCACTGGACTGAGAGATGCATCCAAAATGTCTTGCAGTTTGGAACAGGGATTTTGTATCTGGGTCATCTTTAACACCCACAATACCACCATGTCTGTAAGGAAGTTCTTGGGTCCTGTTATGGTTTTGGTAACAACAGTGAGCAGTGTGTTTATAATGACAATATGTCTAATATATATCTGGCATGAATATTATACATGTATAAAAGAAGTGGTTCTCCTACTGTTAAAAAGAACAAACTTGATACCAAATCTCCCTCAAGACAATCACTTCAGGGTATCCATTTTTTAAATTAGATCAAAGACATGTACCCATCCTAAGATGCAGAAATCCCTGCATGTTGAAGTAAGAATTTACCTCACAGACATCAACATCAGCTTTTGTTCATTTAATCTCTCTGTGAAACCACCAAGCGATTTATAGTTTAGTAATGCTGACCTCTGGCTTCAGTTGAAACTCACCAGTGCATGGAAAGAAGATACTGAAAAGATTCCAAGACGGCCCATTGCAACTTTAGTTGGACGACTTGCGAAAGCAAGTAACCTTTTTGGGTTTGGCAGCTCCCCTCCTTGGAGGCTAGCTAAATAACAACGATACCGAAATAGGTCCATTTGGAACTGTTCAAGGTTCTGTTCCCAAACAAAGATCTGTAAAAAGTGTGGATTTGGGAGTGGTAGGGAAGAGAAAAAAGAGTACAGTAATAAATATCTTTTTTTAAAATAAAAAATACTAGAAAATCACATTAAATTAAATTTTCTGTCAACACTGATTGCATTTCAAAGGAGGGAAAAGAAACAAAAATGATTCAAAACTTTTTAATTGGATGAATAACAAATATTTTTACGTTCATGGTAGAAATCTTCTCCCAAGGCATCTGCTACTTTGATTTGGTGCTAATTAACAGTATTAAAATTCCATTTTTCATTTTCTTTGTTTCCCAGGATTCTCTTCTGAATAGCTCCTAAGAGGCAGATTTTATATCAAGGACAATAGAGATATGAGAAGACCAAAAAGCTCAACAAGATTCTGCAGATAGAGTCCTGGCTCTTCATAGCTTAAGAATCAAAGCAGCTTGGTGTTATGTTTGAAAAAGAAAGTGAGGTACACTGAAGATAATTAAGCTTATCAGTGGAAGAGCCCTATAATCAGCCTATGTGAGGACTCGTTTAAGTAATTCAAATTGCTGATACAAAATATTTTCAGAGTGCTAAAAACCCAGCAAGATAAAGGGACAGAAAAACTGATCTGACCTCTGGTTGTGGATTTAAAGCCTTTGAAAAGAACCATTTGAACAGCAAGATAAGCGCCCCCTTCCCCCTCTCCTCAAAGGTTATTTGCCGGGTGGGAAATCTCCTTAACTCAGCACATTAAAGACCCAGAAGCCCCCTCCTTCTACGGATAGAATTCCGAACACATTTGGCAGCCTGGGTTAAGAGTGCTGCCGTCTAATGAAGCAGGGTCCATATGTTAGTTTCCTAAAATAAGGTGCCATTGTGACAGCAGGAGAGACATCTGCTCTAGGATTTCTGTTTCTCAAATGCAGCTAAGTTGTCCACTTTAAGTTGGAAGTACAAGAAACAGAGGAGTCATGATGGCAATGCTAGCTATAAGGTTGATAAGAGAAAACAGAGAACTGAGGCAGTTTCTGAGTTCCATACTGTGGTAGGCTGAGTACAGAAGAATCCATTTGTTCTATATTTAAGCCTCTATCGGCAGTAGCATTTAGAAATCTCTAAGATATTTTATAGTAATCTGTTTCAGACAGATGAGCAAAATTACCTGATCAAGTATGGTCTTCTTCTTCTTGGAGTCCGTTACCGAGGACAGCTGCATTTCACCCATTTTCTTCATTTTCTCATCCATATCGATCTTCTGTTCCAGCTTTTTTATTTCAGTTTTCAACAGTTTGACCGTATCCTCTTTGTGATGTTGTCTTGCTACCGCAGTTGCACAAGCAGAATGGATTGCAGTGATCCAATTCTCTAGTTCTGTCTGGCTAGAGGTCTGAAGAGAGGAAGAGGGAAAAAAAAGTCAGGATCCTCTTAAAATTGATTAGAGATTAACAAATGCAATTTTCAGGAGATTCTCCTCTTCCCTTGATCTCAAGGACCAAAGCCTTACATCCACTTATAACAGAAGAAATAAAAAGTATATTTTTATTCTATACCTGTCATTCTATACTACATGTGAAACAGGCCATTTTTATCTCAGCACCCTGCATTCAATATTTAGAATTACACATATAACTATGCCTAGTAGCTGTAGCATATTTGTTAGCAAGTGCTTAAAAATTACTTTCCTTGGCCTTTGTAATGCTACAAATCATTGTAGCATTAAATGAAATTTTTTAGATTGCAAATTTCTTGAGGCAGACAACATGTCTGTCCTAACAGCATGGAGCACATGGTTGGCACGCAACAATTAATAATAAATCAATGAAATAATACGGGGCCATAGTATCAGCTTATAGCTTGATACAGGAGCAAAATATAGCTGCTTCCAAATGAAGGTCTCAAAGCCCTTTATAGTCATTAATTGATTCAGTCCTCCCAAAAACCCCTGGGAAGTAGGTAAGTACTATTATCAGTATATTACATATGGGAATGAGGACATGCAGCAGTTATCATACTATATAAAGAGCTAGTAATGAAAGAGCTGGGAATATTAAAAACATCTCCATAACACCAATCCCGTGCTTTAACCACTGAACAATTTGCCCTTCTTATAATAATACTAGCAAGTGGCTGGGAAAAGACTCACTCAAGGTACTGCAGTGATGGGCAACAATATAAAACCCTAAGATAGGCAGACAGGAGCTATGTCATCACTAAAAATTCCTTCATTTTGTAAGAATGAAAGTAAATAAACCTTGTAAAAACAACAGGCTTGTGAGCTTGAGTCTCAGTTATGCTAACATCCCCGCTGAACCACCATGGCACTGTAAAGGAGACTTAAAATGGATGTAAAGGGGCCTAAGCATGAATGAGAATCAGGCTCTTCCATATTTACTGCTGATAACAGCATCCCCTGATCTTTCACCAGAATATTTAGTAGAGATGCCAGCAACCTGAAATAAAATGTTAAATGGTACCACTGTTCTTTTGTTAATAGAGGAGCAAATTTCCTCTCACCATTCTCTGTTGGTTTTATTACAAAGTAGTCTGGTAAAATCAGTAGAAATGTACGTTTCTCACACAAACAATAAAAGCTAGAGAGATTCAGTTTATATGCACATACTTCCCCTCTTGCTTATTTTTTCTGGTCCATTTTCTTTTCTATTCAATGGATGCATGTTTTATTGGACTTGCTACTATTCTAATCTGGAAAATATGTCACCATATATCTTCCCCTACTTGGAGGGATGAGAGAGATAAGATAGGTGAGGTAATATCTTTTTTATTCAACTAGCATCTTCTTGGTGGAAGGGACAAGCTTTTGAGCTTCAAGTCTAGAGAAGGTAACCAGAATGTCTGAGCTAAATATGAAGTTGGATAGATCATTAAGCACAAGGGGTTCACACATACTGTAGGAGACCACTTAAAATGAAGTGGCCAATTAAGAGTTAGTAGGGAGTTGGGTGTACTACAAATTGTTGTAATGAGTCATGAAACCAGTGTCTCTGTTAAATCCCTGGTTTTTAACTTTAAGTTCCCAAGCTTGTCTTTTGAAGGTGTTGCACACATTTCTTTTGAGGATGATAACAGAGGTCAGACATGGAATGATTACTTTCTGAAAAGTATTTTTTGTCTTCTGTCATTCAAGAGCATAATGATTGTCTGGTCTCACCCACATAGCTGTTGTTCGAGCATTTAATGCACTGCGTTAGGTATGCCACATGTTGCGATTGGCATGGCATGCGTAGCCAAGGATCTTCAAAGATGCGTTGGGGATATTGATCACCATAACAGTGGAAAGATGGTTGCAGGTTTTGCATCTGTTGTTCTGGCAGGTCTGGTGCCACTTTGAATGGTTGTGTCCCATTCTGCAGAGAGTTTGCTTCTGATGATGAGCTTACGGAGGTTGAGGTTTGTTTGAAGGCCAGAAGAGTGGGTTCAGGAAAGATTTCTTTCAGGATCTGGTCCCCATCAAGTATGGGTTGTGATTGTTTGAATACCCCCTATGGATTCCAATGTCAGGTGATAGGGGAAAACTAAGGGTGTGGCGCTAGTTGGGAGGGTTTCTCCCCTATATTTTTCCAGGGTATGTGGGTGGCCCATTCAATCTATTTTGCCAGCGTGGTGAAGGCTCTGTCCCTTCCACCAACAGAAGTTGGTCCAATAAAAGATATTATCTCACCTACTTTGTCTCTCTCATATCCTTGGGCCAACATGGCCACAGCAACACTGCAAAAAATCTGGAGGGATGCCAACCTAAAGGGGCCATGAAGAAGAATGATCTTGACTTAAGACACTGGAATGGTATTCAAGGGAGTTGGGTTCAGTTCCCAGTTCTGCCACTTTCTGCATGACCTTGGGCAAGTCATTTAAGGCCCAACCAAAGCTTCCACTGATTTCCTTGGGCTGAATCAGGCCCTTAGTCACTCTTCACCTCAGTTTCTCATGTGAACAATGGAGATAATATTTCCCCACCTCACAAGGTATTGCAGGGATAAATGGTGATGAGAGCTATTTAAAATCCTTGTTTTCCCCTCTCATGTCGGCAGCTAATATTGAAGCATTTCTCATACTTTGGAAAGCTAAACTCACCTTCATCTATTGAGACCATAGAAATTGTACTGCATTTCTATGTCAAATCTAAACAAGCTCACAGCAATCAAATCAGCTCTTATTCACTGAAGAATTCACTAGAATTTGCCACCCATCCTGGTGATAAGTAGAGCCTAACTTGGCGAGCAATGCTACTGAAATAATTAAACTGTTTGTGGAGTAAAGACTACTAACTGAGAGTCGGGATGGCAGCAGCTAGCCCTTACTGTATAAAACCCTTCTTTGTACAGATGATGGAGGAAAATCATCAAAATAAGACTATGTTTTATTTGTGATCAATATATGGTAATCTACAGTGCAATAATAATTGTAAAATGTCCTATTTCTCTTTTAAAATAGTATTTTCGTGTCAGATTCATTTCTTGTTTGGGGATTTTGTTTTTTTTAGAGGGGGTGGAAGGCTGTTATTTTGTTAAGCACTTTAAATCTTTTCTTGGACATGGAATGGGCTAGGAAGCACACAGGCCAAGAGGATTGCTCTGCCTCCAGCGGAAAGAAAAAACCTTGTAAACAAGCTGCATGTATCTCAAATGTATGCGGTGTTGCAAGATGCACTGAACTTTTGTTAAATGCATGTGACATCCATATGTAATGGATTTGTGGAGGCATGATAGGAACTGACTGAACAGGGAATTATAATGTCTGATTTCTCTGGACACAATGCAGTGAGAAAAGGTTAGTATAAAACAGTGGCTTTAAGTTTCCTCTAAGCCTACAGTCTCCATTGGATAGAAAGAATCCACTACAGTTCCCTGGTATTTTTTTTTAAACTAACTAAAATAACATTTTGTATTGTATGAATCTATGTGTACATGTTCTTAGTAGCTAAGAAACACTGTTGAACAGTAGTGTATATGCTCCAGCAATTCCATGTCCATCAGATTAAGCCCTGGGGCTACAATCACTTGCAAATTATTTCCACAATTATGGCTGATTCACCTTCCCTTTCCCCAAATCCACCCATGCATTTTCTTCTAATTCTGCTCCTTTAGATTTACATGGGTTCCACTATGTAGGAAACCAAAAAAAAAAAAAAAAAAAAAAAAGTTTCATAAGTCACAAGAAAACAATAATTTACTTTGAAAAGGTTCATTTTTGCTCTTTCCCACATAAAATTACATGAAAATCTATTCATGACACAGAGCGTTTAACGAATAAGGCCCTGAGTTGCCACAAAAGAAATGCATTGAATGTGACCTTTTCTGTATTTAGCCTCTACTGGCATTAATTTTACAAGAAGGGAAGTTTTCCAAAAGAAATGTGAAAGATTTTATACTCATGTAAATTGATAGAGTGGTGGTGCTTCACAGCTTATTTAATTCATACTGAGGCCACATGCTACTGTATTTGCCCCCCAGATGGAAGCACACCAAGATGTCAAAAAACACCTCCTAACAGAAAGGCATTGGGCGGGGGAGAGGAAGCAGCAAAGAAAATCAGATATTAGTTATGGAAAAATATACTGGGGTTTCAGCAATATAAATAAAGGTAGAATTTAACCTTTTGTGTGTATAAATATCATGGGCCAAGATCATCAACAGCATAGCCACACTAAGTCAATAGAGCTATGACAATTTACTCCAACTGAGGATCGGGCCCCATGTTTATAAAAGCTGGCCATACTTTTGAGAGGTTTGCTTTTAAAGGTTTATTAAGAAATACTGGGGAGAAGCATTCTGCAAAAATGGGCTGGAATATAAAAATATAGTAAAATCCAGACATTTCATCAAGGATTTACATTCCAAAATTGTCACTAGACAACAACAACAAAAAAAATCACTGAATGAGAAAATCTGCAACAAAAAGCTAGGCTTATAAAGTGACAAGAGTGTAGCTGGGAAATGACTACTGAATGCAGGCTGGTCATTCCATTTGGTAAAAAAAGAATGTCAGATCGTAGTTAATAGGAGTTTTTAGTGTGAAAGGAATGCTGGATTGGACCCCTAAAAACCGGTCAGATTAACAAAGACAGTTGAAAGGTAGAGCTATTTTTAAATCAGATCAACATCTAGCCTTTGTATAGTGTTAGATTTTCTTGAAACTGCTAATAAAAACTGTAAATAAAGTAGAAAAGTATCTGATTTTAACATCTAAAACCTGAAAGACATTTAGAACCATAGTATGCACTGAGCTAGGAAAGTGAAATGTTCAGCGGAGTCTGTGGTGAGTGGTGTGGGATTCTGCACTGTGAACTGTAATGAAAAGAACCTGTGGACCGACAAATATTTCCTGCTAATTCACACAACTCATGCTCATGTAAATTTCCCAGATCTTTCTGTAAGGTCTCATCTTCAACTGCATATCTACTGTGACTGGGGGACTGTGTTTTAACCATAGTCATAGTTTGGCAGGTTCAGTTGGGTGTTGCTCCCCAAAACGCAAGCCTGGGGCAGGTGCAGAATTTGCTGCTTACCGCTCCCCCGCAAAAAACGTAGGTGCATTGGCCTGACCCAGCTGCCTTCCCAAATATAGAAGTCAAACTACACCTATGGTTTTAGCCCTTCTGAGGTAGTTTGGCTTGCCTCTGGAGGTGGGAGCAAACAGTGTTATAACCATAGCACTAAGTTGTATTAAAGTTCTGGTTTTCAGTTGATTTTAAACCTATCTACACAAGCAGAGAGCACAGCGTGTTATAAAATAGTAGACTTGGGAGTGTACAAGGAGTGAATTTGATGTCAAGCCCCCTCAGGGTTGTTTTCTCTACATCATGAATGAATGCTACTGAGCAGGAACTCCATCCTTTCTACTTGCCTAGAGCCAAGTCCTGACCTCATTGAAGTCAATGGAATTTTGCCATGGATTTCAGTGGGGTCAGAATTTCACCCTGGTCTGCAAGATGAACAAAGAAGTTAACGAGAACAACTCTGTATAACCCAAGAACAGGACGAACCTGGAAGAGAAATGCATCCCCCAGGGAATTACTGAGGCAGAAAACAAAGTCTTTCTTTGGGTGCTCGGGCACAGCTTGCACTATACTGTTTTCCACCCAGACAGCGTGCTTAGGGATGCTGTTGTGGTCTATTCCAGATCTGCCATCGTTCTCATAGAAGAATAATGTACATCCTAGTAAAAACAGGAGAAAGGCATTAGCAAGCAGCACATTTAAATACCATAAAACCACATCTATTCAACGCTTTGTTGCAGAAGAATGTAGCGCTAATACTCTGAGCCCTCCAAAAATGAAAATTAAATCAATATATATTTGGGCAGCTATAGCAATGCCTTTTTATGGAGCTTCCATCCAGACTACTTAAACTCTATTGGTCTGGTAGGAGACAACAGAAGGAACTTTTACAGTATGTGCCACTCAGCTCCCAATAACATTGATGTCAGCCTTAAAGGTAAATGTCTTTACCACCTACCAACAGTGTACTCCTCTGTGTTTGGAAACATGAGTGAAATGCTTAAAAGGGCCTTTCTACCTATATTTGCTTCCAACCATACTTTATTGCAATAGTGTTCGCACCTTTGGTACAAACTCTCACACCCCACTTTTTGTTTCTTTAAAAATACTGTATTAACCATTTAATTTTATGTCTTATTGCTCTTTCCAGAACCTGCCCTCATTTCTGCCTTCATTCAGGACAACGAAGAGCTTCTGTCAGGCACAGAGTTGGCCTGTGAACTGACAACCATTGTCCCAGGAAAGCTTAGCTGGGGCAGTCTCCTCTGTCCGCCCACCAGGCAATCAGCTTGAGAAAAAAGAGTGGCAGGATTCACAGGAAGAGCCAATGCAAATCTGCTCATGAGCAAGGTTGGTGTGTATGAGCCTTTTTGGAGGAAAGAGATAGTGGAAGCAGGAATTTGCATCTGGACAGGCCTTCTGCTACATTGGTAGGACCTGACTCCTTGTATCATCAGAAGCCAGAAATAATGATAGAATGAATCTAGTGAATATAGCTACCGGTAAATTACAGTGACACTAAGGGATATGCTTAGACCACTGCTATGAGAGATCATTCCGTCAATATAATTTTTTTTATTTCCACCCTCAAATGTGAAGGTGCTGGAGAACAGCCCTGGAGATGTGGATTGTTCACAGAAGCCATATATGACAAGCCAAAGGGTGGGAGAGGATACTTCATTTGCCAGGGCCCATTTCGACTCTTGGCTTCACTGCTGAGACTGCCAGCGAGGGTACCTCTCTACCCTACTGCTCAGCCCCGATAGTGCACAGTGCTGGAGCATGCCATGAGATGTCCATATTCTAACATTGTTTGGGGTTTTATTGTTGTTGTTGGGGTTTTTTGTCTGTACCATGGATGAGAAAATACGAGTGCAGACGGAAGCTGTGACCACAATTGTTTAAGGTGGCTCTGTAACCATGTTGCCCTATCAAAAATTAAAAACCCCAATATGTCGGAAGGTGGACTCCCTTCAGAATGCCAAACTACTGTGAGCTGCCACAGTTAGCCTTATAGAGTACATCGGCCCTCAGGGAAACCACAGCCCTGCTTAAATTGACTTGCAACTACCAGTTGCTATGTTTCCTTCAAGGCAGGGACTCAAGGTTTTGTTAATGACTGAATCCAATGAATAAGTGAAAAAATAGATTGGACTGAGTTATCCCCACTGAAAAAAATTAACAAAAACAAAAAAACCTTGTCCCCCTGCAACGTTTTCACTATTGATCAAGATATTAACATTTGGGAGGAGGGGGAGGAACTCTGTGCATTTTAGGTGAAGACAAACTATAACTTAGAGGCTTCATGCAAAAAATCTTTACAATTTTCAGGCAAAATATAGTTAGTCTGCAACTCTAGGATCTCTACAATTTCTGCTACTATTCAATACTATATAAACATTTTAATTTAATAATGAAATCTCTAGCTTTTTCTGTTGAAAACAGTGGTCAGAATAGAAACTGATGCATGGTTACCCCCTTAACCCAACATTGCAGAAAACTATTTGCAGCCAAACACTAGCAGCTGTTAACTTCAAAGCTTAGTTTAAATGCTACATTACTAAGCCACAGCAATCTAGGACACAAACATTTCACTTGAGTCAAGGTACTTTCAAGTAACATTGCCTTTATGCTCATCCTTCCCCTTTTTTCCTCTTCCCAGATGGCTCTTTGTTTACCAATTCTTCACAGCCAGCCTTTCCTGTCAAGCTGCCTCAGCTAGAAGGAGATTAGGGGTTCTCTCTGCTCCCTCAGCCGTGGAATTTCTCTTCTTTTATTTCCACAACTTCTGCAAGAATTGCAATGAAGGGCTGGCACTCACAATTTCTTTTTAAACTGCTGCTACAAACACTGGTACACGCACCTGGCAAGAGTTGTGGAGTCAGAGCATAGTCTCCATCTCTGGGAGCTCAGCAGCTATCTTTTCAATGGCTAGTCTCTAAGGGCCAGTCCACATAAAAAAGCAAAACTATGTCAGGGAACCTAGTTACAACATGGTTTTCCCCTTGACCTGGTTAAAATATAGCTCCATTTTGTACACAAGACTTGGTCATGCAAAAACCTTTGGTAGTCCTCTCTATATTATGAAATAGAGCTATGTTGTTACCAGTCCCCTGACAATTCTACTTGTAGTGTACACAGGCTCTTACAGAGCTGGGAAATGGATGACTGAGTCCAAATATGAGCTTGGTTTCTCCTTTTTGCTGTTTAAGATGATTGCGCAGAGATTCCCAGAAGGCTACTTTACAGATCCAATTTTAACCCAGTATGCCTGTTTCTTTACTATAGTTCTTATTTATTTGTACTATAGTAGTACCTAGAGGCCTCAGCTGAGATCACCACCTCATAGTACGAGGTGCTGTACAAGCACACAGGCAGAGAGAGCCCCTGCCCCGAAGAGCTTACAATCTAGTCAGGACAGACAAATGGTAGCAGGAGAAAAAGGCTCACAGAGGTCTTTCCCAAAGCAGATGTGTGAACCAGAAACAGAACCAAGGTCTTCTGAGTTCCAGTCTAGTGTCCCATCCACTAGGCCACACTGCTGCTCCTGTTCATACTGTTCAATGCCTTGTCTATAGTACGAGCTAAAATTGTACTATACTTATTTATATTCTCACAGCGTGTAGAACTCTCAGTCAGGATCGGCACCCCATTGTGGTAGGCAATATACAAACATACATGAAGACACAGTCCTTGCCCCAAAGAGCTTACCACTGAATGACAGCTGTCACACAGTGGGTACTAGCACAGTTCTAGCACCAACTCCATGATCACAGCAAACGGGGACTTAATTTATAACACTTTTATAAACATGTTTTTCAGATAAATGTGCATGCTGGTCAGGGAAGCCATGCTAGAGCCAATGGTTGCTAGCATAGTGTAGGCTCTCCCTTAGAAGCAGCACAGCAACTTAATTTTGACAAAAGCACATACCGCAATTGTGAGTGAGTGACCATTAAAAAAATCCCCCCAAAAAATAAGGAACATTTTCTGATACTTCCCTACCAATTTTACAATTTTTTCCAGCGGCTTTTGGTAAGAGTGCTATTGGCATAAATTTTTGTTTCACCGTTTCTTTTTAAAACAAGTGTAAAAGAAGCATTCATATTACCATTCAGTAGATGTTCCTTGTCTATTAAATGTGTAATGAGAGATTTCACTTAATCTAATAAAATCACTAGAAACGATGTGGCTTACATGTTGTAATGATGCTCACTATGTAATATGAGAGCACCACGTTAAATTAAGATCTGATGTTTATATTCCTGTATAATGTCTCTTTAAACAAAAGTTCACTGTTTAATGATTATTGTTTTGATTCCGACAGTTACATGGCAAGTATTTGTAAATCTGTTAATTCCACATAAATAAATAAATAGGGGTTTTTTGTTTTGTTTTGTTTTGTTTTAAAAAAAGGCAGCATTCAGGTACTTGTTTTCGATAGAAAACACAAAGAATTACACCTTAAGGCCCCAATGTTGCAGTTAGCTCTATCTGGGCACAGAGGCGTGCCCAAGTGGTGCTCACTGAGGGATCAGAGCTGAACTTTGCACATTGATAAAAACATTTAAAAATTATATCAGATCAAGGCCTCTAGATTTGGATGCTATAGGACAAATTCTGGGCTAATTTACATTCTCTGTGGCCTTTTGATGCCAATTTAAATGAATAATGAAAATCTGATATACCTTTTAAGGAAACCCAATAGTGTTTCCATTTCCTGCGTGTAGCTGACTCCACTTTCTTATTCTTTTTGTGCACCAGAAAATTTTTCACGGCAAGAGCCCCAGCCTTCCGTACAGTGCCCTGGCCAGCTGTAAGGAGGATGTCAGACTGCCCTGGAGAACTCAAAGTACCACTGCTTTGCTCATCACTCAGGGTTGAACCAGCTTCTTCCAAGTTCTCACTGTTGGTCGTGCTCATTTCTAGCTCCCTTCGGAAGTTCTCATACACTCCTTGACGAAGCCCATCTCCCGTAGAGCTGCTGCCGCTGTCGCTGCCAATGAAAGTTCGACTAGCCGTTGGAGAATAGCTAGAGTTTGTGGCATTTGAACGTCTGGAGAGGAGGTCTGTATCGGTGGTTGCACCCTCGATCCCACTGTCAGCAAATTCACTCCCTTCACCTGCATTCACATCCTGATTAAAGGAAAGGAAACATCATCATATGAAGGTAGCTGATATACCATCCTACTCTGGCACTCTGAAGAGGCTAAAAGAGCCTGAAGTTTCCCTGATTGAATCAAATTTTTTCACATTCCTACTTTGCTTGACATATGAGCCCTCTTTAAATCTGTCTTGTGAAGACAAGTGGCTGGAAGAATAGGTATTCTAGCAAGGCTTCCAGCAACAATTTAGGAAAGACCAAACAGTTTTAGTATGTGCCCCACTGCCATAGTAAGTTGGGGAGGAGAGGGGAAACGACTTAAATTGTTTACCCTAGACTAAGTTAATGGACGTAAGAGGTTTTCAGGAAGAAAAGCATGTGACAGCAAAATCAATGACGATGTACTCATCCACCCATAAGGTTCAGAGAGGAACACACTGATATTGTATATTCACACCTACAACTGAGGCTATGTCTTAGGCATCCTACGATTGCCACTTGACATTTATATAACTGAAGATATGCTTTTCACGCAGGTGGATATGTATTAAAAATTGTGGCATTCCCACTCCTGCTACTCCCAGAAAGTTTGCTGGGAAGCTTGATATCGCATTCCTTAAAAGATGAGGAGACCTTGGGAGGAACATTTCACTTGAAAGAAAACTAACTTTTCCGTCTAATGAGCCGCTGAGGATTTCCTACTCATCCAAGAGCTACACAAGAAGATGGTCTTAGCAACTTAAGGGCCCAGAGCAGCAACTGCTCCCTGCATGCTCCTGGCATAGTGTGAGAGCAGTAGGAGGACCTAGGGGATGTCAGAATGTTGAGGAATTCTGAATACTGATTGGCTGATGAGGAGTTAACTCATAATGGAAGGACTCTTTCTTTATAACTGCTACACTACTTCCTCGCCCATTCTGTAAATCTAGTTCTTCTGGTCAGTTTTGATTTCAATACATTCATTAATAAAGTATCTTCTTAGTAGAACTTACATTGCTCAGGGGTACAAATAAACCATCCCCGTGAACAACGTAACTTACATTGATCTAAGCACTGGTATGGACAGTGCTATGTTGGTGGGAGCACTTCTCCCGCTGACATAGCTACCACCTCTCACGGAGGTGGATTTATTATGTCGACAGGAGAGCTCTCTCCCGCTGACATGCAACGTTTTCACCAGACCTGGTACCAATGTAGCGTATTTAGTGTAGACCAGCCTTGAGATTCTCCCCCACTTCCCACGCGTGGGGGAGAGGGATTAGAATCCGAATACATACAAAGGAGAATAGATCAAAACTTCTGGCCAGTTGATATTCATTCAGTATTGTTCGCCTTTAGAAATTACGATGTCACATTTAGAGAGATGAGTATCTTAAATGGTCTGCTGTATAAAACAATTGGTCTATAGGTTAGTAAGGTTAACAGCATTCATCAGACAGGTTTTTTTGCCTTCAGGCCTTATACTGTACTGTCTCTGCTGGTTCTAATCAGTTTGAGAGTGTCACATGAAATTTTCTAATGACACCTTGAAATGTTATAATCTGCACACCAATAGGGTCTCAATTAAAGAGTTCAGCAGAAAGTTACAGAGGGTTATTATGCATTTGAGTTGGGGAGAGTGTCAGAGATTGAACATGTTGGCCTCTGAATCAAGTGGAGGAGGACAGGTGGGGTTTGATTAAGGAATAAGAAAAATTGTCAAATTTGGGTGATTAAAGTTAGGCACGAAACTAACATTTTGGCCTGATTTCAAAGGTGGTGAGCACCCATGGCTCCAATTGATCAGTTCATCTAAAACAGCTAATATAACTTTAGGCACCCATGTTTCAAAATTTTGGCCAAGAATGAGGTGACTGCTGTGCATTACACAGATACAAGGACGGTCCTGTATGCTTCTATTAAACTAAGAATACTCACATTTCTTTCACAATTGTTCAAACACCACCCAAACAGCGAGATTATGGTGACACTAATGTCCTCTAAAGGGAGACTATCAGAGTTCTGGATCTGTTATAGGAAGGGCTAGGAAGGCATTCTAATATCACAGGTTAGCACTTAAGACAAAGAAGCACATTTCATTCCTTGGTAAAAAGAATTACCAGGGAACGGATTTGGAATTGACAGGTTACTAAATACACTGTATAGGGATGCTATGTTCTATGTGGAATTCATGTCTCCAGCTCATGACTAGATTATTTGTAACTGAAATAAACAAACAAAAACAAACCACCACAACCCTTAGAACCTGATCCAGCAAAATGTTGACCACATTGTCAAATGTAGGAGGTGTCTGATGACAACAATGCATGTGATTTTGGAGCCTATGATTTTTGCTGTTTTAACAGAGCATAATTTGCCACTGATAAATTTAGAGCTCCACACAAATACCATTATAGGGCTTCTTTTTGTTTCTCTTGGAGTTTGTTTAGGTTCTGACTAAAATCTTTGTCTAAAATCGTCTAAAATGCAGGAATGGCACCTGATAGTTTACTCTTTACCAGGGAAATCCCCAATTTAAGCTCCCAGTCCTGCAACTAGTTCCCTCTAAGCAGATGCAGACCTGCACTGAGGCAGAGTCCCATGGGAACCACATGCAGGAAGTTCATTGGAAGACACGGACCAAAAACTGTTTTGCCATCCCACCGGCTCTCCATTTTTATTTACCTACCTACAGACCGGGGGAAGAACATCTTCTTTGTTTCAGAGACAGAACAAGCGATCTCCTTGAAGGCAAAGAGATCAGGGAGCTCAATGGAATAAACATTCATGTCTTAAATCTCAGAACCAGAATAGGTTCTAATCCACAAACAATATGAACCGAACAAATACAGACATAGATGAGTTTGCCCTTTTGACTACATTTTTGCTATTTGGAGTGTGAAGAGAATGCAGGAGAGTTATTAGCCTATAAACTGAAATCGACAGAATCCAGCAGGAGCAGTGCAGCCATCTAGGATAAAAATAATACTCTGCTTAGCAAGTCAACAGCTATTAACCTAGCATTCCAAGGCTCTTACCAGAACTTCTATGCATCTGCAGAGGATGACGGAAATACTTGCTCACATTCACAACTGAGAATACATTGGTTTTAAAAGCCCAAACTTATTTAGAAGAGGCAAAGCAGACTATAGAGTTGTCTGTTAATGGGATTGGGGGGGAAGAGAGACATGGCCAGATAGATTCACTTCAGAATTTTAAAATGTACAGTTAGATCAAATACCTTTAGCTGTTGTTACCAATGCTGATTGAAGACCAGCAAGAAGACTCCCTACCAGAAACAATACAAATTACCTTCATAACAGCCCTACATAATGAAGTGAGAGTATCACTGCTTTGTTAAAGAGACAGACCGATATCACTGATATTGAAAACATTGGCAATCTAGTTATATAATACATATATATTATTTGATACATATATATTATTTGATACATATGAATCAGGTTTCATATAATGCGAGCTAGGAGCAGAGAATATGACAGGGCTATTATACAATGTCAAGCAAGCAAGTTAACTAGATATTGTAGTGTCTGCAAACTCATTTGATCACACGGCATGGCCACATTTCTTGAAAATCCTTGATTTACTCAGAAGACATATAAACCCTCATGTTTCAGAGAATAAATCAACCTCAGACCACTGGGAAAGATCTTTCCTTGGGAGAGATTATTCCGTAAACTGCCTACTGCAAGATTTCTTATACATTTTTCTGAAGCAGCTGATGGTGGCCCTGTCAGAGAAAGGATAAAAGAACTGCTGGTCTGATCCAATATGGTGACTCTTATATCCCTAAACAATTCCTTCTTCGCTTGGATGTGAATCACTCTTTACAAGTGAACCAAGTTCAATGGCACAAGCCAATCATTGGTACTTGGAGAGTTTCATTCTTTGAAGAGGCTCCCATCAGAAGTGTCCATAGTCTCCATTCCTCTGTGTTTAGCAACAGAACCATTAGCAATTAAAATTCCACAGTACCCTAAAATTGTACCTAACTTGTTAGAGGCATTAATTTGGCAAGCACTACAGAAAGACATTAAAATGGAATGGGTGCACAATGAAATTTAGAGGGTGCCCTTACGGCCTAATAATAGTCTTCTGTCCAGCGCTAAGGTGTATCATCATATGGCACCTGTGTTGCTTTGCTCAAACCCCATTGTAGCACAATCCTGCCCTCCAAATTAATAAAAAATCCATTGTTCAGAAACTTGAGGCATGCAAACAATCAACATTTTAGAAGATGCGTTTGCCAGGAAACAACTCGAACCCTTTCAGTAACTGCTGGCAAATTATGGCTTTCATCCCTATCTGACTTGGAGAAAACGTTTTAAAGCAGCAATAGAGAAACCTGAAGGTTTCCCTGTAAGTCACCCTCACTGTGAGGAATACAATCTTGAAAGCTAGTGGAAAGCTTATGTCATCTAAATTGCTTAAGAGTGAGAGGAACTGTAACATTGACATGAGTGCAATATGGGATTACAATACTGGATAGACCATCTCAACCAAAAATTGGGAGTTGATACTGAAGAATGTTCAGAAGACACATGTAGATTTGTAACATGTACTAGGCTTAAAAGAATTAAATTGGCATCCACAGATCAAACTTCGCAGTGCAAGGCAAAATAAAGGTTTCTTTGTATATGTTCCATGGAAGTGCCCTATAAGGTACTATGGAAAGAGGTATAATGGCAAGCTAAGTTTGCTTTACATCCTGATATAAAATTATTGAGTCTGTTGCCTTTGGAGATTCCAGTAGTTTACATATGCTGACATCTAAGAGAAGCTCTGGTTCTTCACTCTTGTGCATCAAATGCCAAGTGCTTGTGCAATAGCGCTTCAGAAATTACAAAATTAAAAACTATTTGAAAGATGGCATTACAAATCTGATCCTATTGATGCTGCCTGAAATGGTTCAGTAAGATGGCACTTTTTTTCTTCCCTTAAAAAAAATCTTTAGATAACTAGATATTAGCCTACCCCTCTGGATTCTTTCTGTACCACTTGTATCTTGACAGGGTTGAGTCACAGTCAGGTGGTTTCTGTCCAGTTTTGGTCATAGCCTGGCAGAGCAGAAAGACGGTAGGATATGGATTCAGTGTAAAGGAGTGGGAGAGCTGATCATCATTAGATTATGGCCTGATGTTACAGCTATAAGGGTTCCCCTCTCTCCCAATTGTCTTGTATATACGTTGACAAGATATAATCAAGGACAAGCCCAAGATATAGGCAAGGACTCGGCTGGACCTAAATTCTGCAGCAAGTCACCCTAGTTTCTGTTATACGCAGGTGAGGTAAATGAAAACTCTGAGGCCAGTTCTGTTGAATTAAAAAAATGGAGACTTTTACTGAACTAAATATGGAAAGCATAACAGTCAGTCCAATATTCCTTGGGATGTTTATTTTTTCAGTCAATTCAATTTATGCTTCACTGCCCCTCACTCCACTCTCCACTTTCAGCTTGCTCCAGAATTTTGTACTGACAATGCATAACACCAGAGAAAGACTATCAGTGGGGAAGCTGGGTGTTTTGACAGCTGGGTAAGAGACAGTGGGGATTTCTGCCCCAGGAAAGCGCGGGAAGTGGTTTGCTGTTTTGTGCACCCACAAAGCAGTTGAGAATAGCAAGTGGACATATATCCTCTTTCCTGGCTCCCCTTGTGGGATGGATTGGCCTAGTCTATAAATTGTGGGCAGGGGGACTTTAACTCCTTTTCCTTCCTCAGCAAAAATCAACAGCAACCAAGTGCCTATTGCTACCACCCATGTTAAATAAGCACATTGGCTGAATATCTTTGGTAAAATGATCAGCAGTGAAGTAGTTAATAATGCTGACATTCAGATTGCTTCCACTTGGATTCAGCATTAAAGCCCCACTGAGAGAGCTGGAGCAGCTTATTTTTGCTACACACTATTGTTTGAGGCTGTTTGCAGACTTGGGAGGACACTGCTCCATCAGGTTAGACTCCGTTCATATGCTGAAGTTTTCCTTTGCAGCTATATGGCCTACAATTTTTGTTGTTTAAAAATGAGAGCATAGATTCTGGAACACACGGTAACAGGACAATAGACCCTTCAATAGCAAACAGTGAGGAACATTACTGTGGGACTTTATGTACAGGTGGCTTTTTTATGGCTTCAGCACTGATTTCAGCAGGACATGAGTAAGGGCGGCAGAATAAGACTGTAACCTAGTAAAGTCTGATTCTTGCAATGCTCTGTACATAGGACTACATTACAACGTCTTTCTATACGTTCAAAGACTCATACAGACAATCCCTTCTTTGCTGTCAATAGCAGCACAAAAAGTCTCCACACCTAGATCTTAAGAGTTCTTGAGGGCTGTGGCTCTTAACCTTTTGCTTGGGGATGACATGCTGCACTAGCCCCTCAAAACTCACCTTTCTTACAACACAAAGGTCCACCCAGATGAAGAAAATTCCAATTCGGAAATAATGCTAAGCATTATTCTGGGTATTCTGACCACACTGGAGTTAAGCAAACAGTAACGTGCTTCATCGAACTCCAGGAAGTAAAAACTTAGATTTATTTTAGATTTACTCTAATTAAAAGTCAATTCCTTGAAAATGTCACTCAGGGGGTGGAGGAGAGAAAAAAGAAAAGTAAACTAGAAAAACAAATCAGAATCAAAGCAAGTCATTTGGGAGTTCACCTGAACAATTACATAACTGAACGGGGCAGGAAAATGTCTGCAAAGATGGATATAACTAGGTCATAGGATAATACACTGAAGCATTCTTAAAAGAAAGGTTTCAGTGAAGAAACACTCAAGTGGAGAGTTTCACTATTGCAAATTACATCCAGCTAAGTAAGCTCAGTCCCACAGATGGTCAGCTGTGGCAACTGTCTGTGGTTTTTACATGGGAAGTCCTAGAAACTAGAAGCATACAACATAGCCTGTAGAGATTACAATTACTAGGATGGCAAAAGTACTTCAAATGTATAAATGTATAAATATATATATTGTGTTAAAATAAAGATAGTGGAACTAGATCAGACCGTATGGCTGTTAATTTTCTTTCTACTAACTTTGAACAAAGGGAGAAAAAGAATCCACTAGAATTTTCAAAAAAATATTACAAGGTTTGTCCAAAGACCCAAAATACTTTCCCCAAGACCCTTCCCCTAGCACATAGCATATGAGAGTGTGCTTGGAAAGGCCTCTGGCTGTTGTTTGCTTTACAATGTCGAAAATGGTCATACCCAACGTATTATACAGTCTCATCCATTCTGAGAATGCTTAGGGATACGTCTGAGACCTCTGTGCAATACCATTAGGGTGAACAAAGAAGCAACTCCGTGCACAATGAGAATTAACCACAGAACTTTGCTTAGCCAGCATTTGAAATTGCAAAGTGCATACTAGGACAGAGAGATGAGGCAAGGCCACTATCTTATACTTCTCACATACTTCTCCCTTACTGTGTGTCATTAAATTATAACTGTTTTCTGTTCTCTCATTTGACTCCATCTGGGCTAAGAATATGCTTAAAATTTTCTTTCTAGTATTAAACTAGACTATTAACTGAAATAAACATATCCTTTGTGGAGATGTCTTATATGATTTCATAGAAAATTGTAATCTTTCTACAGTTTGTTTTTTAAAAACCATGCTACAGTATGTAATGAGAAATTAAGATACCTGGCACAGAATTCTATGGGATGATACAAAAAGCAAACAAACAAAACTATAGGACAGATATCCTTCTCTAATAAACTGTTTTTATGGTGATTTCTACACAGCTCAATTTAATTCCTACCAAATCCGACTGGTTTCATCCCTACTGCATTCTCTACAACTCTTCCACAGGGAAATGGCTTAGGGTCCATTACCTGAATCCCTGAAGAGCCTTTAAAATGTAAACAAAAGAATTTTCACGTGGCTAAAAGTTTTTTAATGTGCCAAGACCCATCAAGATTTGGGTTCATCTCTGAAATTTTCAGTGTCCAAACGGGTTAAAGAGGGACATTTGTCTACTCTCTTCTTATTTAATTTTGTAACAAACAATGCATTACAGATGTTGAAAAGAGACTTATTGTTCCCTAGAGTCAAGGAGTAGCTCAGTGTCTACTCAGGGCCAGCAGAGTGTTTGAAACCAGGACATTCAGTGCTAAAAGCATGAGTCCCTACTGATTGAAACTGAGGACTATGCTATCAACTTGGAAGTAGTAGCAGATATAAAATCCTCTTTGTAGAGCAGCCACAAGAGGACAAAGACCCATCCTGCTACCACATGTGGCCATAAGTACCTCTTGGATTACTATTAGTTATAGTTTTTAAAAATGGAAACAGTCAGTCCATACTCCACATACAGTTTTCAGACAAATGGCGATCACTTGCTGGAAAAAAGGACAGCTTAAATTCTTACTGGGGCACAACTATCTCTCAGGCTATGTCTACACCGGCAACTGAACGACAAAACTTTTGTCTTTCAGAGGTGTTATCCCCCCACCCCATGGAAGACAAAAGTTTTGCTGCAACAAGTGCCAGCGTGAGTGGTGTGTTTTCAGCAGGAGCGCTCTCCTACTGACAACACAAACACCGCTTGTTGGGGATAGAAGTTTTTTGTTGGCTGGAGAGCCGACAAATAGCGGCTACACCGCACAACTTTTAGCAGCATAGCTGTAGCAACACAGCATGTCACTGAAAGTTGTGTAGTACAGACATAGTCTCAGCCTGGAAAGTGAGAGCACCCAGGGGTCTCATTTGAAACCAAATACCCAACATCAGTATAGGAAGTCCTCCGGTTTACCAGAGACTTCAAGTGGTCACTGGCTGCTAACCACTGTCCCCCACAACATTTATATTTTTCAGTCTAAAGTATCACTACAAATTTTATATGGCGATCAAGTAGATGGGACACCTTGGAGATGGTTCAAAAACCACATCTCAAGGCAATTGCTTTCTCCCCCCAATATTTATAAGGGCTATCAATACTGAATGAACTATTGATCACAAGATTAAGATTCTGGCTGAAAATCCACAAAAGGAAGGAGGGCGAGACCATCTGCCTAAGACAGGTCCAAAAAAGTAGTTCTAATCTCAGCAGATTCAGGCTGGACACAACATAACTGCTCCATTAAATCTGGATTTCAGTAAACAAACTAACAGTCTGGGGGTTCTCAAAAACTTCAGTTGAAACTCAGGGGGTAGAAAGGAAGGAGAGGCAAATGGGATATAAGGTGTGTACAATAGCAATTTGCCTTCCTGTAAGCAGAAATGGGTGACAATACCAACCAAGTAAGATTTTTCCACCTACATCACATCAGTTCCAAAAGCCCAGTTGGATTCCAGCAGCTCTGCTGGACGTCTTGATTCAGCAGAACTGAACCTGTAATGTTAAGGAAAAATAGAACTGCTGTGTGGGTGCCCCAAAGCCACTTTCTGAATATTAATTGCTTGTACATATTGACACTAATTGTCTCTCCAGTGCTGAAAGGTTCTAGCTCCCAATTACAGAAAATTGACTCCCACGTTTCAATTTTAAGGTTTGACCTTTTGTTTCTTTTGCTAGAAACTGAAAACATTTCATTTAATTTGTTTATTCTCTCTTGAAATAAGAGGCTGATAAAGAAAGTCTATTCACATGTCACAAAAACTTAATTGTTGTCAGGCCTAGCAAAAGAGCTTGTGACTCAAGTATTACCCTAAAAAGTATATGGCTTTGCTTTTTAAAAAGTGATCTTAGGTGCCTCAGTTGTTTTAAGATGCCTTAAAGCAATATGATTTTCAAACAACAGTGCTCAAGACTTTCAGAAAAGCAGGCTCCTTTAAGATGTCTCAGGATGAACACCCCAAAACAGAATTTCACAAAAATCACCAGCCACTTTTGAAAACTTGGATCATGTTAAAAACAAACAGCAAATCTTGCCAATGTACATGCAGTAGGAGATGAGCATGAGTAACAATGGCAGAATTCAGTCCTCGTGCTCAGCATCTCCAACTCCTAGTGACCTCCTGGGGAGTTCGGGGTATTCTAAAGCTTCCTGCCAAAGTCTTTCAGGACCGTATGGGTTTGAACACTGTTATCATAAAGTCAGGTGAGAACGGAAAACCTACAAGTCTCCGAAAAATGTTCCAAGATTTATGCAACTATAATGTAAAAAGCCTGACAGAAAGGAGAGTCCAGAGGTTAACGCACACAGTTAGGGAACCTGGCTTCAAGTCCCTACTCCTCCACACGTTTCCTGTGTGACTTTGAACAAATCTCTCAGTCTTGCTGGGCTTCAGTTCCCCACCTGTACTATAGGAATGATAGCACTAACCTACCTCACAATGGCACCGTGCGGATGAATATATTACAGATTGTGAGGCACTCAAATACAATATAATGGGGGCCATAAAAGGTCCCCAGTTCATAGATTCCTAGTGTTTCCACAATTCTCCTTTCCCTCCATCCCTCAAAGCTATCTCATCAGACTCAATAAGGAAGTGGGACTTTCATTCTATATACCATTGCGGTTTCCTTTTTGCTGTATATTATAAATAAAGCAACGTATTAAATCTCTTCCCTGGTCTCACCATAGACAAGTCTGGACTAACAAAGATTATTGCTAAAAATAAACCTTAGCTTTACTGCATGCTGTTGGGGTTAGGGTCCTAGAGGGAATATCAGCCCTTTCAGATTTTTAATTTTGTTTATTTTAGTTTATTTATTGAAATAATTGCTGCTGAGTCTCTTTAGATCAATACCCAAATTGGAAGAGATCTGTCTAGTGATACAAGCTACTGACGTGATGTCACAGGTTACATCTGATGAAATGAGACTCAGATTCATTATTTCCATTAGATGCCTCAAAGGGATATTCTAATGGCATGATGAACATTGGGGAGAAAAAAAAATACTTCAGCATTTACCAACTGCATCGCTCTGCTTTTCATATATACTCCGAAGAGAACTGTAAAGCAGAAGTTGAACCTAACAATTTCCTTTGGATTAATAGAAAATGCTTTGTTCATTACTCCTAAATGGCAACCTGATTTTTGTTTCCTTTTTTTGTTTTTTTATCCTGTGCTTTCTTTAATAGTCTTGTTGAGGATGTGAAGAGTTTCTATGCTGATATTACAAAAAAAGGCTCCAAAAATCAAGAGCTTATTTTGAAATACAAAGCTTCTGCTGTGAGAAGCTGCAGCATCTGTTTTAGAACGTCATTTTTATATTTAGAAGCAATACGTCTTCATGGATCAAACACAGCCACCTAATCCAACAACCCACCTCCAGTCACCTGCAAGTTAGTGCGAACCAATGCCCTTTCTTCAGTCACTGGGTTGGGTTTCATGTCACGTTCTAGTGGCCCTCTCGTTGACCCATCATATTAACAGATCCCAACACCTCCATTGCAGTATGCCGTGACCAGCCTGGCTCATGCTGTCAAATCTAATCTCCCTTGAAGTTGTGTGCTGCCAAAAGCTCAGTTCAGCATCAGGATGCAAATTTGTCAGTCTCCCACTCCCATTCAAAGTGCTTTTTATTTTCCCCCCAGGTCACAAGATGTGATGAGTGCTCTGTGTGACATACGTACTAAAATTAAAACGTATAGTAAAATCAAGATAGTCACCGAAGCATGTCATCTAGCACAAAGCTTGACCCATTTGGTCAGGCTCTTCTCAGACTGTTCTGTTTCTGTCTACTGGCTCTGCTTCTGATCCAATGCCCACAGATAGCAAATAAATCGCCGGGAAGACATTATAGTCAGCCTTCTATTTTGGAGTTGGGCCACCCCTCAAAGAAGGGCCAGCGTGCCAAATGCACTCTGCATTCAAACGTATTTCACCTGCAATGGCTGCATATGGTGCATACACGGCATGGATGCTGTATTACTTCTATTTCTGTAAGGGATACTGTGCTATTTACTACATGCAGTGCGCTGCTGTATGCAGCACAGGCCAGTGCAATGTAACTCAAGCAGATGTGTCATAGCTAGAATGAAACATTCAAGGAGAACAACACAACAAACACAATAAAGAGCCAAACCATAACTCTGATCCACAGGTTAAGGGAACGGGGCATGTGCAGCGGTGGGAGAGGGGGAGTGCACAGCTCCGTATCTTGTGCTCTCCCTGGCTTGGGGAAGCTGTGCTTCCTCCACCACCCTCTTCTTTGGCTGGTGCAGTGACTCTTCCCCCTCCTATTTCAATCCCTGATAGATGAGTACCAAGCACACCAAGTGCCTGCATGACTCCCAATCTCTTCCCACTGAAGAGCACTGTTTTCTGAGTGAAATTTTACAGGGCTTTGAAATTCAAGCATTTAGATCAATGAAAGTAGAGAGGGAGCTTCAATCCAAGGGGCAATTTTGATGAACGCGAGTAGGGCAAGGGCAAGGGTGAATTCTCAGTACTTCCCATCAGGTTGGCAGCACTGGAACTTGGAAGGGTGGGATGGACCTCAGGATCCTCTTTTGCTCCTGGCCATTATAGCTAAAATGTGACATGGAGATGATGCACTTGATTTCCATGAGAGGAATGCCAAGAAACCAAGCTTTGACCAGATACCCTAAAAGCACCACCAAACAAATAGAATAATCTTCCTCTCTCTCTGCAAACTTTATCCTCCCCAGAGAGAAATGACTCAAAAGTGTGGAAAAAACCCAGCACCATGGTTGAAATGGAGCTATGAGTTATGAACAGAGCATTCATGAAAGTACACCCCTTCCTGAAGGCACTTGTTCCACTCACCCTTATTTAAAAAGAGGTATACGGAGGGAAACAGAACCTACATCGAGCTGCCAGTATACCACAGTCTATTTAAAAGATCTGTGATCATGATCTAAATAAAGAACATTGTTTCTGTATAGCAAATTCACATACTTAAACAGAGTTTCCAAAGTTTAAATGGAACAGAGTAAAACTGCATTACCTGAGCAGTTTTTGCCCTTCGGCCTTGCATGCTGTTGCTGTAGCTGATTTGTAGGTTGGTGACACCTTCTGAAAGACAGTGAGATTTCCTACAGGGGAGTGTATTATAATTACTGTAGGAAGGAGTATCCTCTGCTGTAGCCGACACCATCTTATGGTTTCCAATATCTGGAATATCGGACACTAAATTCCGACAGTAAGCCCCAAAGGTGTTTCGTGGGCCTCCATTTATTGTAGCACCTGAGTTTTTTGGCGAATACAAGTCACTCATAGAATTGGCCCGTTGGCAGGAGACCAGCTGCTGGGGACTGTTGCTTGCTTCTGTGCCTCGAATCCCCTCGCCATCCTTCTCCTCAACTGAACCTAAGATTTCTTCGTTGCTCGTTAAATGTTCTTGGCTGAGGTCAGAGAGTGAAAATTCCAAGCTATCCTCCCGCCAGATGTCTGCAGATTTTGAACGCTTTTTTTTGAAGCTCGCAGTTTCCATGAAAGTTGTCCCGTTTGTTGCATATCGGTGCTGTCTGCCATCTTCTTCAGCCAAAAATGTAGTGGCATCTCCATAAAGTCTGCTTTCTTCCGTGTCTGGCATGCTGTGCACTGAGGCTGCCGTGTGAACTGTGCTGCTGTCCACGCTAGGAGTAACAGAGGAATCGGTGTGGTAAGAAACAGGCCTTAAGCCCATATCCACTCTATCCACCCAAATGGGGCTTCCAAAGTCCTCTAAATTGGCTTCTTGGTTAAAAGGCTCCAGGCCATTTTCTGCCAGTGACTGGGGGATGCTAGGAGTACTGCTAGATCGGGTGCTGACTTCTGAGTTCCTGTGTATAACCTTCCCTGAAGAAGCATGCCTGGTCCGTCGAGAAGCTTTATTTGAAAGACGAAGCGAGCGTGATGTGTGCTTCCGTCCCAGACTGGCGTGCTTGTCTCCATATAATGCATGCTCTACATTTTGGCTTTCCGCGTTTCCCATCTTTTAAGGTCTGCAAGATTCAAGAACAGGAAATATTATACTTCCAACTAATATATGTATCAATATATATAATATGCGTGTCAATAGCTCCCATGGATTATACAAACGAAAGAGTCTGTTTCTTAAAAGGAACCTAAACCCTCTCATCCAGAAGCTAAAAAATACATGTCATCATGTATCTATAATCTATGTACATCTGCTGAAACACGTGTTGCAACTAACAAGAATTATTTTAACTGTGATGATCAATGATAAAATGTAATCAATTTGCAACATTACTTGTGAACTCAAATACAATCCAGTGAAGTTTTCCAAGGTATGAACTCACTGCCTCCATTAGCCTGATATAAATCAAAAATAACTCACTGAATGCAGGGGTTACATCAGTGTAGATCAGAGGAGAATCTGGCCCTGAACGTGGCTTTGAGTGTGAGCCAATTTATAATGAAAGTAATTTGGTAATCTCAGTTTTACACACGTCAGTTAAATCTATTAAAATCAGTTAATCCTCAATGCAACACTGGCCAGTAATGGAAACTGTAAAAATTAAAGTTTCATTTCCACACCAGAATCCCCTCCCACTGAAGCAGGACTCCCTGTCATTTAGCAATAAAGAACTGCAGAGTGGTTGCACTCTCCTGGTAGCTGTTTATGACCTCCTGGGTGGGTCTACACTAAAAAAAGCAGAGAATTATGTATATTTAGGTTCCTGCCAGAAGATGGTTAAAGGGGAGAGATTTTGTGTTTCTACTTTTTGAGCAACATCATATATTACTGAAAAAAAAAATCTAATGGAGCCACATTTGTAATTATCAACAATTACACCCACGGCATCAAAATGCAACTCCGCAGAGCAACACAATCTACAAGCACCATTCTAAAGAGATCCTCACTGAGGCCCATAACTCATTCTAATGCTTTGTGCCAATGACTGAAAAAAAATTTAAGCCAATCCTTGCATCATGAAAGAGAAAGATGATCACTAATATTCCCAGAATCCTGCAAACGGGTGCTTCCAGGGAACATGCTCCCGTGTGCTGTCAAGAATCAGAGCGGTAGCCGTGTTAGTCTGGAATTGCATGCATCCGATGAAGTGGGTATTAGCCCACGAAAGCTTATACTGTAAAACTTTAGTTAGTCTTTAAGGTGCCACAGGCCGGTGTGCTGTCAGGGAGTCACAAGGAAAGCAGGTCAATTTCTAGGCCTAACACCCTTGACAAGGTTACTTTATAACAACAACATTACAGCTGACTTTTCAAAGTCATACCTGGAGTTGTAGCTACATGCTTCCTGCTGACTAAGGGGAAATCTTGCCGCTAAATACCTGCACAATGCTTTAAGAAACAGGATTGAAGATCCCTAATAAAAGCCTCCAAAAAATCAGTCGTAAGTGTGTGCTTCATTACATCCAGGAAAGCTTTCGACCATTATTTTGCTTCTATAAGTTTTAAAGCCTCAACAATAACTAAATATCCCATTGTCTATGTGGAATAAGAAACAACAACAACTCGGATTCCACTGTGTGGGTTACGTGATCACTGTGCCAAAGTATTTTTTTAAAATGATTTTTTAAAAATCTTCTTTAGACATGCTTGTAATAAGACTTGTAAAGACATTTACTGGACATCAGAAACTGAGTTACGGGTTATTTGCACTCAGAATCCTCTCCAAAAATGCTAAAAACTCCTTTAACTGGGTTGGAACCAGGCTCCCGTCCACAAGGACAGAACAGACGCATCTTGTATGAGGTTCTACCAACGCCTTTGTGCAAGGGCTTTTGCAAACATAATGGCTAAATTCATATTTGGTGTAATTCTGCTGATAAATCCAAGGAAGAATTTGACCCACACAGCCTAACTCATTTCTCATGGAGGCTGGTGTAACTCAGTGAAGTCAATGAAGTTATACCAGCATTACATTGATATATGTAAGACCAGAATGGAACAATTATAGTATTATTATAACTGGATAATAGAATTATTTGCAGCATAGATACAATATTATGAAATAAATAATCTCTGTTTTAAATTAAAAAAGAAAAGTATATTATGTATAGGCATTAACCATCTGAATACACAATATCCGGTACTACACAGAACCTATTCAATCTTACATACATTACCCAGAAAGGACTGAATCAATTCTGATAAATATTCACACTGCAATTCTGCTGTACGTACTATGAAACACTTGTGGTGGGGATGTTTTTTGTTTTTGTTTGTTTGTTTGCAAACACTTTGGAAAATGCTCAGAATAGGAGCTAGTATGCTTTTGAGTTTCCCTATATAACTAACTAGCTACATAGTTACGTTACATTTTAGTTATGACTTGCTAAACATCTATGTGGTAGAAAGGGTGATGGGCACTACCTAAAATATTCTGACATGTCTGCATCTAAAATAAATATGACCAAGTGAATTAAACCACATGGAGTGAGATCCCTCACTCATTTAAGTAAATTGCAAAGTTCCCATTGACCTCAATGCAGCCTGAGCTCTGGGACTGTCCCATCTTGCAGGTTCCTAGAGCCCAGACCCCAACCCGAATGTTGGTCTACACCACAATTAACCAGCCCCTTAGCCTGAGCCAGCTGGCAAAGGCCAGTCGCGGATTTCTAATTGTGGTATAGACAGACCCTATGAGGCCAAGGATTTACCCAGGGTTTAGAAAAACAAATGCATTCAGCAAATTTTAGCCCAATATATGTTAAAATGATAGAATTCTCAGCCACTGAAGAACAGGGTTTATTATTTAAATTGAGTCTTAAGAGTAAATGTTATTCTAGATTGTTCTGATCTGGTCAGGACAGAACATGAATATTAGTTACATTATCTTTTGATTCTAAAACCTTTAAATGTGACTCAGGTAGCACAAAGGTGCCCTTTGTCTTTGCAGTTTGCGTGATCTCGCTTTTAAACCTGTAGAAGGAAATCTCTAGGGGAAAGGTGTTTGCTGCACTGACTTTAAAACGCTTGCTAACAATAATTTCATTTAAAAGGATTTTCACTGACTGCAGAAGCAGATCTTTACACTGCCATCTTCTCCATTATCAATAAAGATAATCACCATTTTGGTGCTGTTTTGAGAAGAATTAAGGATTTTTATGTTTAAAACATGATTGAAAACAGCAGCTCTCTAACTAAAGACACAAATCTGCAGAAAGGTCAGAAAGTTCTCAGCAGCACTCAATGTACAGAGACTCAGCCCCCCCAGAGACCAGCAAACTCATCACTTGCTCAATGAACAGAGCAACTGGATGCTCAGCACTCTGTCTGTTCAGCAAATGATCGTTATGTGCCGCAGTCCCAATGTAACATTAATGGACACAATCATGCAAAATTTAAAACAAACAAAAAATGTTGCCAAGAAAAGAGAGGATAAGCTTCTATTCTGTGAGCAAAACAGATATCTAGAAAATGCTTTCATGCAAAGAATAATGCATTTTCTACACAGCACCTGCGATAATGTTTTCTTAGCACTAACATCCATGGGAATATGAACATAGACATTCACAGGAATGTTTACCAATCCGTTTCGTCTGATGAAAAAAGTATGTGCTAGATACTGACGAGAAACATCATGCTCCCAAGTAAGGAGTTGATCACTGTCGGCTTAGGTGATGTACACTTTGGTTTTACTTAACAATGAAAGTCTCCAAATCCTGCAAACCATTGCTTATGTGATTAGCTCTGAGTCACTTCTTAAGTGAGTAACGATGATTTAAATAGGCCTACTCCTAATCCCATTGAATTCAATCAGTGCAGGGTCTGATCTTAAGTAAGAGTATGAAGGACTGGGCCATGTCAGAATAAACTGTGTTTGAAGTAGTCATAAAATAACCTGTCTCAAAATTAGAACATGAATAATATTAATGGGAGTTATACACAGACATTGAGAGGACAAAGAGTTGCCATTGTTAACTTATTAACTGAATCCAAAGATGCCTGTTTGAGCACTGTACAAGGGAGCAATAGGATACCACACAAATCAGTGGTGACTTGTCTCAATATTTAAAAACAACTGGAAAGCAGAGTCAGGGGCTGCAACATTTCAAAAATCTGTTCTAAATTTATTTTCCAAAACTAACAGAAAATTAAGGCATACAAAACATGTCACAAGCAACAATTTAAAAAAATAATCATTATTATTTTTGAAAAACAAAACTTAAGTCTGATGGCACAAACAGAATATCAGTATGGAAAAAGTATATATTCTACAATAAATCTTGGGAGAACAATGCCCCCTGTAAACTAACTGAATTAGAGGGAGAAATAAAACTGTAATAGAATTGTTGAGTTCTCCTTGAATTAGTTTAAAATAAAATATTGCTATGTAGAAAGAGGATTTTCTAGATGTTATTGGCTGAAGTCCCATTTCAAATTTCATTTTTTCTCAATTTTCCTTTCTCTTCTCTTCGTCCTTTTCTCCAATAAAATATTCATGGTAACAATTACAGAAAAATAAAGCTAACTTAATGGCTTGCAAGTTTTTGACAAACTGAACTTTTAGATTGCAGAGGAAAGGATGAATTTATTAACTTCCAAGTTAAAATTGAAGCACCTCACAAGACAACAGATTGCAAATTTAAAATTAGATTCTAGTGGGAGGTCTTGGTAACAAATCTCTATTTTTCTCCTGGAGGCTGTGAGAACCAGAACAATGATAAACTCAACAGAAAGAACTTATTATATAGAAATGAACTTTAACTAAATTTTGCAAGCCAACAACAAAGATTTTTACTCAACTCACAAAAAACACATAGAATGAAAACAATTTACAATAGTAACTAAAAAGGAATATACGAATTTTATACCAATTAAAAGATTTTTTTTCCAAGAGAAATTAAAGTTCCAGAGTAGTCTTATACCTTTGAGTTTCTCAGAAACTGCAACAGAATATTTCATTGTTTTGAATTAAGAGCTTTTTAGCCAGACAATTATTTTTATAATCCACTTTAAAATATGTTAAAGCATGGGATGTACTCCAAAAAGGCCCTGCAGGCAACTCAAAAGCAGGGGGAGGAAGTGGGAGGTGAGGAGGAAGAGGGAGGAAGGATGTCATCAGTAGCTACTTGATAGAAATTCTAATGCTTTTGTATCGTTAAATGGGTGTAACCATAACCCACATGCAGTTTCTCCAAATTTTCCCCTCCCACAAACCATACACAACATAGAAAACTCCTAACGAAAATACAGAGACACACACGTACCTTACAAGGCAATACTGGTAGCCAATGCAACTTTCCCCAAGAGAACTGTGGCATTTAGATGTATAGAATTGCAAATGATATAAAAATGAACAGTTACTGGAACCACAGAATCTGTCAGCACCTGCCACTCAGCGCCTCCATTATTGTCTCATCAGAGTCTATGAATATATGCCAAAAACCTGGTGAGAGAGGGGAGGGAGGAAAAGAAACAGGCAAAGGATTAGCAAAAATGATTAGAAAGGAGGACGTTTACTGCCAAGTTCTATTTTCATCACTTACCTAAGAAACATTATATAATACAGTGCTTAAATTCTGTATTTAAAGAGTGTGTGTGTGTGTGTGTGTGCGTGTATGTGTATAATATCTGACAATAGCAGAATCACTGAAAACCTCAGTCTAACACTTTAGGAAGCCAAACCGAGGGTATGCACTCCATTCATTTTCTTACCACTTTTTATAATAAAGAATCTTTTAGAAATAGACAAGAGACTGCTGATGGCAAACAGAACGATACAGTACTGGAGGGTCTCAGTGACAGGTCAGGAAAATCACATTTATATTGGGTTTCCTGGTTTTGGTTGTTTGGTTTTTGAGGGTGTGGAACAGAGAAAAGCAATTAAACAGAATACCTCATAAGATACTCAACACTCCCCTCAGAATTCTGTGCTTGGCTATTTTGTATTTCTTTCTGCTTGAAGATGGCTTACAATTAGATTAAGGAATAGGTCCTTTTTTTTTTTTTAAACATAAACAATAGTTCAATCTGTATAATTTACTAAAATGGACAACAAGACAAGCACTGGTATAATGAACAGTTTTAGAAAGGAGTCAGAGATTACAGAAAATTTACACACGGAGAGTATACTGTGAGGTAAACTATGCATACTAGCAGAACAGACTAGGTCACTAGGAGATGATTCTGCGCTCACTTACACACGTGACTAATCCTAAAGTTACTTTTGTGTGTGTGTGTGTGTGCGCTCGCAGGATCAAACTCCTAGACTGTGCCTTGGCCTGATGCCATTTAAAAGTTCATTACCAAGTGTTCCTAGACACTAGCGTAGGTCTACACTGCAGCTGGGAGCAGGCCTCCCCGCTTAGGTAGACAGACTCATGCTAGCAGGGTTTGAGCTAGCATGCTAAAAATAGCAGTGTGAACATCACAATTTTGTGTACTCGGTGTTTTGCAGGATCAAGCCCTGAAGTCATTATATTTCCCTTTATGCAGCCAAGTTGCAAGGCGAAGAGGCAAATGAAAGAAGTGGGTCATCAAGAAGCATTGCAAACAGAGTTATTACATAGGTTTTACATATTTTCAAAAGATTACAAGAACAATGATTCAGAATAGATCAGTGACATCCTTCATGTTGTTAGAGCTACTTGGTAGTACATTTTTATCCTCGCTTGGCTGGATTTTCAAAAGGAAGCAAGAATTACCAACTCCTTTTTTAAATTAAAAAAATTCTAATTTTCTTCCTTCCCCTTTGTCTCCCTCATACTCCCCACTCCCCCAAGCTGCTGGTTGAGATCTGAAAAGAAGTTCATATACTGCTCAGGAGCTGGTAGAAATTAATAAAATGAATCTCTTTTATATTGAAATAGACTCATTATCATGCCAGCTGACAATAATTTACAAGGAATCTTAATGGAAAACAAGGTCCTACAGGCAAGTGTCCTTCCACCTGCGTCTCATATGTAGGAAATCATTGTATATTTAACATGCTTTACTTTTTAAGAAAAAACAGTTTTACCTTCTGGTTTTTTCCCTGCTGTATCTGTATTTGCTACAGATACGTTATTTTTAAAGAAAACTAAACTGTAGTGCAGTGTTATCAGCTGTTTCATTCTCAAGTTATTTTTGAAGAGTTTGTTATTCAACTGAAATAATCTGCTCCAAACTGAAATTTGTCAAAAAAGGTCAGAACCCTGCTCACTTTTATGAGAATTAAAATAGTAGTAATAATAGTGTTGATTGTTTCATATGAAGTCTTTGCTCCTAAACAAATAATTCCCTTTTAGAATCTTGGTATTAGAAAGCTTAAAGGAAAAGAGTTGTTTTTTCAAAGGGGAAAAAATCCAAGTGGATGTTTCCACTTAGGGAACTGGATTACTCTCACTGTTTCTCTCTATAGCTATCTTTATATCTATCCACGTCTATATCAATAGGTGTGTGTGTGCACAAATATGCTTCTTTGAGGATGTACCATTATCTCGTGATTCTTTTCCAGTAGAGTCAGCTCCTATTGGTTCTTATTACTAATTCAAAGGAACTCTGCCAAATGCAAAAATCAATTTTTTTTTCAAAAAATCAGTTTAAAACTTAACTTTGCCTCTAATACACCTTAGAAAAACACCCCAACCACCAGTTTGTTACATCTCACCTTTGGTTTTCTGCAAGTGCAGAAGGTCTCCAACATTCCCAAGCCAGGTGCAGATTTCGACTTCTGGCAGAAAGATTTTCATGTGAATGATGTGGTCTGCTCCTTCCCAAGTTGGGTGGCACAGAAGGGACATGCTTCCCCACAGGTGAAAGGGATGGAGGGGGAGACACCCAGGAGAGAGAACCACTGGGTTCTGAACAGAGACTCGGGGCTTGTCTAGACAAGCGATGTTGCTATAACTTATGTTGCTCAGGGGGGTGAACAAGCCACCTCTCTGAGCAATATAACTTACAGCAACTGATGTGCTGGTGTAGACGGCGCTCTCCCAGCAACACAGCTACTGCCTTTTGTGGAGCTTAGTATGCCGATGAGAGCGCTCTCTCCATCAGACGTGCTACAGCGGTGCAGCTGCGTTGCTCTAGTGCTTCTACTGTAGACTAGCCCTCAGGATGGTGACTTCATTCCCTCAATAGGGCACCATCCCCGCTGTACACCACATTTGCTCAGTGCTTTGCTGGACTCTACAGCATCAGTGGTGCGTGGAACCAAGCAGGGTGTTGACGACCTATTCATTGGTGTGATATAACACAGTGATGCGCATGGTATGGATGTGCTCTTATTGACCCAAAAGAACACACTGGTCAGTGACCATGTTCAATGCTGATGTTTCAGTCGTAAACAACTACAGGGAAAGTTAAAACTTAAAAAAAAAAAATCTGAAATGTAGTTTTTCAGACTACTTGTTTAAAAAATACCCTGAATTTGCAGACTCAGACCTGGTTCCTGGAAACATGCATACATGTACTTACCTTTGAATCACGTGTGTAGCCCCCTTTGAGTCAATGTCCTTTGCGGTATTCGGGCCAAATTAACTTGTGAGTATTCATTTAATGATTATGAAAAAGTATTGTCAAAAATCAGGCCACATGATGTCTAAGAGGATGAGCACCCATAATTCCTACTTGGGTTGGGTGTGCTAAAAATTAGGCCACTAACATTGCAATTATCAACCCCGTGTGTTTGGATGTAAGGTCTCTAAAAATGAGGTTACAGTCAGAAAGGGGACTATATAAAAATAGCAGCAATTTATTCATCACATTTGCTACCTACATGTACCCAGGGTTATATTTGCTGATTGATTCACTGACAAAAACAACATTACTTCCTGTTGGTAACAAAGAACCAATACAGATACAGGAGAATGAAAGGGCTCATGAACTGTCAACAGAAGTGCAGAACTTTGGAATATGGGGTTACATAATAATAAATAAAATAATAATATGTAAATATTATGTGAACTTGAGAGCCCTGTTAGGAATAGTTTAAAGCAGCAGTGTCCAATACATTCGCCACTACCCACATGTGGCTAATAGGCTATTGAATTGTGGCTAATGCATGTGGCTTTTTTATAATGTGGCTCATAAGAAAACTTCAAAACCACAAGTGTAACTAGCATCGAATTTCTATTGGACACCACTGATCTAAAGCGTCCAATGATGGGCACTCCACCACCTCCCTTGGAAGCCTATTCCAGAGCTTAACTATCCTTATAATTAGAAAGTTTTTCCTAATATCTAACCTAAATCTCCCTTGCTACAGAATTACGCCCATTACTTCTTGTCTAATAAACAAAGATGGCTATCAGAATTATAAAATTTTTTCAATTATATTTTCACTTCCTCATTTTATAATAGAAAGACATTTTTAGAAAATTAGTAACATTTCAAAAGTATATCTACAAATGTGAGACAAACTAATAATTAGCCCAACCCTCACCCCACTCTACAAAGCCCACAGTAATTCTATTATACACTTCCACAGTTTTATATAGATTGATGGCAGACACCATGTAGACATTTCAAATAGAATATATGAAATATCAATAAGTAACTTTGGGCTGCATTCTCCATACCATCACATCAGTTTTGCGCCAGTGTAATTCTGGTGCAAAGCCAGTGTAAATGATTTAGACTCTTTAATTGTAACTTGAAGCCATGTCCCTTCACTACCATGCATAGAGCTCACTATCATGAGTGGTGACTTTAAGTCAATAAGACTATGCACAGCACCGAGGCTCCAAGGTTGGCAGTAAGGCACTGCATGATCTAACTGATTTTTAAATAAGTTCAGTTTGATGTGTTTATGCCCGTCTATTTCCTTTTGGTAAATATTCCAGCAAACCAGCCTCCTGGCTGTGGAAACAGTGAATTTTAAACAATATTGGCAAATATTCATTGAAAGTGATGTTTTAATTTTTATCCAATTAGCACCTGTCCTGAAGGAATATGCTCATCCGGCCAGAGAAGAGAAGTGAGATACATGTCTAATCAAAACTGACCAACAGAGCTGGAATTTCAAACATTTGCAACAAGCTGCTCACTAGCAAGCCACAAGACTCAACATTTTCCATGGGAGTTATTTAGAAAATAAATGTTGAATAAAGACTCCATTTGAAGAAAATCAGTCAGTTCATGAAGAATTCGCTTCATGAAAATGAAGAAAAATGAAGCTAAACTAGTCAAATAAATTATTCCTCCAGCTCCAACAACACTCCTACACAAATCTATAAATAGAAACAAAAATGAGCCCTCTCAGAAGACCTGCAATCACAAGAATAACTGACAGTTAACATCCTCAAATCACAATTAAAGTCAACAAAACCAGAAAAATGGTGTTAACAAGAGTCTAAGGGAGCATGGTGGTGAATCTATGGAGGAGGGGAAAAAGTAGCCAGTAAAGGAAAAAGCTACCTTTTCAGTGATCTGTTATTTTTATACTATGGTATCTGAGTAACTCCCAGGATTTTTAAAAATTGTTTTCAAGGGTATCTTTATGTACTTCCAGTTTCCCTCCCTTCCTCCTCCTCTTCCCATTATTAATGGTGGGAAAATCCCCCCTCTCTCCCAGAGGGCAACTCAGCAAGGATTTATGCATTAGAAGAGAAGCAGGGCAACGTAAGAAAAGGATTCTATTTCAAATTGTAAGCCATAAGTAAAACATGGAAAACTGAGTGGAATTCCCTGGAGCCCTACTGCAGGTTAAAAGAAGCTTGTGTGGCTCTTCCCGGGAAGTGGGTGCTATCATAATCTGCCGTTGCAAGCAGAGACCAATGTTAAGCCACAGGAGGAGTTGCAGGAAATGAGAAAGAGTGGCAGGACCTGTTCTGCCTTCTCTGGTGCAGTTAGGGTAGCTATTGGCCCATCTACATGTTTATAGATAGTCAATTGGATTTCAAAAAAAAAAAAAAAAATTACCCCAAAGTGCAGGTAAAATAAGAATTGGCTGTAGTTCATTTATCTGTGTTATATATTATTATTATTATTAAAATTAACTTGAAACATACTTTTCTCTTGTGCCAAGTGAACAGAAAACACCTGATACATATCAGTACAGCAGTGTGCCAAACATATCAAAGACAACAACCACAGTAGTCACATGAAAGACATTTTTTGTAAATGTCAAATAGAAAGAGAATAGCTGCTTAAGTGATAAACGCACATTATGTCCAGTAGCTAACGAAGCTTAGGCTGCGACAGTACTGCTCACAGTCAGAGAGATACAGAACACAGAGTAAAAAATGAAGCACAGACATCGACTCGACAGTGCACTATTTTAGAAACTAATATTAATAGTTGAAACCTTTTCATTATGTGACTGGGAAGCCATTGTATAACTACACAAATAAATGGAGGTCATAAGATTTAAAAGAAAAAAAGCAAGGCCAATATTGTCAAAAGTGGGTATCAAAAGTATTTACTTTAAATCCATATTTAGGCACCCAAATAAGAGGCTTGGTTTTCGGGAAGGGCTGAGTACTCATATCTCACATTGGAATGGAAGCTATGGATGCCCAGCACCTTCAGAAATCAGGCCACTTATTGAAGTGTCTAACTATAGATTTAAATGCCTAATTTTAAGTACCCAAATTTGAATACCATGGAAGGAGAAGAAGCCCCAGATGTAGCATTCAAGAGATCTAAAGAAAAAGGAATCAAGTTAAATCTGAGCAAATGCATGATCAGAGCAACTTCAGTATTTTGGTTTCATTTGCTCAGCTATATAAAAGCTATTTACCGAAGACACAAAAAGTGCTAAAGTGGCAGCAGTTGCTGAAATGAGGCCACTGAAAAGTCGTGTTGAGCTAAGCAAAGTATCAAGGGTAGTGATTTACTTTTAAGTTTATTCCATATCTTGAGAAGTTTTGAGGGTGTTTGGGGACCTCTCAAAGAAAGATTCTGAGTTTCAACCTGATGCCCAATAAGATTCTGCCTTCACCAAAATAAAGCAACTAATTGCCAGTGCAGATACACTTCCCATCTCTGAGAGGAAGGATGGTCCAATGGATAGGTCACTTGCTGGAAAGCTGAGTTCAGTTCTCTGCTCCATCACTGACTTTATGTGCATCCTTGGCCAAAACACTTAATCTCTCTGTGCCTCAGTTTGCCATCTGTAATATGGGCATAACCGGTCCTCTCTAGTGTTGTAAGAATAAATGCATTAAGATTGGAAGGTATGCAGATATGCAGGCCATAGAAGCAGTACAGTCACACATAAGAAATGTTCAGGTGGCTATATCCAAGAGAGGATCTGGGGTTTGTGTCTCTGCAAGAAGAGAAGTCAGGGTTTTCTACATCGAAGTCTCTCACATCCACAGAAATAAACTGCACAGACTGAAAGAGAGATATAAGCAATGATGCTCACAGGAAGCACCTCCATCAATGTGCACAGGAGAAAAAGTTACAATGCCATCTAATCCCAAGCCTTGGGAGGCCATCATAAAAAACACTCTTGCAGCAGCATCACCGAAGCTATGAATGAAATTGCACCAGCAGAAAATATGACTATGATTAAACACAAACCTAGAAGGGATACGCCAGTCACTAGTATCTTAAGCAGATTGTTTCTGACAGGGCATGAGAATATGGAGGAGACATTTGAGGCATACATTCACGTCGTCATATCCAGTTTATCTGTACTGGACAAGAAAACGACCGCCATCAAGGTTGCAACCGTTTGCTAGTTGTCTACAGTGCTAGAAATTCTTTGCTGAGTAGCCAAAATAAAATGTTTGTGTCTGTATAAAGCAAGAGAGTTCTGGACATTCTGTGAGGAATGAACAGGAGCCCATCTGTGAAAGTGAAAGGCATGTGGTTCCATAATAACTGAAATTTGGAATAAAAAATATAATTCATTCGGGGTACGTCAGAGCAGAATAGGTTAAGCGAAGGACTGCATATTGCTGGTTTGACCAAATATCGACACACCAATCAAAGAAGAGCACATTCACCAGTCCAGATATTACAATAACACAAAACCCCTACCTTTTTCTACAGGTAGGAGAAAAAGCATACATTCATAACCCTGATGGTCAGCAACAACCTGGAATTGTCAAAGCCAAACTACTCAAACCAAGATCCTATCTTGCACACACTGACAGCAGAGGAACATTTGGACATAGCTGTAGAAAGTTGTTTTTATTTCATGTTTACTTTGGTCTGACTGATTCTGGTTCTGACACAGTAAGTTCTATCTCCATGCCAGATAACAGTTTGGTTCAACCGGAGGACTTTCCTTCTGGCCACACGTAACATTTTGTAACCAGAATCCACAGAGAATTTGAAAGACACTAACAATTAATGTGCTGCCCTGAATAGACAGATGTAAAACCATATGTGGGAATGAATTATCAATATTTATTAAGGAATTCCTATGTGAATAATGTGGGCCATAGTAGCAATGTTTTGAAATACTGGGTTATAGCAAATTTCACAAATCTGATAACAATAAACTTGATGGGCTAGATTCTCACTAGCACTGAGATCTGCTAACGCTAGGGAGACAGAGACCCTTAGGGAGCTGCTTATGGCTCTCTGATTCTGTAATTGTGATTCTTTCACCCCAGCCCTTGCTTCAGTATTAGTTAGAAAGGCCTAGGGCTGCTCTAACTTACTTCAGCTGGGAATGGTCCCTAAGAGACCATGCACCAGCTGAGAATTGGCTAAGCAGACCTGTGAACCATCTTGCCCAAGGATTACTCTCCCTGTCCCCAACACATCCTCTATGCTGGAGTGAGGAAGCAGCAGGTGCAGCTTTATGCCAGCAGAGACTGTTCCTGCTTGTGAGGGGAGAATGACACTTACGCATCCTACAGTTACACTTATGGCCACATTCTGGCTCCTTCGCACCACTCAGATTTCCATATTGCAAGATCTGGTTTGATAGGTTCTCCTTATCTTCAAACAGAAGGGCGTGAAACATTACTGGGAAGTCAGCAGTGGGGACTATTACAGATACCATTATAGGTTCTGTTTGACTGAATATAGAACCAGTTAGTTAATGGAGAGATGCTTCGTGTCAGCTGTGATGCAGCTCTTTTTTCAATAAGGTTACCAGCAAAATCTGTTCTATCTGAATCTCTGTGTCAAGAAACCTTTTCTTAGGTACAGAAGCTGTTGCAGGTTACAATCCCGTAGCAAACAAAACATTATATGGTGCAATAATTATGTTTTTGGCAGGGTATGTGTCATTTCATTATTTCAATGCCTCACACAGATAAGTGTCCCAAAATAAACAAAAACAGCTAGCTTTCACTTTAAATTTACAAAGTGATATATTATTTTATTAGCTGAGAAAAGCTAATGATATTTTATGTGGCATTCTTCCCAACCCAAATGAAAACATAAATTGGAGTTAATCTACACATAACCATATTTGGGTATGTACAACTGGTCCTATTCACCTATACTCAAGTTACATGCAAATTATTCAACACATCCTAGAGTGGAAATAGCTCCTGGATTCATACATACTGCACATAAGCAAACAAAGGGCTGGATTCATAAAATCAAGGAGTGACTGTTGCAGTTTTGCTGCACTTTTGTCGGTGTGTGAGGGTGGGTATGAGTAGGTGTACGCGCATGAGTGATAGTCTCCAGTATAAAAATGGTGCTGTACCATGAAGCACTACATTACATTGGTGTGAGTATTAAACATAGCACCATGGACTTCTGTATTTATTCTTATTCTCGAACACTTTGAAATCAAAGTTTCTTCCTTTCACATGTCACAGCCTCCACAAAAGCCTCTTACTCTACACCAGGGGTGGGCAAACTTTTTGGCCCAAAGGCCACACAGGGGTTCAAAATTTTGCGGAGGGCCGGGTAGGGAAGGCTGTGCCTCCCCAAACAGCCTGGCTCCATCCCCATCCAACCCCCACCCACTTCCCACCCCTTGAGTGCCCCCTCATCGCCCCTGACCCATCCAACCCCTCCTCTTTGTCCCACAATTGCCCCTTCCAGAGACCACACACACACTAACTGCCCCCCAGGATCCCACCTCCTATCTAAGCCCCCCTGCTCTTTGTTCCCTTACTGCCCCCTCCCAAAATCCACCCACTCTAACCACCACCCCCAGGGACCCTATCCCCTATCTAAGCCCCCTGTTCTTTGTTCCCTGACTGCCCTCTCCCAAGACCCCCAACCCACCCCCGAAGCCGCTCCACCCCAGCTCCTTTCTTGCTTACCTTGCTCAGCCAGGTGCTGGCTGCTCTTGGCTCGCCCGCCCCCTACCTCCACTCGGGAGTGCGGGGCCCCGCGGCTCCACCCGGCACCCAAGGCGGGGAGCGTCGGGCCCACAGTTCCCTGTGGCTCGGCCCCGGCACCCAGGGCAGGGAGCGCTGGGACCTGCTACTCCCCGCGGATCCACCCAGCACCCCGGATGGGAGTGCGGGGCCCCGTGGCTCGACCCGGCACCCGGGGAGGGGAGCGCGGGCCCCGCAGATCCTGTAGCTCCGCCTGACACCCGGGGGCGGGGAGCATGGGCCCCCTGGCTCCTGCGGCTCGCCCGGCATCCGGGGAGTGGAGTGTGGGCCCCGCGGTTCTCCGTGGCTCGGCTGGGCACCGGAGGAGGAGAGCCAGGACCCTGCAGCTCCCGCGGCTCGCCCGGCACCCGGGGAGGGGAGCGTGGGGCACCGCAGCTCCCTGCAGCTCAGCCCAGCACCCAGACGTGGAGAGCGCGGGGCCCCGCGGCTCCCCTTGGCTGGGCCAGGCACCCGGGGTGAGGAGCGCAGGGTTCCGCAGCTCCCGTAGCTCGGCCCGGCACCCGGGGAAGGGAGCGCAGAGCCCCGAGACTCCCCCCAGTTCAGACCGGCCCCGGACGGGAGTGCAAGGCCCCGGCTCCTGGTGCTTGTCCAGCCCCTGGGCAGGGAGGAGGGGGCCACTAGCACCGCTCCCCCGGCTCAGCTCGCGGGTCGAATTAAAATGGTTGGTGGGCCACATGTGGCCCATGGGCCGTAGTTTGCCCACCCCTGGCTCTATACCCTCTATCAAGGGTTCCAGCACCACCCGCCCCAGCTGTATTTGTTCTACAGTGCTAAAAGAGAAGTAACAGTTTATATTTGTCAGCAATCCCATATAAACTTGGAGACAAACAGGAAGTAGAGGAATGTGATGCCATTTTTCAGTCACTTTTTCGGAACATAACCACACTTTAAAAGAAAACCCTGTACAGTACTTCTAATATCCCAAAAGACAGGGCCGAAACCAAAAGGAGATTTTACATTTGAATGTAAAGAAAAGAAGACATTTTAGTCTTGCACGGGTCTCCTATTCACCCTCCTATCCCTTTTGAAAAGATCACAGTCTTGCAGGATTCCAGCTGTTGCACATGTTCATATAATTGCAGCTCTCAAATCCCTATTAGAAGATCAAACAGGGACTTGACCATCTGGTGGCTTATGGAGGTTCTGGGAACCTGCAATAACCTCTGTAAACTTAAAAGTTGAGCTTGCAGTCCAGCAGAGTCTCTCTTGGACTCCAGTGAAACCTGTCACTCCTCTGCCCCTTCACATCATATGAGAGCAAGTTGAAATTTTTCAAATGCCAAATTTTTTTGGACAAAAAATAACCTTTTGGGTAAAAAAAAAAAAATTTAATCAAAAAATTTTTGTTCTTTCCCTTCTCCATCTTTTTATTCCTTCCCCAGCCCACTTTTTCAGAAGCAAAATGTAAAAAGAGGGGAGAAAGAGGAAATATTGGAGCAGAAAGGAAGAAAAACGAACATAACATTTCACCTTTTATTTTCTCCATTTTTCAACCAGCTTTAGATCCTGTTAAATGTGGTTAAAGAAAAGTTACTTCTTGTGCATTAAGTTATGATGCCAATGAGGCAAAGACACCTCTATGTGATGCAGAAATCTAAAGAGGGTGCCATAACACAAGCCAGGGCTACCCTGCTGACTTCTGCCACCATAGCTATGTCAGTCTGGGGTGTGAAGACCTGTGATCCCTGATAGACATATAGCTATGCCAGCAAGAACTGTTCATGTAGACATGATAGGGTGACCAGACAGCAAATGTGAAAAATCAGGACAGGAGGTAGGGGGTAATAGGAGCCTATATAAGAAAAAGACCCAAAAATCAGGACTGTCCCTATAAAATCGGGACATCTGGTCACCCTAAGACACGACCTCAGTCTTATCCTTATACACACCTGTGCTTGGGAAGCATTATGCTTCTTTTCACACCTGCCATAATGCTTTCAAGTTCTACAGTGGAGCAAAACTGTTCTTTTCTTCACCAGTCCCTGATACGTGCAATTTCATTGTTTGGACCCTCCAGTGAAGCCCTGGGTTTAGCTGTTCAAACATGATACACTGTGATTGTTCTCTTTTTGCTACACTATGGCTGATGCTTTAAGCCAGTGGTGTCCAATAGAAATTCAATGCTAGCCAGACTTGTGGTTTTGAATTTCTCTTATTAGACACATTATAAAAAAGCCACATGCACTAGCCATAATTCAACAACCTATTAGCCACATGTGGCTAGTGGCGAACGTATTGGACACCGCTGCTCTAAGCCAAAGCACTGACAATTTCAGGCAACATGAGGTGGGCAAACTACGTCTCGTGGGACCGTTCTGCCCGGCCCTTGACCGTCCCTCCCGGCCAGGGAGGCTAGCCCATGGCCCCATCCCCACCGTCCTCCCTCTCCCGCAGCCACCCCGCCACGCGGGCAGCACTTGGGGCGGGGAGGGCTGCTCACTCCTGCAGGGCAGCATGGTAGTGTGTCTGGCTCCGGCCAGACCACGCAGCTGCCAGACATGCTGCTCTGAGTGGCATGGTAAGGGGGCGAGGAGTTAGGGGGTTGGATAAAGGGTCAGGGATTCTGAGGGAGGCAGTCAGGGGGCGGGAAGTGGGAGGGAGTCAGACAGGGGATAGGGGCCAGGATGTTTGGGGAGGCACAGCCTTCCCCACCCAGCCTTCCATACAGTTTTGCAACCCTGATGTGACCCTTGGGCCAAAAAGTTTGCCCACCCCTGGGCTACAGTGAAGATGAACAACTCCAAAAACAACAGAAACACATCAGAAACCTAAGATGTCAGAAAAATAGCTCCCACCCACACTGATGACACAATTTATTGTTCTTCAATAAGAGATTGTTAGCCAATTTCAGTATAACACAGAATAGGTTGCCATATAAGTAGTCCAGCAACCTTGTATAAGCAGACAGCTCTCTTACAGTCTTCCTTTTGGGCCTGATCCAAAGCCCAGTGAATCTGATGGAAATTGACTTCAAAGGGCTTTGTGTATCAGGCCCTTGGGGAGACAATGTGGTTTGAAGAGTCAGAAATTTGGATCAACTTCGTTGATTACTAACTCACTTGCTAGCAACTGGAAATTCTTCACTGAGGTAAGAAGCTTTCCTCCACCCTTTCCCTCACCTATTTCCACAGCAGAAACAACAAAGGGATCACAGACAAGAAAACCATTATTCTGGCTTCCAGACATTCCTCTCAAAAGTATATCCATGTACTTTTTTGTCTTCAAACTCCTTCCCAAAAAATTAATTATGAAAAAGTGTTATGCTTCAGAGAAATCCTTCATTATGTCACTCGCTACAATTTTAATCAATCCATGTTGACATCTCACCTAACATCTCACCTTTTGCTATCACATCAAAATCCTACAGTAATGATATCTATATATAAGCATCCAAAAAGCAACCAAATGTGTTGTTCCTCTTCAGAAAATTGTGTCACTGCTCTGAGTTCAGAACAGGACTCTGTTAGATCATTTCTTGGTTGGAGAAAAATAATCTTTAATTCCAACCTGTGCAATACGCCCAACACCACTATGCACCCTTAGGGTGACATATGTAAGATTGCAATTAGCTACTGACATTTATAGAGTTATTGGTATAGCAAACAATAAATCCACTAACTTGTGATTTGTTGCTGAGGTTTATTCTGTTTGCTTGATCTGGGGGCTTAGATTTATAATAGAGATTAATTTATTCACTTCCTTTCTTTGAAATCTTACACAGATTTACAGGTCATTAAGGGTTAATTATTAACCTCAGAATTAAGTCTGAAATGTGTGAGCACCTAGAGAATACCTTATAATATAAGGTATTATATTATAGCTAGTGAGCTAGCTACTCACACATTTTTATCTGAATAAACATATTAGGAAAAAAAAAAGTCATTTAACACTTAAAAGAAGAATGATACGTATCCTACAATAATCTCAAATCCTGCTCCATCAGTTGATATATGGGACATCATTTAGCATGATCAGATATTTATTAGCACATTAGATCACAAGAGAGGTGTGATTTTAATTGGAGATTCTTCAATAATTTTAAAATACAACAAAAATCATTATAAATGACATCTGGGGAAATAATTTGGGGCCAGATTCCATCACCTTTATTCATGCTGAGTAGCACCTTATTCCATTAGTAGTTATATTGAGTTCAATGGACAAATGGGGCAGAATTTGGCCCATGTTTTAAAAAAAGAGAAATATGGTTTTATGTCAAGATTAGCCTACAATAATAATATTAACAATCCACTAGTCCTGAATTATATGCAACTGTTTGTATAATTCTAGACAGCTCTTTTTCATAAAAATATTATAATGTTAAGAGAGAGAATGGGGCAAAAGAAATTTGCTTCCTATGAATAGCTAACTAACTTCATGCCGGTCTCTCAAATTCAGCGTCCACAATTCTCACGATTTTATCATAAGCCTCATGATGTTTGCTGTTTTTCTGAAAACCCTGGGGTCAGCTGACTAGTGGAGAATCCCAGCTTTTATTGTTTAAAAAATATTGTTTAAAGGACATTTCTAGCCTTCCTGGCTGAGGAGTAAAGCTGGCAAGTGCAAACCCTACAGGCTCAGACATCAGAAGGCAAATAAAAAGATGCACTCTTTGTTTATTTTTAGTTTGCATGACTTTGAGGCCTGACTCATAATTTTTGAACATTCGGGATTGGTAACATTGCAGCTTCTCACTCATAATCACAAGTAGCACACAAGCTCTCTTAATAAGCCTAACTTTGAGAGTTACTCAGCACCCACAGCTTCTTTTGCAGTCAATGGACGCTGTGAGGGAGAAAGATCAGTCAGCATGAGGCCCAAGATCATTTTTAAAAGAGGTGGAAAGCGATTGTCTGAGACCGGGGAGGAAAAACAAAATAATTTACGTCAGGCAGAAGATAACCGAGTGCCAGACACCCAACCCTGCAAGCACTTAAGACGCATTCTTCTTCCTCTTGCAAATAACTGAACTAATGCCACTGAATTCCTCTGTCCAACTAGATAATTATATGGTCCCATTCCTACAGTGTCTGAATAACTCATAATCATTAATTAATTTAATCTCCCAGTATTCATGTGAGGTAGGGAGCATTAGCCCCAGTTCACAGGGGCCAATAGGGAACTGAGGAATAGAAAGATTAAGTGATTTATTCAGATTCACACAGAAAGTCTATGGCAGAACTGGAAACAGGACCCAGATCTGCTTCCCAGACCTTGACCACAGAATAGCTTTTGTTACAAGGTGGGATGTGTATGAAGTTGCATAAGAGAATTTACCGTCTAGAGTCTAGCTTTATTATCTTCAACTCTGCCAGTGTTTTCCTCTACTCCTAGGAAGTGGCCATATTCTTTCTTCCCTGTGCTCTTGGCATCCCCTTTTGTCTCTATTGGCTCCTCACTGTCCCCAGGGCATTGCTTTGTACAGTTTTAAACACTTCAATTTCTATCTTATGAGGATTCTTTAATGGGGGAAAAAAAAAAGACATCCATAGGCTCCATAATTGCACATTGTTGTAGATTTAACAGATGTCTGTTTTTATTTCTTTTCTTTAATTTTCCTTTTTTTCTTCTTATTTTAGTATGCTGGTTTTTCATCTATCACACACTATTTTCTATTTGTTATTTTGTGGTCTATGTATATAAAAATATAAAACGCCCACATATACATTCACACATAAAGGGAGTGTGTGTTCGTACACACAGACACACACACACACACTACATATAAAATTGTAAATGTGGCATTAAAAGGGTTTATGGTACTTTGTTTCAGAACTATCATACCAGATTCTGATGTGATGAAAACATGATTTCTTGAAGAGCACAACCAAGTCATGTAAGAACAAACAACTATCCAAAAAGTTAGGCTCTTCCTAGCACAGCCTTTTGGCAGTGTGTTTGAACATACAATAACTCCTCCCTTAACGACCTCTCGCTTAACGCTGTTTTGATCTTACGTCCCTGCTCCATTACAGAACACGCTCGTTTAAAGTTGTGCAGTGCTACGTTATAACGTTGTTTGGCTGCCTGCTTTGTCCACAGCTGGCAGTCCCCCTATCAGCTCCCATATGCCCCACTCTGCGCCTCCCTGCCCCCCAGCAGACCCTGCGGATCAGCATCTTCCTCCAGCTTCCCCCGCCTCCTGCCCACAGTAATCAGCAGGATTGCGGCATTCAGGAGGCAGGGGAGGGAGGAAGATCCTGTGCCAAGTACTCGCTCCTCCCCCTCCCTCCTGAATGCTACCAACCAGCCGATTTGTGCAGGAGGCAGGGGAGGGAGAGGGGAGGAGCAAGGACACCGCATGTGGAGTAAAGTATGAAGGAAGGGAGAAGAGGTGGGTTAAGAGCAGGGGTCTGGGGGAAGGGGTAGAGTGAGCGGGCAGAGGGTTGAGCCCCCCACCCCTGGTGCTTACACAGTAGGGTGAACAAATGTCCCAATTTTATAGGGACAGTCCCGATTTTGGGGGTTTTTTTCTTATACAGGCTCCTATTACCCCCACCCCGTCCCGATTTTTCACATTTGCTGTCTGGTCACCCTATTACACAGTAGGAGAAGCTGCTGCTGCACAAGGTTCTTCGCCTAGCCTACAGCACCTTCAGCTTCCTTGCCTGCCTCGTTGTCTGCAGTGCCAGTGGGTTGTGTCTGTGTGGGGTAAGGTTTGGGAACCTCCCATTGCTTCATACTCAGCAATGATGATTGTAGTATTAAATTGTTTCTCTAAAATAGTTTAAAATTTATACCTGTATTAAACTGCATGTTTAAAAATGTTTAAAATGTATATAATGCCTTTTGTCTGGCAAAAAAATTTCCCTGGAATCTAACCCCTCCCCCCACTCCATTTACATTAATTCTTATGGGGAAATTGGATTCGCTTAACATCATTTCCCTTAAAATCGCATTTTTCAGGAACAGAACTACAATATTAAGTGAGGAGTTACTGGAGTTCACTTCTGAGATGCAAGTGTTGTTTTAACCACTTGCTAGCCAAACAAAAATAGCAAGATACACAGTAATGAATTAATGTAGTTTAAATTCATTGTTTATTTATGAATTTGAATTTCAAACATGGCTGAGCACGACAGAAACACAACAGCAAAGCAAAATGGAGAATATGGTCTGCATGGCGGCAGCTCTGTAGAGTACTCTCAAAGAGAAATGTTAGGAGTTTCAAAATAGGGAACCTGCAGCAGGTCAGGTAGGGAAAAGGTTACAAACAAAAGCTTGGCGTGTCTTATCTACACCCAGCTGTGGGAACGGAAGAAGAAATTATATTATCACTTTTTATTCAGACATTAACATGTCTGAACCTATTCCTCACCTTCTGAAAACATGCACAGGAATGTATATTCACATTCATATTCTACTCCAGTTTCTGAAGTCTGCCCATTGTATACTTTTCCCAGCAGAACTTTTGACTTTACAAAATTTATTGAAAGTAATCTTTTCTTTAAAAATAGAACTCCCTCCCCAACTATGCCAGAAAACTAGTCAGAGAGCTTTGTTAAGTTCTTTATTAGTGCCTAAGAAAAATGCTGCACGTGACATCTAAAAAGCTAAAAGAAAAAAAAACTGTGCAATCATTTATTTATATATTGGAAACTTTTGTTTATATATTGGAATGAAAGAAATTTTTGGCCATATGTGATAATGGATTTTTCATGTCCCCACTAGAATGCCTTTCACCTGACAGGGTATAGTAAATACCAAACTCCTCTTCATTCTTTTTTGTCAAATATCTCTTGTACCCTCTATATGAGTCCAATGTGGTGTACACAGAATACGTATTAAAATAATTTCTGTCTATTCTTGTTGCAGAAAGGCAGGACAGTGATGTGTCATTCAGTGGCTTTAAGTGAGAGCATAACATGAAGGCTTCTATGACGGAATAAATTAAAACAGTGCAGCCAGAAAACAATGTCTATAATCTGCAGAATAACAAAAATATTTGTTTTGGAGCCATTTATAAAATCTGCTGCTTAATTTGATGAACATTATGCCCAAGTATAAAATTAACTCAAACACTAAGCACTAGAAAAAAGGACTAACAGGATCTGGAACATCTCAAAGGTACAAAAAGTTACAATGATTATCATAACATTAGTAAGGAGTGTTTCAGACACTACAGAAATATTGCACAAGAGGAGATAAAACAGCTGAAGGTAGCACAGTGAAGTTAATTACGTTCTGTTTAGACAAAACTGTTTAACGCTGTATAGCAAATTATTTGTTCTTAGAAAAAAAATGCAAATGTTACCTACGTGTAACACAGCAGTCCCATTTATTTGATCCTCTTCGTTAAACTTGTTCATTTAAAGACAAGTTAACAATACCTGCACTGGTGGGGGGTTTTTAGGCCTAACATAACAGGTTTTTTTAAAATGGCCCATAACAAGTTTCAGGAACAATGGGAACTCATTCATTCCATTGCTTTCAGGAAATGTACCCTGACATTTCTCTGTTCAACAACAACAAAAATGTAGAAAATGCTAACACGGGGGATAGCGTACTTTCAAAGGAAAAGGTGTAGCTATAGTTTAGACAGACAGTTTATTCTGATAAGAACTGCGTTCTGGAATATTTTTATATTACCAAGAAACATTTTTGATGAAAGTTTTAACAGGAAAAAATGGCAGTACTGGATTGCCAAATCTACTTCAAATTTAATTAATTTGTGCCAGTTTTCTATAATACAGGTTCTTGCTTTCCCCCCACAGAAATGCAAAGTGTGCATCTGTGAGGCAATGATTAAAAAAAGTAATATGGTGGGGTTCTTAATAACTTTTATCTTTAGTTTAACTCTGCTCCTACTAAAGTCAGTGGGACAACTCTTGTTGACTTCAGTGGGATTACTCATGCAACTGAAGTGCTTAAATCTATGCAGCAACAGGATCTTATCACCATCAGTTTTTATACTCTGATAGACGATTAAAATAGATTTTCATGAAAAATTCCCATTATTTTAATGGGCAGTTCCATGCATGGATCAACATAGAAAATGATCTTTAGCATGCATATTAGCTATAGAACCATTATCAGTGCTAGAATTTTCAACTGAATTTCCAGATGAGGATTAATGGAGACCCAAAGCTCTCAGTTTGTCAACCAATAACTTGATTCAATGCCGAAATATTGATACAGTAAGAAATCTACTTCCCAGCGTCCAACATTTCAAGACTAGTCATCAAATTCAACTAGAAAACAAAATGTTTTCAATGGCAAAATTTCTTAGTAGAATTAATTCAGGAAAATGTTTCAATAGAAAATACCTTGTTTACAGATACCCTATTATATGAAAAGTAAAGTAGGACTTCATTTTCACGGAAGAACAGATTTCCTAGTTTAGCAATAATAGCTGTCATCTGTACCTCAGTGGAATTGCGTGTGAGTCCTGAAGTCTTCAGAGGCAGAAGGTACTCTAAGAGAATGGGAACGTCCATGTCATCAGGGGCAAGACCTCTCTGCCTAGGCCTGGAGGTTAAACATTTCCACTTTGCCTGGAGGTGCAACACTTCACCCAAAGCAAAAAGCAACACCAACCTCCCATAGGCACTGACTCTGTGGGTGCTTGGGGAAAAATTAGTGGGTGCTCTGCACCCACCAGCAGCCAAGCTCACCCCACCTCACCCCTCCCAGCACTTCCTGCTCCCCTGCCGCCTAATAGCTGTTTGGTGGCACTTAGGATTTTCCAAGAGGGAGGAGGATGAGTGGGGACATGGCGCGCTCAGGGGAGGAGGCGAAGAGGCAAGGTCAGGGACTTGAGGGAAGGGGGTGGAATGAGGCTGGGAAGGTGATGGGGCTAGGGTTGGAAAAGGCAGGGTGGTGCGGGAACTTTGGGGAAGGGGTGGAATGGAGGTGAAGTAAGGGCAGTACAGGGGCGGGACGAGGCGAGGCAGAGGCAGAACCAGGGGCGGGGATTGAGCACCCACCAGGCAGAGGGGAAGTCGGTGCCTATGCAACCTCCCCAGTGTCAGAGGCACACACTCTGCAGTCGGAACAAGAGATGGAATGGATGACTGCTTCAGGACCGATGGCTCACTTGACTTAGGGGATACTGATTTGGAAGGTGTACGTGGCTCAGTGGATGGAACCAGTGGATCCGGTTATTTGCATGATTTCTTGTGCTTGTGAGTCTTGGAACACACCATTTCTCTGTGAAACTCATGGAAGGCTCATCATCCTTTCTAGGCCTGGAGGAAAACTAACTGCCATGCTTATTCCCATGCTTCCTGGCTTCACAAGTAGGCCCCGGGCATGGACTCTGTAGTACTGGTATCTACAGAACCGGACTCAATCTCTGTAATCAGAGGCACTTCTGGGCTTCTCAGACTGTTGTACGGGGATGATTCCCGGACCTGGATCCAATACCGGCCTCTTGGGAACCTCCATGAAATGCTCCTTGATGCGGAGAGCCTGGCCTTCCTAGGTATGGCTTGGGAAGGAGAGGCAGAAACTGCACCTACATGAAAGGTGGGTTTCTCCCAAGCATTACAGGTGGTGCTTGTCACTGACCAAGAACAAACACGGGGAGAAGATGCAGATCTTGAACCCTGGCATCTTTAGCATGATCCAGTACCTAGGCATGAGTGCTGAAGAGGGGGAGGAACTGGAAAAACGGAGTCCCCAATGTCTCTTAATTCCTAATAACTAACACTAAGACTAAAACTACTGAAAAACAACCAAAATCAACTATGTGCAATTCTAAAAACATGTTGTTGTTTTTCTTTAAAGTGCATCACAGAAAGACAAGACGATGCCAGCACCTCCGACTCTGACCAGGCAGTAGTGAGAAGGAACTGAAGGCATGGTTGGTTTGCCCCGCCCTTTATCACCTCAAATGAAACCATGAGGCGGAGCATGGGCGCATGCATGGAACAATGGACACTACTACTTTCAAATTCTCCAGATGCACGGTGCATGAGTATAACCCTCAGTGGAATACAACAGGAATCATCACTTGAAGAAGAACAGAATTTTACTGAGTTTGAGCTCAGTAATGAAGAATCAAAGACGTAAACCAGATGTTGATCATGACCACGTGGTTAATGAAGACCTGAACAAATCACATTCAACATCATGTGAACTATTCATCACTGAATTGTAGCTGACATGATGAACATGATTAGTCCTGGACTACAATAACCACAAAGTCGTGGTCAATATCATGTGAGCTAATTCAATTCTTTACAATGACCTTCAAACACATTAACATCTTGTCATGTAGACACAGCATAAATGAAAATCTAAAACTTCAATATCACAGAGTCCATACATATCAATGAGATCAGCATTGCAGAAGATGTCCATCAGGCTTTTTCAGTAAGACCATCATGATTTCCATGAAAGTAATAGATAATTTTTAGACTCCAACTCAATGAACAGGAGATGAAACTTTGTGGACCAGAAATCCATAACAGCTGTATAAAAACTCAATAAGACTCTCATTTTAATTTTTATATGCTTTACTTTAAGTTGTAAAATGTTCCAACCAGAACCATTTTTGCCAGGCTTTTAGGTAAAAACACTTACATATATAGCTTTTTTTAATTAAAATGTGGAACATCTTTAAAGATATTACACTGACACAAAAGAACAATACAATATTAATTCCACCAGGAGCTAATAAGAACATCTAAGAGGCGGCATCTGATAAGTGGAGCTTGAAATATTAATCCCTTTTACTAATGCAAAATTTAAATAATGCAAAATTTTTCTCCTTTCCCCACTCACTCTCTTAATCTCTTTGTTTCTCAGTTTCTTCATCTGAGAAATAGGAATTATAATCCCCATTTTACAAGGGTGTTTTGAGAATTAGCTAATGCTTATGCAGTGTTTTGAAGCATAAAGCTCTATGTAAATGCTAAGTATTGCTGTTACTACTATTACTATATCTTTTGGCCCTTGTATATTGGATTACTTGCAAATCCAAAAATTTCTGGAGCTTAAATGGAGTTTTAGGCATATAATAAATGTAGAATAGAGAATTTTACGCTTGGGCTACACACAGGTGTTGCATCAGTATAACAATGTCAGTTAGGAGTCTGATTTTTTACTGATATAGTTTTTCCAATATAATCCCTAGTGTTGGTGAAGTTATACTAATATAAAGGTGCCTTATACCATGATGGCTTATTTTTCTTCCCATATGAGGGTAAACTATATGAGTATTATTTGCTTGATGTCAATATAATCATGTCCACACTAACTGGAGCTGTACTGCCATAACTATACTGGCATAAATAAAACAATACAACTTTTATAGAAACATAGAATCATAGGACTGGAAGGGACCTCAAGAGGTCATCTAGTCCAGTCCCCTGCATTCATGGCAAGATTAAGTGTTATGTAGAACATCCCTGACAGGTGTTTGTCTAACTTGCTCTTAAAAATCCCCAATGATGGAGATTCCACAACCTCCCTAGGCAATTTATTCCAGTGCTTAACCACTCTGACAGTTAGGAAGTTTTTCCTAATGTCCAACTTAATTGTCCCTTGCTGTAATTTAAGATCATTGCTTCTTGTCCTATCCTTAGGGGTTAAGAAGAATTCTTCTCCCTCCTCCTTGTAACAACCATTTAAATACTTGAAGGCTGTTATGTCCTCGCTCAGTCTTCTCTTCTCCAGACTAAACAAACCCAGTTTTTTTAATCTTCCCTCATAGGTCATGTTTTCTAGACCTTTAATCATTTTTGTTGCTCTTCTCTGGACTTTCTCCAATTTGTCCACATCTTTCCTGAAATGTGGCGTCCAGAACTGGACACAATATTCCAATTGAGGCCTAATCAGAACAGAGTAGAGCGGAAGAATTATTTTTCATGCCTTGCTTACAACACTCTTGCTAATACATCCCAGATTGATGTTCGCTTTCTTTTATTTTTTTGCACAATAGTGTTACACTGATGGCTCATATTTAGCTTGTGGTCCACTATGACCCCCAGATCCCTTTCTGCAGTACTCCTTCCTAAGCAGGCACTTCCAGTTTTGTCTGTGCACAACTGATTGTTCCTTCCTTTGCATTTGTCCTTTTTGAATTTCATCCTGTTTACTTCATACAATTTCTCCAGTTTGTCCAGGTCATTTTGAATTTTAATCCTATCATCCAAAGTACTTGCAACCCCTCTCAGCTTGGTATTGTCCACAAACTTTATACTATGTGTAGACAAGCCCTTATTTGGAAAGTCTTGAGACATTCAGTGTGGGAAAGCTCTTAGAATTTGGCCTAATTCTTTGAGTGCCTTTGAAAATCCCATATGTAAGCACTGAGTTTCCAACACAAAATGCACATGCACAGCTACCATGACTGTCCAAGGAAAATGGCTATTTGCACATGCATAAAACAGCCAGATGCATAACTGGTCATTAATTCCAAAATCACTCAAATTACACATAAAATCACAGTAACTCTGAGGGCAAATTAGACAATTTCCATGCCTAACACTTTTAAGAATCAAGCCCTTCATCTGTGTTTTCTTTAATCCTTTTAGGGTTTATAAAATGTTACAATTAAATGAAAATAATGATTCGATGACATAATTATTCAGATAAGCACTTTCAGCCTGAGGTGATCTAAGAGACTGAAATTCATGGTTTACAATGGAATGGCTAGTAACAGACTAGATTGAAGATGATTAACAATCAGAAATGTTGAATAAATTAGGTAACATTATATAGTTCTTTCCCATCAGTAATCCCACATTGTGTTATTAGTCTCATGAAATAACTTGCAATAATTGTATAGGCTTTCCCACGTTTCTCAACTTTGTTTCAATTGTGTTTTTTTTTTCCCCCCCATACGTTCACCAAGTTATGATGGCATTCAGGGATCAGTCAGGTCAAGCAGCCTGAGGACATTTTTCAAAGATGTGCACAGACATGTTTAACTGCAGCACTGGTTTTCAAAATTTGAGTCTGTTAATTGTCTGAGGTCTACAGCATTGTTAGCTGTTTTAAGGATTTGGGAGTGCAGCTGCCATGCTCCAGTTCTCCCTGTCTATGACTCAGAAAGATCTAGAGCAAACTGGGGTGCATGAGACCCCGGTGCCGCCGCCAATCCCACCTTGGAGACCACCGAATTCCCAGGCGGGCTATTTTTGTACTGCTGAAATGCCACCACGGAAAGCGGAAGCTTTCGCTTTCTGTGGCAGAATTTCGGAGGACATACCCCCTGGGGGCCACACGAGATTTTCCTCCACAAAAAGGAGCCGCAGAGGAAAAACTTTGAAGACCACTGATCTAGAGGACTGGATTTACTTTATTTAGGCTGTGTCTACACTGCCACTTTCAGTGCTAAAATTTTAGTCGTTCAGAGTTGTGAAAAAACACCCCCATGAGCGACAAGTTTTAGCACTGAAAAACACAAGTATAGACAACGCTTTATAGCCGGAAGCCATGCTATGGCCTTTCGTTTGGGGTGGGTTGGTTTTTTGTTTTGTTTTTTATGACCTGGAGAGCTCTCCCTCGGCAATAAAGCATGTCTACACTGCCCAAGCTGTAATGTGGGCAGTGTAGACGTATCTTTAATTCTGAAGTGTAAGAAAAAATGGGTCCTGTGGTTAAAGCACTGGATTAGTATTCTTGAGACCCAAATGCAATTCCTGGCTCTGCCACAGATTCATAGGCAAGTCACTTAATCTTTCTGTACCTCAGTTTTCCATCTGTAAAATGGGGATAATACTTTCCTAGGTCACAAGAGTAGTGTGAGGATAAATTCAATAGTGTATAAGGCATTCTGACAGTACAGGGACATAAATATCTAATTAAATAAAGGAGATTACATTAAATATACTGTATAATTTCATCAAAACAATATTTCAAAAAAGTTTACACCATTTGACCTCAGATTAAAAAAAACTACAAGAAGCCCTAGAAAAAACAGAAAAGGATCAGACAAACCTCTTTAAAAGGAGATCAAATTCAAACTCTAAGACCCTCTCCAATGCAATTATTTCAAGATAATGTTGATAGACATTATAGGTGGGAGGCTCTGGAATAGAAATCCCACGCCTCCTGCTTTGTTCTATTAAATTTAAATGAGATGTCTCAAGAAGATCATCCTCTTCTTGTCCTTCCTGTTTTATTAGATGAGATTTCAAATGTGAAATTTGAACCTTCTTTAGCCACAGAGAAAGATTTTGGCTTGCCAACATCCAGAAATTCACTGAGGCACATGGAATCAGCAGATCCTATGGAGATGCTGGATTGACCCTTTTCGATTGTTTTTATTTATTTATTTTTAACTGACAGAGAGTTTGGAAACAGATTTTTAAAAATAAATAAATAAAAGCCTGCAGGATTACCACATTTTTTTTTATGCTTCCTGCTGGGAAAAGGGAAACACAAGGCAAGAGATAAATATTCAGTCTGCTCAAGGAACTTTGAGACAACAGCCATTTTTAATACCACCACCTTTGGACAGATAAGAATGAGGCAAGGTTTTCTTTATTGTCATTTGTATAATGAATTGGTGGGTTAAAAGACTCAGAACATACTAAAAAGTTTCCCTTCTCGTGTTCAAATACACTGGTTTCTATGTGGAATTTTATAAAGGTATTAGAACTTTATGTATCTGCATCTGTTGGCAAGGCTCAATATCTGATTCTCAATATAATGCAGCGCCAATAATTGTCCTCTGTTTGGTGAGTTTTCTTTTGTATCTCTACTTAATTTTGGGCCTCTTTCAGATTTGCTGAGCACCCATACCTCAGACTGAAGTTGATGACAGTGATCCAGGGTCAGCAGCTCTGAAGAGCTGGTCCTGTACCTCAAAATGACCAGTTTTATATAGCAGACTGTCCTGTAGTCTGTGATTGTCAACATTTATTAATTTAACAAACTTGCAGCTCTTATTTAAATTAATAGGAATCTTGTAAACAAATACCTCTGTGTGACTGGCTGATCTTTACATATTTCTTTGATTACCATCTCTTCAGACTTCTTAAAGATCTTCTAAAGATTAGGCTTTTAAACCAGCAGAAGAACTAGAATAGCAGCATGTATCTACACAGAGTCTTTATGTGAGGATTGCAAAGCGCTTTCTAAATATTAACTAATCCTCAGAATCTACCTCTGAGGTATTTAGGTATTACCATTCCCATTTTACAGATGTAGAAACTGAGTTACATGACCTGCCCAAGTCACAATGACAGTGTGGTGAAGAGAACCCAGAAATCTCGATTCTCAATCTCTTGAGCTAAACACTCCACTAAGCTCACTTGATATAAACAACACTAAATTAACATCTAGGACTCATTTTTTTAAAACAGCATCAGAATATAAACAAGAAATCCTAAAAAGAAATGAATGGAGGTGATTCTGAAGACATTAAAGGGTGTTGCTTGCACTGAACAAACATACAGTACATTTATACTGGAGTTGTGTGTGCCTGTTGCGGCAGAATGCTATATTCTCCAAACCAAAACAAAAAACAAAATCCTTAGTCAATAGCAATCTTACTGGTGTCTCTGGAAGGAAAGCCAAGCTCTATGGGTTAAGGTGATATCCCAAACTAACAGCTTAATGTCTTTTTCTCTTTGGGCTTCTACTTTAACTGTATACTAAATTTACATCAGGTTTTTATAACATTGACAACATTGTAGATTTTAGTACTTCAGACATTAATCTTTTATCTTAGGCTTTATCTACATTTGCAAGCTTGCAAGCAGCAAAGCTGTACCAATACAGCTGTGTCACTGTAAGATCTCTCACGTAGCCACGTTATGCCAACAGGAGAGAGCTCTCCCATTGACATAATACAACAAGCTCAACAAGCAGCAGTAGCTATGTCGGTGAGAGAGTGTCTCCCGCCATCATAGCGCTCTGCACATGAGCGCTTACTCTGGCAAAACATACATCACTCAGAGGGATGCTTTTTCCACACCCCTGAGTGACAAAAATTTTGCTGACATAAATGTTAGCATAGACATGGCCTTAATTACTTTATTTGTGATTTTGTCTGGCCTGACCACACTGTCTGGCTGTTGTGGTTTCACTAGGTCCCTGCAATTACCCAACAAAGACTTCAACTTCTCCTTCACACATTTGTACTCAGCACCACACAAATCATTTGCCAAAGTACTTCACTGTTTATTGTTCATTTCTCAGATGTTTTACACTGTTGATTTATGCAGAGATAGCATAGCCCACTGACACATTTCCTATACATTTCCTAGGTCATTTTATCTGTGTTTTACACAGACTACAGATATACTTTCCTTTAACACTTTACTTAAAGGACACCATCATTCAAACCTCCATCTCAGAGTTGAACATACACTGGGACTTAGTTTTATTTCTTTTGCGGTAGCATCCAAGGGCTCCAATAAGGATTGAGGTTTGATTTCTCAGATGTTATACAAATGCATATGGATACAGTCCTGGACCAGGAGAGTTCATATAAAGTTGTACCTACCTGCTATCTTTTCAGACTGCAAACTCTTTGGTGCAGGGACCATCTATTTAGGGGTGTTTATGTACTGAACCTAGCACAATGAGGCCTTGTTCCTTGACTGGGACCACAAGGTGTTACCACTATGCAAATTAATAAAAAAAGAAGCATACATCATTGGAATAAAATTAATATATTTTCAATTTATTCTCTACTCTGTGAGTGTAGCTAATAAAAGCCCCATTACTGCATAGCTTGCAATAGTAGCCCAGCTTTTTAGACTGTTGATTTAACCAGGTTTAGCAAATGCCAAGACTAGGAGTTCCCTAGGGGCACCCTGTGGCTGCAATGGAAATCACAGCTACCACAGTTAAACCCTATGGATCAAAATGGGCAGTAATTTACAGGCTGCTCAACCCCACTGAAAACAATGGAGTTGCAGAATGAATCAGCACAGAGCATGACTGCAGACTTAGTATTAAATAAAGCTACTCAGAAAATTTCATGTGTTTCAAAAGTGTCTGTGCAATCTTCCATGATTCTCCTGCCTACACCCTCCCAGCATGAGCACATGCTGCAACTGCAAAGCTATACTCACTCCCATAGTGAGGAAAAAAAATGAGACGAGAAGGACAGACTAACCAGCCAATGTTTTCACTTTGGATGCCGTTTGAATGCCTTAATACAGTAAACCTGCACTGGTCAACATCATGGGCCAGATCCTCAGCTAATGTAAACTGGCAGAATTACACTGACATAAATGGAGCTACACCAATTTTACATCAGCTGAGGCTCTGGCCCAACAGCTCTAGCCTAAATTACCAAACACTGTCTCCTCCCATTCATGTCTGTATATTCTTACATGGACTCCCTAATTCACTGCCTCCTGTCTCCTCAAACTCTTCCTTCTTCACATCAGACCTAACACATTGCTCCATTCAGTTAGCTTCCCCATCTAACCACTGTTCACTTCTGCTGTGCCCACACTCCATTTTACATTTATTATAAAATCAAAGATATTATACATCAAAAGTGTAAATTAAGGGAACAGGAGCAGCAAGACACATACCTGCTCCCCTCCACTCCCGCCCACCAGCTCAAATTGAAGGACTTTTTGTATCTCTCCCCACTTCTTTTTAGTATAAATTAGCCCCTATACATGCACTGGGATTTTAAAATGTCCTACTGATGTGAATGGGGCTCTAAACAGGTGAAGAATCCCACATTAGTAGATCCCAGGACAGGACCTGGCATTATAACATTTTAGAGCTATGAACTTTCTCTTCTTTACTGTATGAAGCACCATGCACTCCAGAGGCACTTTATAAATTACTTACTTAAAATAAATAAAAGTTCTGGAAGAAATCTCTTTCCCCAACAATGCATTTCCAACATTTCACAACTCTGCAGCCTTTAAAGGGCATACTTCAAGTGGCATTGCAGGAAAACCACATTATTTCATCCAGTTCAGGCTACCAAAAACACAAATTTAATGTTACACTATTCACCCTATAGTGTTGTAGAAGAAGCACAATTGACCTCATTTTCTGATTTCTCCTAATAATTACATGTGCTGTCATTTCAAAAATGTAGCCCCAATCCTATGAACACTTAGTACCGACACAGCTTTGTTCACCTAAGTGCCTTACTGAGCTCAATTACTGCTTGAAAAAACTAACAATAGGACTGGCTTGAGGTAAAACTCCACTATGCTGCAGTAGAAAGACATTTGACTTATTTCCTTAACCAGCAGACTAAGGATACCTCTATACGTACAGCACTGCACCTGTACCAATACAGCTGCACCGCTGCAGCGTGACTGGAGAAGACGCTCTATGCTAACAGGAGAGAGCTCCCCCTCTGGCATAAACAAATTAACAGATTAATTAACTAACAAATTAACTTCTGCAATTCCAGACTAACACAGCTACCTCTCTGATTCTCTTATGTTGGTGTATCTTATGTCTTTCAGGAGGTGGAATATTCACTCCCCTGAGCAACATATGTTTTGCCGTCATAGGCTGTAATGTATACATAACATAACCTGCTCAGCAAAGGGTTGGGGGGGTCAGTGTCAGGGCAGTTCATAGTGGAGCCGAGGCCCTTATTAAGGCTCTGAAAATTACAGTCTCACCAAACTCAAGTGTCCAAAAAAAAAATCAAGAGATTGGCTTAAAATCATGATATATATACACACACATATATGCGCGCGTGTGTATACACATATATATACACACACATTTTGTGTTATTTTTATTTTTACCTTTTGATCTTTGACCCTTGAGGGTGAATTCAGGTCATGTTTTCAAGTTCTTTCTCTGTAATCATGAGGGGTCAAATCTTAGTTTTTATTTTCTTCCCCTTGCCCACAAATAAGTGGGATTCTCTTGTATTCACATAACTTCCAGAGCGAAGGTTTTGAGAAACACCAAATATTGTGAGATTTGTAATAAAAGAAAATCTCATTTGAGCTATCAACTATTCCATCCTTAGTGAAATATTAAAGAAGTGGTAAGAAGCAATCCCATGAAGGAGCAGAAAGGGCTGGGAAAGTAAAGCTCTGAATTGCTGGGCTGAGAATCCCTGAACCATAAGCTGGTTCCCCTACCAGCCACTGAGGGAGTGGCACCTGAAGCACTGAATGAGAAGACTGCCTAAGGCTGCTGAAGAAAAGACTGTGATACACACTGGAAGTGGAGGGACACTGAGTGACCTGGCCAGAGGGCTGAGGCATGAATAGGATGCTGCAGTTCCTGGAGTGAGAAAGATGCTGCAGGCCAGAGAAAGAGACAAAGTGAGGATGTGCAGCTGCGGGAGTGGGCATTGACCTGATGAGCTAATCCCCAGAGTGGCCAGGGGGAGGCACCAGACTAGCGGTGAGTGGTGCACTGTATCACATCCATCCAGAAGATGAGGATGGACTAGGACTGAACTATCATCCAAGAGAGCTGGGTTTTGTTCCAGGTTCTGTCACAGACTTCTTGTGTGAACTTGGGCAAGTCACTTAATCTTTCTGTACCTCAGTTCCCCTACATCAAAAATAAGAGCACAGATTCATAGAGTCCAAGGCCAGAAGGGACCACTGTGATCCTCTGATCTGACCTCCTATATAACACAGCCCACAGAACTTCCCAAAATAATTCCTAGAGTGTATCTGTCTACTCCCCAAGCTCAAGCCAGAAAAACCCTAAAACTACTTTTAGCAAAAATAGACTTACCCAAAATAGCATGGAAGTAACATGGCACATGCCTGTCATCAATCTTCTCACTTTGCTTGTATGCCCTTCCCTCAAGCCTTGTCTGGATTTTTATCTTAGGGCTTGGTTACACTGGCACTTTATAGTGCTATAAAGCCCCCACGAGCGCTATAACCTCCTCCCCGTCCACACTGGCAAGGCACGTAGAGCGCTATAACTGCTGAGTTATAGCGCTATTGTTAATCCACCTCCGCATGGGGAATAAGGGCTGTAGCGCAGCTGCTGTAGCGCTACAGCAAGAATGTGGACACCCACTGCGCTACAAGTGATCTCTGGAGATGCCTAGAGCCATTTAAGGCAATTGACGTCTCTTCCCTTTGTTTTGAACTCGGCTGGAGGAATGCCGAAGTACCTCTTTAGAGTTTCTCTCTTAACTCGGCAGATAAGCAATGCAAATGTTTAAGGAGGGAGCCTGTGTGAAAACAAAGCCTTCTGTGAACTGAGGCTCGCTGACTGGCTTTCAGAAGATCGGGAAAATCACTCTCTCCCTCCACATACACACAACACGTCCCCCCTCACTCCCCTCGTTTAAAAAGCATGTTGCACCCAGCTGAATGCTGGGATACCTGCCCTAATGCACTGCTCTTAATGCTGCATTAAGTGCCCCAAACGTGGCCATGCTATACCGCTGGCGCGTCTGAGTGTGGACATACAATAGCGCTATACATATTACTGTATAAGGGGACCGCTATAACCAATAGTGCTATAATCTTGTAAGTGTAACCATACCCTTAGATTGCAAGCTCTATAAGGTAGAGATGATCTCTTCTGTTGTATTTGACCATGTCAAACACACTGAAGCCCTGAGCTCAACAAGAATCTAAATAATAATTTGTGAGGTGCTCAGTTATGGCAGTGATGAATGTAGAAGGAAAACCTTTAAAATATAAAAATTCATCCTAAAATATATATGGAGCTGCATGTCAGCTTCTGTGTTCTTAATTATTTTGTCTATCATCTCTACAGAATGCTAGATAGGAAAAAAAAAGCAACTCAAGAAATAAAAGGCGGAAGCAAAACTAGCAACAGTGAACATTTCAGAAAGTCAGAAGGGTTTTGAGAATGACAAAAGGACTACTTGATATGCAGGCGCTGATCACAAACACTTCAGATTCAGATCAAAAATGTGGATACAGTGTCTTTTCTTGCTTGGATTACAGCAAAATTTAGACCTAGGGCTACTGGCTGCCCTACCACTAGTTGTGCAGAAGGAAGAGGATAATCTTTTGTTGCTTTTAAAAACACATTAGTCATTTTTAAACAAAATTATCTTTGGCATGTTGTACATTTCATTTCCAATGAAAGTTATCACGTGCTTGGCAAATGTTTTCAGAATATCCACTTTGTTCACTGCATAAATTTGCAATGAATTAGCTAATAATTTTCTGATGAGGAAACCTGGGAGCAGTTACGCTTAAAGTCTTATGCTGTTTGGTTGATCAACTCCCTGTGCGAACTACTGCAGTACCATATGCAAACAAAACAGAATGTAATGTCTTTTCTGTTTTTGATACTAATATTTTGCACTTACATGTTCTTTAACAATTATCTGTTTCAAAATATTTTACAATGACAGGCAAGTGGTATAAGTCTACAGATGCAGCAGACGTGGTACAGAGGGGGTAAGGCAAACATTCTCTTAAGTGGTGGTTAGTTTTGGGAACCTTTGTTTTTGTGGTATGCATAGGGTGACCAGATAGCAAGAATGAAAAATCAGGACCAGGGGACAGGGAGGTAATAGGAGCCTATATAAGACAAAGCCCCAAATATCGGGACTGTCCCTATGAAATCGGGACATCTGGTCACCTAGCTATGAATCATGAGATACTTTGGGTCTGATTTTCCTTCCACCACTCCGCTTGACTTTTTTGAAGGGATGTTCAGCACCTCTGAAAATCAGATCAGGCTCTTGGGGGCTACAGTTGAGCAATTAAATAAAGGCCTCCCAAATGAGCTGTCACCTTGGAAAACTTTACCCTAAGTAACTTGCCACAGATCACACAGCAAATCAGGAGCAGGGATTAAAGTAGGACCCAGTGGCTCAATTCTCTGCATATGTAAACCCATTTTTGCTTCTATCATACTAGCTAACATGCCAGAACTGTGCCTTACAAAATAACCACATTCAACTGAAATTTATTTTGGAATAACTATTCAATATTTCCGCCCCCAGTCCTTTAAGATGTCCTGTTGTTCCCACCATATCCCAGCCTGCTTCCTTGCTTTGGATATCACTGTTACACACATCAATATGGAGCAGACAACATTTCTGTGCTGGCACCCAAACTCTTTGCTAATTCACTTCTCAATGGAATTGCAGTTCAGGATCTGAAACTCCCAGGTGTCTTTTGTCACAGTAAAACGTGAAAGTGCCAGGAGCAAATTCTTAATATACCTTTACCTGTCCACAAAACCAACTTAACACAAATGATTAATCTAAACAATTTTCACCTGGGAAGAAGATAGAGGTGGGGTTTTTTCCTTTTCTGCTTTGAAATTAGATATGCAGCTAGTGTATTGGAAAGAGATGTTTGCAGCCTGTCTGTGGAAGTTATGAAATGTAATTTTCAGAGCTTGCAGGAATTGGTGGCAAGATATGAGAAGGTTTCTCATCTGAAGCCAAGCCATTAAAAGAATTTTTCAGCACTGCCTAGGTCAATATGAAGTAAAAGGATTTGGGCACATAATTCTGTGCATCCTGCTAAAAATAGGGAAGGGGAGGGTTATTCCAAAAGGCAGCTAGTGCACAATATATAAAAAACTTACAGGAGATAAGGGTCTACATATTTTCCTTTCTTCATCCTCTTCCAGGCTTCCAAGCACCACCTTATCCCATCCCAAAAGATTTGCATTTGTTATAGATGAGATCCTGCAGTTCCCCCTAACCCATCAATCTGAACCTACCATTTAGTGGCATCCCCTGCCTCCACATGCAGCCTACATTAAAGCGCCTGACTCTCCAGTACCGTCATGGCTGGCTCTCTGACACTACTATGTATCAGTAGGGTAACACAACCAGTTACATGGGGGAAAAAAATTCCATTCACACCAAGGAAGTCTCAGCTCTTGATGTCAGGGGGTGAGTGTGGCTTTATAAACGAGTTGGTCTGGAGAGAACTGGGGGAGCAGCACAGCCAACATTCTCGATTTCACTACCCACTGTTCTCAAAAACATTTCAACTCTGCCATGCATTTGAACTCTAGAAACCTGAGTACCAGAGGCCCTGAGACCTCTCTAGGGCAGTGCACGGTGTAGTCATCAGCCTGGTCAGTAACTATAAAAAAACCCATTTCCTGCTGCAGGGTGTTTGGACAGAGATATTAGCAGTGAGAGTATTGACACTGATGTCAAAAATGTGCTCCATAAATGCATTGTTATTGTTGTTATGCTTGTTATGCAAGAAAAATTCCCACTGATCTGAATGTACAAAACTGGGTCCACTAGTTCCTAATGGTTTGGAAAGAAAAAAAATACTGCAAAGTAACCTTCATGCTACAAATATTCCCTCATTCCTGCTTCCATACAAACAGTCTATGCAGACAAAATAGTTCGCATCCTCACTGTTGTTATTTAGTACTGCTCAGAGCTCTCTCCCACCAGCACAGAGCGGCTATACAGGAGACCTTACAGCGCCGTAGCTCCAGTGGTACAGCTGCGCCTTGGAAAGGTCCATAGTGCAGACATAGATTTATTTTCCTAAAATTTACAGTTATTAATACTGAGGCAGCTCCACCAATGGTAGCAAGGAAAGGAACACCAGCGTATGCAGGGCAATTTAAACACCTTGTCATTTAGACTAACTCTTCGCAAGATTAGACAACACAGTAGTCAAAATACTACTAACTATATACACTAGGTTCCCACGCTCCACTCCCATCTCTATCAAGAGCAATCATGGGAAATTTTAGAAGGAAAATATGGTAGTTTAGATGCCCCCATACACACTATGTTATAAAATTTAGATGGCATGTGTTCAAACTATGGTAAGGATCCAGCTAGACAGAGCCTTTGAAGGACAATGGTAGCATGGTTCTGCAGCATCTTTGGAAGACTATAAATTACACAACACAGAAGACTACGTGATAAACACAGTGCTATAATGCTGGTTAGAATTTGGATCGCTGACTGCTTTTTAAGAACTTTTTATTTAAAGCTCCTCATGGTACTGTATATGGCTTTCATGTAAAGAAAAAATACCAGAGCCCAAACAGGCTAAAATTGTCTCTAATTCATGCACTACAAAGAATCTTAGTGAAAACATAAGAGGAAGTTTCTAAAAAAAACCAATGACATAAAAAGCACATTGTAATGAATCAACTCAATAAAGTTTTCCTACAAGGCTTTCAAACCAACTACTATACATATGAATAATGGGAGTGTATTTTCACAACATTTGCAAAGAGTTCTTTATGGAAGCTTTGTGCATAGAAATAAAACAACAACGTCCTCCTGGTAGAAAAAGGAGATCTGTTATTTATAATAAATACTCACTGTTCCTAAAGTCTTTTGACACCATCCCACAGAGAAACAAAACAAGCAGCAAAGAACAAGCCTGCTGTGCTAGAGAAGAAAAATATTCGTGTTTGTTTATGGTTCCATTAAAATTTGAGAGGTTGCAACCAATGCTACCTATTTACCAGAAAGAGACACACACAGGAAATACATTTTGGTTCTAGAAACCTGCAAGTCTTAAGTGCAATTTCTTAAAAACTGTGCTTAAAATATAAACATTTATATGATTACTGTAACATTTCCTTTTCCCTCTGCTTTTGCACTGTCTGCAGCACAGCTGTGTTAATCCCGTTTTCAGTGCTCTATATTTTGACCTCCTTAACAACCCCATGGTAGGATGTTAAATCACTCTAATCTATAAATAATTTATTCCTCTCATCTAGTAATGGATTATTGTTCCATAAAACTCACTAAAACATGCCACACAGTCTGTAGTAAGTTTAAGAAAATAATATAAGGAGAAACATTTTAATAAAGACAAAATTATTAAGAGCTGCACCCATTTGCTGTTAAACATTTTACTGATGGATCTGAGATTTGTTTATACATTTGATTTTTTACTTCTTTTTTTTTTTTAAAATAAACGGATATTTCATTCTGAGAGTCTCTTTTAACGGAGGTCTATTTTTCTTGCATTATTAGTTCTCATAGCACAGTAAAGAACCAATACAGACTAATCAGCCAAAGTTTCACTTCAAGGACACCAATTAAGGGGCCTTCAGTTGTGAGGTGTGGAGTGTTATCCACAAAACAGGGCACATGACTGCTCAGAGGAGTAAGCATTATAGGCCTGATCCTGCTCCCATCAAAGCCAATGGCAAAATTCCCATTTGACTCCAATACTGCACCATTGAGTCTTGCGTGCCTGATCCTGCCCCCCTTGAAGGCAATGGAAACTTTATGGGTAATATAAATGGACAAAAAGATCAAGCCTCATCCCAATAGCAAGTGCTTGCAGGATCCAGCTCTAAATCAGTGGCATACTACATTTTTTACACCAGCCGTTCAGGAAAAAAAAAAAAAAAAAAAAAAAAAAGCTTTTCCTCCCCAAATCAAGATTTTCAACAGATGTGCAGCCTTTAAAGAATACACTTTAATTAGCAACTGTAACTAAGCAAGCCACACTTTTGCCTTGGGTTTCTTAGCATGATTTACCATGGTTAGCATAACAATTTTCTACAAATTTTCATAAAGGTTTGATCATTTTTAGTTCAAAATGGATTCAAAAAGATACCTGCATAAACTGCTCCACAGTTCAAAATGCTAATTGTATGTGAAAGTTTAAATCAACCCTGGAATTGGAAAATAATGTCAAAAATTAATTGCTGCCTTGGCAACGGGTTTCTGGTGTATTAAATGAAATGACAAAAGTGATGTATTTAAAGCAGCTACAGCGTGACTTACCTCCACCAAAAAATATCTTCATGAGAAAAATTATCCACTGCTGACAAAGAATGCATCTGAATCAGTTCTGAATCCAGTGTAGGTGCAAGATAGTCTATGTCCATCAGCAATTCAGAAACGATAGCTGGCGTTTCTGAAACTGTGCAGGACAAGGTGGTTCTGGTGTAGGCTTTTGTCCGACCCTTTTTCACACATGTTCAGTTGCATCCAGTGCTGACACCCCGTCAGCAAAGGGTAGTTTCTGAATGCTTTTATAGACAACTTTTGATAAGTTTGGTTACTATTCATAATTACTCAGGGGGCCAGACCTCTGTACTCATGTGTCTGTCCTCAAAAAACAGAATTAAGCACTTTACGTTTAAAAATGTAAGATAACTCTGTAAACAACAATGGAAACAATCAGAAAAAGGAGCATCTCGGCATGGAAGAGCTTTAAGTAGCCCTGTTTTCTGCAATATTATGAAATACAGGTGAGACCTCATCAACTCTAAGCCCTTTTGCCTTTCTCTAAAAGTACTGAAGTATTGCTCCTCAAATGCTCAAGTTTTCGGTGACATGAGGAATCTAACAGAGCTTTATTCAAGTTGAAACCTTTCACAAGGTTCATTTTAAGCAATTAAAGAGCATGGCAACCTGTAATTACTGAAAATAAAGCCAGACCGCTGGGAAGAGGACGCATCTTTAATAAGTAACATGATACTACATTTTCTCTGTTAGGGAATTCAGCTATCAAATACCTTACTTCTATTCAATTAATTTGGTTTTAAAGAGTCTAAAATTTTAAAAATGTACGTATGTACTTCTGCTACTGACTTAGAGAGCAGCACTAAACCCTTTGAAAATGAAAAGGAAGCACTCAAACGTTTATTTAACATGAATTAGAAAAACATTTCTTTGCCTATGAAAGGAGACAGACTTAAGAGCTTCCGGTACACATGGCATTTTAGACAACAATGCTACACTTTGCAAACATGGTCTGAATTTCACTGCTGTAATTTCTATCACCTATCAGAAAAATTAAAGCAAGAAGTTTTTTTTTTTTAAAAGTAACTTACCATTCATCAGTAGTTCAAACATTTTCTTCTGTTGTGTTTCACAAGCTCTTACAGCCCGTAACAGAAACGAGGAAGCGTCAGTGTTTCATTCTGCTTCTGGCTCAGACAGTGGGTGTAACTTGTTAAGTTTCATGCCAAGATGAGATGGGTCAACTGGGTGTGTTTGAAATCTTGGTTTTCGCCTCCCCTCTTTCCCCTCCCACCCAAGTTTAATGCTCCATTTGGTATTCTTCACACAAACAACTCTAGCTGGTGGGAACTTCTGTCATTCAATGTCTCAACCCCCTGTGGCTCCTCAGATCTAAATTCCTGCAGACACCTCTGCAGGGTGCTTTGAATTCACAAGTGTAAAACAATGTGAGAATAGCCAATAATTGAAATATCAAATCTACTGTTGCAACACAGTAGACTTTCAGAGTGACTTCTTAACATCTGAAATGGTAGGTTGGTTATTTTGTGCCTTGTCAGAGTCTCTCCACATATAATAAAATAGGTGCAGTACATCAAATTCATCTCTGGTGTAACCCTAACTGGTGTTTCACCAGGGCTGAATTTGATTGTCATTCGCTTTATACTGCTCAAATCAATGTTTTCTTTCTTTCTTTCATGTTGTCAGGAAAGCATGTGCTAATGAGACATAAGTCAAGAGGAGACACATTCTGACCTATTCTGTATTTCTTAATGGACTCTGCTGAAGAATGCTACTTGACAAGTAAATAGTGTTTTACATCTTTAAAGCTCTCAAAATACTAAACTTGTCAATTAGGCCAGTGATTCTCAACCTGCATCCCGTAGGCCACTGGTGACCCATCAGCACACAGCTGCGGCCCTTGTGATATCCTCAGGACCATACAGGTAGTATTGGATGCAGGCTGCAGCCCACACTGGTAAATAGATTGAGAACCACTGATTTAGGCCCTGATCCTGAAAACACTTATGCACATAATTATGGGACTACTCTGATTTGTAAAGCTGCTCTTATGTGTAAGTGCCACCAAACTAGTACACAGCAATTACCTCACTGGCCACTGAAATGCAGTTACCTCTGAGATGAAATGCAACAACTGTTTAAAAGTGAACAGAAACACTACATAACATAACCATTAAAGACAGGCTAAAAACAGCTTATCCATCTGAAACTGGTGGGAAATTCAGGAAAGCAAATTTATAGAAAATCCTCCAGAATCTAATTTTAAGTATTGCTGTTGTGGAGAGATTTCAAAACGAAACTCACAAATAACTGCTGTTTATCTACCACCTTGCACTATTTTGATTCTGCACACGTCCATACGTCAGAGCAAATGATGTAAATGTTTTTCTCAGAACTAAACTGACATCATGGGTAATATTTTGACAGGTGACGAGGTATAAAATTAGTTAATTAATGGATTAATATTTATATCTTTGTACACGAATTTGAACATACAGAGCTAAGTGCATTCTTGTTATTGTGTTTCTCTGTGACTCAAATCTATGTTTACCAACTGCAAAAAACGACAAATGATTAAGGACAAGTTATTGTTTATTTCTAGTAGGGCATTGTAAGTAATGGAGAATAATAAAAGAAAATCTGTAATTAAAATGAGTTATGTGCTTTCAGAGTTGTTTTTCCTTCTTGAACTGATATTGATTAAATTGCTCAACATTTTTTCTTCTAGATTACAACAGAAAATGCTTAAACAATTATCACTTTGCCTTCTGAATATAGATGTTTGAAATGAAGCAAGTATAGTGTACTTTTAGTCCTCTTTGAGCAAGGTCTCTCATCAGCTGTGTGAATGTTTGAATCAGTGAGACTGATTTAGCTATCAGAATCTTCCTTTCTTCCTTAATAACCTTGGTGCGAAGTCTCCTTAACATGTACAGGACAAAGCACCCCACAACCATGTTTGGTTCACCAAGCAACAACGTACAAGTTACAAGGTAACCAAAACACCTCTCAAAGACCCAGTGTTTTCCCTTGAACTTCTGTTAGACAGAGTCTAGCAAGCGTGCTGCTTAACACTATACATAACTGAATCTAAATAAAATGAACATTTTGTAGCACAATCCTAGAACATACTTACAAATGAGGCTATTTATTGATACAATTTGAAATCAATGACTCACTGCAGGTACTCATTGCAGATATAAACATTTATATTCAAGATGGACTAAAACAGTGGTGGGCAACCCGCAACCTGAAAGCGACCCGTCAGAGTAATCCGCTGGTGGGCTGCAAAACAGTTTGTTTGCATTGACATGGCTGCCCGCAGCTCCCAGCGGCCGTGGTCTGCTGTTCCCAGCCAATGGGAGCTGCAGGAAGCGGGAGCCAGAACAGCCACCGGGAAGTGCAGGTGGCTGTGCCAAAGTGCACAAACTGTCTTGAGGCCTGTCAGCAGATTACCCTGCTGGGCAACGGGTAACCCAAGGGTTGCCCACTACTGGACTAAAATCTCAGTGTGATCACTAAATTATTGATCCTCAAAGGCACAAAACTAGCCCTGGATTTCCTTGAAGGAGCACTAAGCAGCATGACTCTGAATGTTCTGCACAAACACTGGCATTCAGTGGAATACTGCATGACTCCAGCTTATAACATGATCCTTCGGAAGCAGATATTCTGAATGTTATAACGAGGTGCAATAGGAAGTTACAAATAAATTTAATGCTGATCTGTGTGGGAAATGCTGTATCATAAAAGTGTAATAACAAAAGGGTTATTCCAGTTCTGGACTTCCATGAGGCATCTCAGTCATGCCTCAGCAGAAGTTCTGTCATATGAGCAGAAGTCTAATGCGGATCTAGTTGAGATTAATAAATTCACTTCAGATGTAAGTTTAGCCATAGCTGTAAACAGGTCTCAAGGAGGGAAGCTAATGCATATATCCAAAAGCACCATGCAATAATACAAGAATATTATTGTTAATACTTACGCTTTTTAGTAGATTATCTGTAACAAATGCAGACTGCACTGATATTTAAGAAGAGGCTTTCTTTGCAGACCGGTAGGCATTGTACATCTTGTTTTGAGTCAAGACAGTATCATCATTACTGGCTTTTGTAAACCAGCTCTGTGCACAAGTTTGTGGATCAGGTTTTCAACAAGGTTATGTGCACAACTGTGCATGCACAACGCACACCTAATTTGCATGCCCTATTATCAGGAATGGGTATGCAAATTGAGTAAATCTGTAAATGGTCAGTTTAGGGGAACATTCAGACATTAAATGCATGTATAATTTTGCACCTAAATACTTTAAAAATCAGATGTCAGTTATGCCTACCCACTCAGATGTCACCAGGCTTCCATGCTTATTAGATCTTTTCAGTGATTAGTATTTGATGCCCCCTTTAGATAGGAGGAATGAATCCAAAAATCATGGCCCAATATAGAAGACATCCTTTCTAATCCATTGGGGGAGGGGGCGGGGAGAGAGAGAGAGAGAGAGAAAGAGAAAACAAATCTGGGCCCTATCATCACCTTAAGTGAAAAACAGAAAACGAGCAAGACTAATAGAGAATATCAGTGGATCAGTCACAGGACACAAATTAGAGGAAGAATGGTGGAAAGCCATCAGCTAGATTGAGTGACTCCTGCAGAATTTTTAAATTACTGTAACTAACACACTCCAAGCAAATGAGCAGGTTTGGCAAGTTGAGGGTGATTCAGGAGATGACAGGGACTGTTCTTAATTTTTGAGTTCACCAAGACACAGCAAGCATTTGCAACTAGGATTACAGAAGGAGTGCGGATATACAGATACTAACAGCCCAGAATGAGCCAACGAATCCAGAACTATATGTCACTTTGGGATTTTACTTACTAATGTCAGAATAGTTTCACTAAAATGCAGACACTAATGTTTATACACACACACACCCAGGTTCACAGACACAAAGCAATTACATATTACAGTCCTAAAGCAGAAACATTTTCACTGATGACAACAGATTGAAAATTATTGTTTAACCTTTATCTTAAGTAGTTTTCAATTCTAAAAAGATTAAACAAGGCACACCTTTTCACTTGAAGCGCTCTGTTAATTTGCATTCTGTCACAACAATTTGCGACATCCTATCCTACTGGCCTGCTGTTAGCTAAGTAATTAAATCCTTGGCTTACCCAAGATTCCTATAAAAATATTAATAATTGGAAGTTCCCCTATATCTGCCTCTTTCAGAAAGCTTCAGACAACAAAAAAATACAATGTAAGTCATATGTCAATTTGACCTTTGGTTAAGTTTAAATTAGTGGAGAAGAAAGCAGTGATTTAACCTTTCTATGGTGACCTATGATATTAAAGCAAAAGCGGGAAATAATAAAGAAAAGCCAGGCATCTAAAGAGGGAGAACTGGACAAGCCATAGATACAATCATATACCCTAGATACATTTTATGCTGATTCAGAACTTCGTCTTATTTGGCAAAGGCAGAGCCCAAATGTGACCGACGAATGCAAAATCTCTTTTTCCTTGGTCATGCACCTTAGGCCTGGCTATCACTAACCTTCCTCTTCCCTGAGATTTTTGCTGCAAAACAGATATGCCTTCAGTTAAGTCTGACTACGGTAGGTGAGTCATATGGATGACATGTTATGATCTGACCATGTTCCAAGAGAATTAGTGACGCATACCAACTGAGGAGGGCTCTCAGAAGCTGAATGACAACACCCTTGCAGTTAGCCCTTCAAGGCAAAATCATGACTTGTCAGTTCATGTCTGCCTGCTTTTAGAGAACAGGCTTTTCCAGGCTCTGGATCATGCTACTGTCAACCAGCTAAGCAGAAATACTCTGATACACTCCTTGATATGGCTTTGTTATGGCACACATATAAGCAAGCAAGCATTTAAACATTTACTTTTTTCTTTGCCATATAAGTACTTTCCCACAGGTGATATGTGCTATGTTTTACTACCCTGGGGCATGTCTCCCTGCACAGCAGTGTATTTACACGGTGTTGAGAAAAGGATGGTCTTGTAGTTAAGGTGCTGGGCAGGGACCCAGATGATCTGTGTTTGGTTCCCCACCCTACCACAAATTTCAGTGTGACCTTGGGATCATCACTAATTGACAGATTTTCAAAACAGCTCAGCACCTAGTAGCATCCATTAAGAACATTTGGGTGTTAAGTTCACGTGAAAAATCTGACCTTACTTTCTCCATGGTTCAGTCCACCATCTGTAAAATGGAGATAATACTTCAACTTATTTCTCTATTCCAATTGTAACTTCTTAGGGGCAGGGGCTGTCTCTTACCATATATTTGAATAGACCTAGCACAATGGGCTTCCAGACTCGAGATGTTGGCATCATGCAAATAAAATACTTTAGATTTTGTCTGATATCATTTAAACTCCTGCTGGTGTACTGTTTCATTCTCATAGACTATTTCCATAAAACACACTCAGGTACCATGTTGAGGAACAGTGGATTCATTTATAAAAATATTGATTGATATAATGGATTTATCCAGATCTTGCCATGTTCAAAGCACTGTTTAACTAACTGAAATTTCAGTACAGTGGAGCCCTACTATAACACGACCCATGGGATCCAAAAAATCCCATCGCTCTAAATGCAGGGTCACGTTATAGCAGGGTTCCATTCCCGGCAGGCGCGGGGCTGCGGCTTCTCTCCCCGCTGCCCAGTAGGGGAGAGAAGCTGCGGCCCGTGCCTGCCGGGACAGGGGACTCTGGGGCTGCACGCACCGGTGTCCCCTGCCCCTGGCAGGTGCGGGGGAGCGGCTTCCAGAGAAGACACTGCTGGAAGCAGCTGCCCCGCGCCTGCCGGGACAGGGGGACTCCAGCAGCCCAGAGTCCCCCAGTCCCGGCAGACGTGGGGGCAGCAGCTTCCAGGGAAACCGTGGCTCTGCGCCTGCCAGGACAGGGGGACTCTGGCAACCCCGGAGTCCCCTGGTCCCGGCAGGTGCGGAGCCGCGGCTTCCACAGCAAGCTCCCAGGCTGCAGTCTGCAGCCTCGGAGTTCTCTGTCCTAGGCAGGTGGGGGCCGCAGCTTCTCTCCCCTGCTGGGCAGCGGGGAGAGAAGCCGCAGCCCCCGCCTGCAGTCCTGAGTTCTCTGTCCCTGGCAGGAGAGGCTGCAGCTTCTTTCCTCGCTGCCCAGCAGGGGAGAGAAGCCGGGGCCCCCGCGCCTGCCGGAGACAGAGAACAAGGACTTGGGAGCCACGGTATAATCACACTATAACCAAATTCACGTTATTGCGGGGCACGTTATACCGGGGCTCCACTGTATTTTTCTACAAAGAATAACTGATATATAAGCAACTCTAGCAGGACATAACCAGTTCTTATAGTCACATCCCATGTTTCTCTTGGTCAGGTCTGTGTCATGAACCCCAAATTCACAATCTGTGGCAGATAATTTTTCTTCTAACACAAAATCATTGCTGTACAAAACATGGTCCCCTCTTATCACCATTCCTTTGTTGTTTTATTTTTCCCTTTCTGAGTGGCTTTGGTGTCTGTTCAGTCACAGAATATAGATCACATGTCTAGAGAGCAACTCCTGGGTCGTTCACAAAAGTATTATAATTTAATAAAAAATATATCAAGAATACCAGATATTGTCTGTCTCCCCATCCTCTTATGTTGCCTCTTAAATACCCGGCAAGAAGAAAATGAAGAGTCTCCTTTCATCTTCTTTGGTCCACCGTGAACCAAATACCATTTACGGAATAAACTCCCTCAAGATTTTTCTTATGCATCAACAACTGGCAAAGAACCTGAGAGGAGTTGGCATCCTTTTCTAAACACCCAGATGAACCCAGGGCTTCTAACAAGTGGATTTACCTTCACAGGGACAAAATCTCCCAACGTGGCTTTGTCCGGGACAAAATCTCCCAACGTGGCTTTGTCCGGGATAGGCTGAGGAATGAACTACCAATAATTTCCCCGTCTGTGAAAGTGGCAATGATGGCCTCCACTCAGACACAAGCCAAAACCGAACACTGAGAAGATTCACTTATCAACCCTAATTAACATCACTGGCTTGTCACACCCTGAACACCCACTAATTAACTTGATGATGATAACTCACGCATGTTCCCATTACGCCTGTGGTGTTCAGGACAGCGATGAAGCTTCTCCACTCCTGTCTGTTTCTAGCAAGTCTTTCAATAGTTCCCTAGCTGTGCCCCAAGTTTTTCAGCTCAGCTTCCACAGCTCTTCGCCATCTTGTTTTCGGGTGGCCTCATTGTAGCTTGCCTTCAGGTGTCCATCTTGCTACTCTGGTGATGGAATCAGTTTCCACCCGAGGCACATGACCAATCCATCGCCAACGCCTCCTGCTTATGATGGTGCTCATATCCTCTTGGCCACACTGTATGAATAGATCTTGGTTTGAGATTGTTCTGGGCCAAGAGATATGGAGGATTTTTCTGAGGCAGGTTGCATGGAATGAATGAGTTAACCCACTGTTAAAATGAAATCACTTTGGTCAAAAATATAGCTGGGTATAATTCTTAGTACAATGACTCATTTGGGATCACATCATTCTCTTCTGTGCATATCAAATTAAGATATAAGGGTGTTAAGCTTCACTTTATAGTGCTAAATAGGCTGTACATTTCCTTCTCTATCAAGTGATGGAGAGGGAGAGTTAAAGTCAAATTACTTAAGGACACCTGTCGCTCAATAACTGAAACAACTACCTCTCCCCTCAACAAAATGCTATTTACCAACTTTTTATCAGCTGACCATCTGCCTTTTTTAACAAGTTCAAGAGACTAAATTTCCCCATGGTTTAGGTTACAGTGCGGAGGCTAAGTGGTTAAAATTTCTGGTAGGGTTAGTATATGAGAACGCTGTGTACTTTCATCACTTTCTGCATTCTTAAGTGTATGGCTTGGAGAACTGTCTGCTTGCAGTAAGAGAAGGAAGTGTTAATGTAGTTACTCATGCAATCTGAATGATAAGCATCTTCCCTAGATTTGCTTTAAAATGGTGTTCAGGCAGGAGAAGAAAAAAAAAAGAGGAATGAAAGAAAACATAATTTCTATGATGATGGCCCCACGGTGCGTATCTTTTGCAGTTATTACCTGCATAGATTTGGCTCCTATTCATGCATCTTTTAGGACTTAATCCAGTGCCAGTGAAGTTAATGTGAGTTTTGCCATTAGCTTAAATTGGTGCAGAAAGAGGACAGCGGTGAGTTTAGTGATTCAGAACTTCAGTTTCACAATGACTTGGTAAGTATATTAAAGAAACCTCAGAGGATATGTCTCCACATTAAAGAAAAACCCACAGCTAGCCCGTGCCAACTGACTCGGGCTGGTGGGGCTTGAGCTGTGGGGCTCTTTTACTGCTGTATAGACTGCCGGGCTCAGGCCCGAACTCTGGGACCCTCCCACCTTGCAGGGTCCTAGAACCCAGGCTCCAGCCCAAGCCTATACATCTACATAGCCATGAAACAGCCCTGCAGCCCAAGCCCAAGTCAGCTGGCACAGGATACAGCACAGGTGTACAGTTGCTGTGAAGGCATACCCAGAGAAGCAGAGTTTAAGGCCAGAAGGGACCACCAGTTCATCTAGTTTGACCTTGTGTATATCACATCACCACCACCGAGCATCCGCACACCAAACCCAACAACGGAATGAGACTAAAGCATTACAGCGCACAGGAGACTAGACTATTACGTGCCACAGGCACAGAACAGGAAGGACAGGAACAGGGTGGGCCAGTGCCTGAGGTAAGTGAGATAGACTCAGATAATCCCGGCAAGCGACCCACACCCACATACTGCAGAAGGCGGCAAAAAACCCTCAAAGTCACTGCAAATCTGACCGGCGGGAAAACTCCTTTCTGATCCCACATATGGCCATCAGTTAGACCCTGAACATGTGACAGAGAACGAGCCAGAGAACCACCTGAGAGAGAAAATGCTCAGTGCCACCTCTGTGCTCTGGCCCACCACGTCCAGTGACCCATTTCCAGCCCTGGCCATCCCTGATATTTCAGAGGAAGGAAATTAAAAAAAGACCTTCAAAAATACATTGTGGGAGAGTCCTTCCTGACCCCAGATGGTAGCAGGCTGAAAACCCTGAAGCATGAGTTTTCAGGAACATAAAACATAAGCCAGAAGTGAGCCCCATGAATGTAGAGAGCTGTCTCTATTATCGCACACAGCCCTGACATACAATTGCACACAAATTTGTCCAGATCTCTCTTAAAACTAAATTAAGTTGTTTGCCCCCACAACTCCTACTGGGAGACTGCTCCAGAACCCCATGTCTTCTAATTTCCAGCCTGAATTTGTTCCTGGCCAGTTTATATCCCCCTGTTCTTGTGTCAAGACTGTCCTTTAGTTTATACAGCTCTTCAATCTCCCTGGTATTTAAGCTGCTCCCCTCCCCGTCCCCCACCAAGTATTTAAAGGGAACAATCATAGCCCTTCACAGCCTTCTTTTCACTAGACTAAACAAGCCAAGCTCTTCTGGTCTCTTCTCATAAAACTGAGTTTCCTCCGCTCCCCTGAATATCCTAGCAGCTCTTCTCTGCACATGTTCCAGTCTGAATTCATTTTTATTGAACACAGCTGACTAGAATTATACACATTATTCCAAATGAGGTCTTACTAGTACCTTGTATGATGGCATTAATACCGCTCTATTGCTACTGGAAATGTCTGGCCTCTTCCTTCCTAGGATCACATTTGCCTTTTTCCATAGATGGGTCATACTAGTGGCTCATAGTCATCCTGTGATGGGCCCACACATCCAGGTCTCTCTCCTCCCCTACCACTTCCAACTGATGAGTACTCAGCACGTAGCAGAAATTCTTCCTGTTAGACTCTAGAGATGCATTGACCTTGCACTTTGTATTACTGACTTTCATCAAATTTCTACCATGCCAGTCTCCAAGGTCATCCAGATCGTCCTGTGTAATATTCCGATCCTCCTGTGTAGTGATGGTGCCTCCCAACTTTATATCAGCACATTTTATTGCCGTTTTTTGCACCAAGGTCATTAATAAAAATATTGACTATGAATAGTCCCAAGACTCATCCTTGAGCAACTCCACCAGTAGCTTCCGTCAGCTCTGATAATTCCCCTTTCAGTACCACCTCTTGCCTTCTCCCTTTTAACCAGTTCCTTATACATCTCATAATGCTGATCCTCATCTTCCCTAATTTATCTAATAATTTCTTATATGATACCATGTCAAATGTTTTACTGAAGTCCAAGTACATTTGATCTACTGCACTTCCCTTATTTATCAAATCAGGTATTTTCTCAAAGAAGGAAATCAGGTAATTTGACATGATACCTTCACATTACATCCCCTTTACCATTTATCTCTGTGAATTTAATTGTTCTTTCCCTGCCTATTTGTTCTAGAGCCTTGCATACTACTGAGGTCAGACTAACAGGTCTGTAATTGCCCAGATGACATTTTCCCCCCTTTCTTAAATATAGATCCAATGTTAGCTATTCTCCATCATATGCCAGTTCTTTCAGTATTCCGAGACAGAAATTATCTGGTGCCTCCAAGCTCAGGGCACTACACTCTAAGTTTCTCTTCCACCTCAGATATGGTGCTTGTGGTCCTGGAAGGGTGGGGGTAGTAAGTCTCTATGTGCTCCCCGTGCCCACAAGCATTGCCCCCACAGCTCCCATTGGTCATAGTTCCCAGTTAATGGGAGCTGTGGAGTCGGTACTGGGGGACGGGGGCAGCAGCAGCGTGCAGAGCTGCCTTCCCCACCCATAGGGTCTGCAGAGACATGCCATTTGTTTCTGGGAATGGTGTAGGGCCAGGGCAGGCAATCAGCCTGCCTTAGCCCCGCTGCACTGCCAATCTGGAGCTGCCTGTGATAAGCACTTCCTGGCCTCACACCCCATCCTGAACCTGAACCCTCTACCCCAGCCCAGATCCCCTTCCTGCACCCAACTCCCCCCCCAGAACTTGCACCCCTCCCATACTCCAAACCCCTCTCAGCCCCATTCCAGAGCATGCACCCCCTCCTACATCCCAATCCCCTGCCACAACCCAGTGAAAGTGAATGAGGGTGGGGAAGAACAAGCAAGGGAGGGAGGGGGGAATGAAGTGAGTGAGGCAGGGCCTCGGGGAAGGGGAAGGGTAAATCCTAGGTTGATCTTAAATTCAAAAAGTGATTTTTGTGCATAAAAAGGTTGGAGACTACTGTACTATATTGATACGCAGTGCTTTCAACTGCACTGCAAAGAACAGCTGAGAGGTATCTGATTAGGTTTAGGGAGTGGTGGCTGGCACGCTTTCCTGCTTAATTGAATTTATCCTATCAAATAAACAAGACAAATCTGTACATGCACTAGCAATGGGGTAAGTAAGATTACTTTTTAAATCTATGTTTTATTGTGCCCCCGATTTCTTATAGTTGTTTTATTTATTTTGTAATTAGGAGCTATGAAAAAGTAAAGCCTCGATTCTGCAAACGCTCTGCACAGTTTTAACCTTACACAGAAACAGTCTCATTGGCATCAATCAGATTACCCACGTGTGCAAAGTAAAAACACATGCATAGGGGTATGTAGGACAGAGTTTCCATGTAGCCCCTTTAGTCACCAGGCTCTTAGGAAACATCCACAATAGCTACTCTCTCACTCTCTCTCTCTCACACACACACACACACAGAGCTAATTTGAGTTTTGAGACATTGGCAACAACTGCACAATAATATATATCCTCCAGGATGCACATATCTAATAAATAGGTACAGCTGTTACAACCATATGGTTCAGCAAATGGGGAAGCTTGTTTTCATTGTGGTCAGCTACACTGCACAAGAATTACAGATGAACTGACTCACCAATAGCAACCCACAAATAGTATCAACACCACTATCAACTATTATGTGTTACGGTTGTAATGATGCATACAAAACAAGTAAGAGCTCAAAAAAACCCAGAGTTTCTACTTCTGGTTGCAAATCACCAAAGAGCATTTTATTCAAGAATCTCTGACAACTGTCTCTGAAACAGTCAAAAAATTGCTGTCATTCTCATGACACATTCTAGGTTATTCTTATTTGGAACCTCTGCAAATGATTTTATTTGTAGTGCTAGGACGACATTTTAAAATCCAATTCGCAAGCTGTGCATTGGTGAGGACACTTTCAGATGACAGATACTGCAGATTTCACATTAACTGTCAAGATCTTTGAAAACTAAAAATAAGAATACAACCTCTGGATCCCATAGCATCGATGTGTTAAAATAAGGGGACACAGGTCATCTAACAGGTTGAGGCCCTGAGACCCAAACCCTTAACAAGACCAACATGATAGACCAGATAGTCTCCGAGCCTTATTTATTTTAAATGGGAAAGCACACTGGCCACTGTTAAATTTCACAGCATACTGCCAAACCAACAAGAAGGTGCTATAAACCAGCATGAAGTACAACAGCATGATGTGGGAGGAAAACAGATACACAAAGGAAAGAAAGAAAAAAGGGGAAGACACTGAACAATCAATTTTCACAGAGCGTGATCCAAAGCCCATAGAAGTCAATAACAGGAGTCTTTCTGTTGACTTCAATTGACTTTGCATCAAGCTCTTACTAAGAATATCCAAACATAATGGCTCATCACCATTTAGCTTAATTTTCACTTTGTGCTGTTTTAGGCCAACTCCTAAATTCCACTCTGCTTCAAACATTTCTTTTCCAAAACATGACACACCATGTTATTTCACCTGAGATTGTACACTTCGTTAAATTTTCCTTATGAAAAGTTTATTAAAGCATCCTTATGAACTGGGTTCACTACACACAGGACCTTTCATTTACAGAGATTTTTGAACCTGAGCAACTCCACTGATTTGAACAGAGTTTCTCCTGATTTACAACAGTGAGGGAAGAAAATCAGGACCACAGTCTTTTTGTAGATCCACAAATGAACAGCCTTGGCTGCTTCTGAAAAGCAGCACTTACAGGCTTTAAACTGTCCTGTACAAAAGAAGTTATTTGATCCATCTGAACAGCAAAGGAAGGACACATGAGATTTTTACTTTGAGTAACACTGAGAAGTTTCATTAACAGAAGAACAAATGGTCCCATTATATCCTAGGCAGAAGGCTCTTCCATCACATAATTTAGATTTAGGGGAGGCTGGCTGCCAAGAGTGAAAGTGACTTAGTTAGACTAGAGTCATTACAGTAAAACTTTGTATCCAATAGTGTCATTTTACCTGAAAACACCAGCACTAGAAAACAAAGGAGCAAAGAGATCATTTATGGGCCAAATCCTGTGTATCTAACTCCAATGTCACTAGCATGAATAACATGAAAAAAACTGTCCTTATATTAGTCCAATCTTTACAAGAGAAGGAAAATGAAGTAACATAATCAGATGTCATTGCAATAATCTATGTAACACTATTCGTCTTCAAAGCCATTTACAAAACTACTAACAAACTAACCCTCGCAACTCCCTGGTGAGATACGAATTATCTTAATTTTACAGATGGTTAAATGGAAGTTAAGTGACTTTCACAAAATCAGAGTATCAGAGGGAGGATTATAACTCACTTATAATGCTATAGACCAGTGACTCTCAAACTTTTTGGGCTGAGGACCCATTTGTAAATGTTTATGGCCTGCTGTCACAACCCACCAGATACTCTAGTGGTGGAGGCCCTGAGGTGGTTTCAGGTGGCTCCTGTCTGGCACTCACTCCACAGTGGTGGCTCCTACAGCTCCTGTTCTGTGGGGCTGGCTGGGCTTGGCTCTGGGCATTGCAATCTTTGGGGTTGCAACGCTGCTCAGGTTTGGCCTCGCCTCCCAATTGGACCAACTCTGTGTGAGTGGAGTTGTGACCTGGTTCATGGGATTGCAGTGCCACTCACTCAAACTTGGCCCACCCGGACTCCCATTGTCATGACAGGCGGGTCAAAACTGGGTAACGCTGGGACCCCAGAGGTTGCAGTGCCTGAAGCAGGGAGGCGAACCCAGCCAGCCCAACAGGACAGGAGCCGCCATGTGCCCCTTCAAAACATTCTGGTGACCCAATGTTGGGTCCCGACCCACAGGCTGAAAAACCTTGCTACAGGCTGTTGCCCCACATCGTTATTTCAGCTACATGTGTGTTCCTCATTTTCTGGGTATTGGACTTGATACCCTAGGGTCTGATTTGCAGAAGTGCAGAGCATTCACAGCTGCAACTGAAGTCAATCAAAGCACTGCTTTGAACATACAAAATGCTACATAATGCTAAATTATCTGAAAAATCAGGCCCTAAGCATATCAAATTGGGCATCCAAAATTAGTTTGCAAACTGCTGACTTTAATTTTTCAGTGCCTCAGTTCCCCATCTATAAAATGGGATAACATTGCCCCAGTACCTCACAGGTGCATTGCAAAGATTAATTAATGTTTGTGAAGGACTCAGATATAAGTAATGAGTACTATAGAAAAGCCCATAATGAAATTAATAATTCTGTCTTCACTGAAGGGTTTAAATAGTGTGCAGGAAATAAGGCCTCGGGCCACACATTGAACCTTGAGGATAAAAATTATCCATTCTGTGCAGTGAATGGGCGTCCCATGGAAAAATAGTATGAATCATATAATTAAAGACTGCATCTTAATATATATCCACAAGGAGGCTAAAATAAAATTAGACAGAAAACCATAATACTGGCATGTCCTAACTTATGAACGCTCAATTTTGCAATTTTAATAATGTTTTAACATAGTTTTGTGTATAATTTATAATACAAAGATAAACACACATACATACAGTCTCCAAATGGCTAGCACTACCATTGTTCATCTCCTAAGCCTCTTGGTACAGTGACTCTCAAGCTTTTCCATACCATAACTCCATGCTACAACATCTAGCCTTTGTGGCTGTGACTTCCAGGCTGAGAACCCATGCACTTGGGGAACAGAGATGATTTGGTTGCTATCATTTGTCTCTGATTTATTTCTGAAATAAATGGCAGATTAAGACAAAGTGCCTTAGATTACGCACCAGATGTTGCTAGGCTCGTATTATTACATTAGCACATTGAGCACAGAATAATTGCTTATCATGCATGTGGGTTTGCATTTGAAGATATTAAACAGAGATCCCCTTCTGCCAGATTTTGCTGGCTGTCCAGGTGGAAGTTAAAGATTCAGTAGCAGATCTGAAAAAAAAAAAAAGCAGGAGACAATCCCAGTGCCTCAGCACAAACACAAGCACTGGGCCCAGTTCACTGCTGGCTTGCCATGTGTGTACTCATCTACACCAGCGTGAAGTGGGTGTAAAATACTACTGGTCTCATCTGGTACTGTTCGGGCACTGGCATAAATGACTTTACAGGGAGCAGACCAACCTATGGACCTGAACTTGATCTCATGCTATTTTACACCAGTGTAATTTGTTTAACTCAAATGGAGTTAATCCCATTGAAACCAGAATCAACCACTTTCTCTTTACCCACCCTTAGGGCTCTGCATGAGCTACTCCTGAACTCACAGGGCTTGACTACTACAATATTACATCACCTTGTGGAACTGCACTGATATAAAAACAGTGCATATCAGGCCTAGAATTTCTGCTCTGATTGCCTACATAGTCACGGCAGCACCTGAACTACTTTGCCAAGCCTATAGGATACAAACTGAGTATTGCAAGGTATTATTATGTAAAACCCAAAATTCCATTCTAAAGTTCTACCATTCTTTACCAATGTGGCCTCCTTTAAAGGAAAACACCACTCACCCAGGTAATAGGGAACAGAGGACTCTTCATCTGTCTGAAGATTCATATGGGGAGGAAGGCCGGGACTGGAAGGTGCATGAGAGGAGTGAGTAGGCCAAGGACTGGGCTGTGGAGGGAACAGACATTATCCCTCTCCATTCCTCCTACCATGCACAACCAAGATTATAGCCTAGGTCTAAATATGCCCTTTCCCATTGAGCCTCCTCTATGCCAAGGATCTCCTAAGGCAGCCAAAGACCAGGGTCAGAGCCCCTAGGGAACAGAGACAGGCCAGATGCCCAGGGTCTCCCCTTTAGATGGCCCTGACACCCCTCATCCCTGGGGATTCACAGGGTTTAGGGGGAGTGGGCATAAGGTTCACCCCATAAGGAGAAAACCCAATTGCTCCTTCCTAAGGGAACAATCAGGAAGAAAATCTGCAAGAGGATCTCTTCCTTAGGTTTTACCACAAAGGGGGAGAGATCTAGCCTAATATGCAAATCAACATTTTAATGATAAACCTGTGCTGATTTTAATAGTAGGGGCAACATAAACCACTACATTAATAATAATAAATAATTATTATTATATTCTCTGTTTATGCACTGTGATCAGCATTTCACAGTTATAAATATTTAAACTCAAAACTTTGGCTTTGCCTTCTACACAATTTTAATATACAACATAGCTTTGGCAGAAACCCCTTTGTGCCTCTAGCTGGAAAATCTTATTCTAATATAACTCTAGCTTGCAATGGTGAAAAACCTCACAGGTAAGTGGGACTGTAACATAGGAGAAGACAGAGGAAGGAAAGCTATCAATAATTTACTGAACTGGGACAGTATGAGGATAGTGATATTATCTCCCTTTCCCCCTTTTTCCCCTCTGCCCTCCTCCCTCACAGCGTGGGTACAGGGTTCATCACAACCTATGTCACTTTTTAGACAACTCATAGGGTATGGTTACACTTACAAGATTATAGCGCTATAGGTTATAGCGGTCCCCTTATACAGTAATATGTATAGCGCTATTGTATGTCCACACTCAGATGCTCCTGCGGTATAGCATGGCCACATTTGGGGCACTTAATGCGGCATTAAGAGCAGCGCATTAGGGCAGGTATCCCAGCATTCAGCTGGGTGCAACGTGCTTTTTAAACGAGGGGGGTGAGGGGGGACGTGTTGTGTGTATGCGGAGGGAGAGAGACAGTGGTTTTTCCGTTTTTCTGAAAGCCTGTCAGTGAGCCTCCGTTCACAGAGGGCTTTGTTTTCACACAAGCTCCCTCCTTAAACATTTGCATTGCTTATCTGCCGAGTTAAGAGAGAAACTCTAAAGAGGTACTTCGGCATTCCTCCAGCCGAGTTCAAAACAAAGGGAAGAGACGTCAATTGCCTTAAATGGCTCTAGGCATCTCCAGAGATTACTTGTAGCGCAGTGGGTGTCCACATTCTTGCTGTAGCGCTACAGCAGCTGCGCTACAGCCCTTATTCCCCATGAGGAGGTGGATTTATAATAGCGCTATAACTCAGCAGTTATAGCGCTATTAGTGCCTTGCCAGTGTGGACGGGGAGTAGGTTATAGCGCTCGTGGGGGCTTTATAGCGCTATAAAGTGCCAGTGTAACCATGGCCATAGTCAAGTGTTGTGATTTTCATATCAGAGGTAAATGGGTGACACAATGAGCTGAATGAAGGGGAAAGCAAACTAGCAAAGAGAAACAGATTTACAAACTTCTCTCTCTGTGCTGCTGCTATCCTTACAAGATTGCAGTGAGGTTTATTCCATCAATATCCATAAAGCACTTTAAGATCTTCATTCAGAAGCCACTACAGAAATGCCCGCTATTATTAATATATTGTCTACTGTATACGAATCAAGAAAGCAGATGGGCCTCCATCTAAAATTCTAAGGTCATTGGTTGGTTTGTTTTTTAAAAAGAGACGAAGAAAAAGGATGTTGATTTTTATTGTGCAGTTTTATGTGGTGAGTTCTCATTTTTACAGATTGTGAACCGCAATTCATTTTGGGTTCTCAGTTATTGTAGGACTGGCTCTAACTTTTTTGCCACCCCAAGTTTAAAAAAAAAAAAAGCGTCCGGAGCGCCGCCGAAGCAAAGGAAAAAAAAAAAAGCAGCCCAAGCACCACTAAAGCAATAAATAAATAAATAAATAAAATAAAATAAAAAGGGGGGTAAGGTGGAATGTGCCGCCCCAAGATTGGCCGGAATGCCACCCCTTAAAATGCGCCACCCCAAACACATGCTTCCTTGGTTGGTGCCTGGAGCCGGCCCCGAGTTATTGGTAACCAGATGATAAACGAAAAGGAACCTAGATCTATTTCCAAACTGATTCTATGAAAACAATACATGGCAAGCATACCATGCACATAATGTTTACTTTCTTTGGACCCAATCTTACCGTGATACATAGAGGAGAGCACAAATGCAGTTGCCCTGGACTGACAACTACTAACACCACTCGCATTGGCATGATTCAAAGTCCTCTGAAGTGAGTGGGAGCTTCTGGATAGGCCTATAGCATTTCATGCAACAAGTAGCTCCACTGACTTCAGTGGATTACTCGACGTTATAAACACACTACAACTGACAGTGTTTGTGGAATTGGGCCTTACATCTCCAAACATCTCTCAGAGAGATTTAAAAATAAGATCTGACCATCTGTTTTATTCCTTAGTATCTTCCCTCTTTTCTTCTTTCCTCATCTCCTTGTTCCAGTTTCTTTTAAATGGTTTTTCCCTTAAATCTTTTGATTTTCCAAATTACTTTTCTGAAACACAAACACAATATCAGCAAGGCACAGATTACAAGCCAAAATCTCATTTTTCTTTTTAATATCAGCTTTCTCTCTACCCATGACATACTCCTCAGATATTAGTAGTACAGTACGGGCTTTTCATTAACCAAAGTAGTTCATTGTCACAACATAGAGGCCTATAATTTTAGGACATAATCTGTCTTCAAATGTGCTGTTGTGAAATACTGAGCCTACACTAATGTAAACCTTCTACTTTGCTGTAGGATCCTTATAGTCTTTGGACAGATGATGAGAGTGTTGTTTCTAGCTGAATGATTCCTTGGATGCTAAGGGACAGATCCTACATCTATCCAAGTCAATTGCAAAATGCCCCATGACCTCCGCAGAAGCAGAATGAGGTACTAAATTGACAAGGACCTCCAGAGGGAAGCAAACTATCAGAGCTTTGTATAAAAGGATAACCAGCGTTGAACAGATTATCTTAGATATTTAATTTATAGGGCCCAAATGCATGCTAGGTACTTCATAGGAACTGAAAGACATCATCCATGCTCACAAGAGATTACAATCTAAATTTTAGATGTGACAAAATGAGTGAGGGAGAACAGCAGGTTCTGAACAAAGACAAGGGTTATTTTAACAACATTTTATATGCTTACTCATTTTAGGTATGCAAACATCTTTTTCGTTATTAAGATTAGCTGGTCAGACCCTCAGCTGGGGAATATCGGCCTAGCTCCACTGAAGTCAGTAGAGTAAAGCTGATTTATCCCAGAAGAGGCTTTGGGCCTTTGTTTTTGGCTGGTTTGTTTTATCTTTTAAAACAGAGAATCACATTGATTCACCTATTGAAGGCATCACAGAAAAAGTAAGTTTTGAGGATGAATTTAAATAGCTTGATAGACATGAGCAGGGAGGGTGTTTAATGCATAAGAGACATGCATAGATCTGACATTTAGAACACTGAATAATATGAGTGCATCTTAATCAGAAAAATGCCAAGGTTACAGGAAGTCAGCACTCTGAATCAGATCATTCAAATTCTATTTTTTGTTCCATTCTGGAAGAAGCAGCTGAATAACAAGACAGCAAAAAACAAGACGGCTCTGACAGTGGCTTTCTTTCATAATGTGTTGTAATATTTACATGGACATGCACAACAAGCAAAACGAGAGCAGGAGCGTGAAATTCTTGAGCTTTTTGTCTATAAACCTCAGTTTCATTTTTTTTTTTTTTGCATTTCTCCTGTCAATAATTTTAAAAGAACAAACTGTATACAAAATTGCAATCAGTCAGCATTTAGAAAATGGCCACATCTCACATACAGACCGAGTGGTTGAAAGGATATGGTTCATTATGGTCATGCACAAATTAAAGCCCCAATCCTACAAACACATGAATAATTGGAACTCATTGGGATTATTCATATACACATGCATAAAGTTGCTCAATGTGCATATTAGGAAGATCTAAATTGGGCTTAGAGGACCAAGTTTCAGGACTTTTTTGCAACTTGATCCCCATTTTATGCTTGAATGGACACTCTTGTTTTAAATACTGAGAGAGCGTGTTTCCATAATTTTCTCTTTGTTGAACCACTTTTTGCTACGATTTCCCATACAGTTTAACCATGTATGCAAGCCCATGGACAGAGAGACTCTGTCTTTTATACTGGTAACTAACTCTGACTATCATAATAGTTTTCAAAGTGCTGATCACATTTTTTTTCCCGGTGGAATAATAAAGTAGGTTTTTTTCCCCCCATTTTTTAAAAAACTGGATTTCTTTTTTATTTAAAAATCAGATTTCTATTTAAACTGGACTTTGGGATTTAAATACATTTTCCTTTTAAAAAATAAATGTATTTAAAAAGAAAATTTGAAATGATGACAATATATGTTATGCCCTAAACTTATTACAATCCATTAAAATCATTTCAATGAAACAGAAAATAATATTCAGGCAGTACATGTTGGCTGCTAAAGTTTAAAAAAAAAAAGCAAAATCACTAAATTAGTGGAAATTAGTGGCTAAGCACCTGAAACCAGAATTTATTGAAGTTCTAAAACAGCTTTTGACAGCAAGCAGTGGTCCCTTCTATGGGTGCAGAGAAAATATTGCCTTCATTTTAGTTTATTCAGCTTCTTCAGTTCAACAACAAGTTAATTCAAATTTAAGAAATTAAATGTCAGTAAAAAAAAGCAAGAGAGACATTTTCCTCTTCTAATTCATGATTATAAGTACGAGGATGAGATTTATTAAATCTAAAATCTTGTAGGATATGGTGACCAGAAACAATCAGTCCAATTCACTAACTCCAGATCTTTCCTTTATTTAATACATCAGTTAGTTGTAAATGCAAAACTTTATCCAATAAACATTTTTTCTTACTACCCAGCATATTTAAGATAAGTTTATTTAACTAAAAAATAATTTTAAAATGCTATGTTTTTGTACATTTTCAATGGAATTTCAATTTCCATCCAAATGCAGTCTGGCACAAATTACAAATAAAAAAATGAATCACCTAGTAAATACAAAATGGATCACTCACCATTTTCTAATATAAAAATATGTAAAAATTAAAAACTGAAACACATGTATGTTAAGCTATGCAGTTGCCTAAATAAATGCATATAGATATAGTGTATCCTTCTGATTAGCAAAAAGAACGTACCAAATTTAGAGGCAAATCAACAATGATTATCAGCCAGTGATAATCAACCTTTCTTTAGGAAAATAACTAGACAGTACAAGTGAAAAACCCAATTAAAATCACTGATTTAAATCAAAGGTTGCCTCCTTGCTGATTTAAATTACTAAAATCAGGGATTTATATTGCTTTGCTTTAAATCGAGCCACCCTGTTTTTTTCCTCTTTTTAGATGTTGTCTGTTCTTTTTCTTTCTTTCTTCTTTAGTTTCCATAATTTTGTATGTCACTTGAATATTAAGTCTGATTTGAGATTAAACACAATTGGAAGTTTGACATGCTATCTGTAGTAACTGAGTTTTAGTAGGAAGGGATTGGTACAGTGGATATATCAGAACAGGTGCTTCCATGTACAAGTTTGTATGTTTTTCCCCTTATAAAAATGTGATGAAAATACAGACAGTGAAATAACAGCATATTATGTAGGAGTGTGTTTAGGTCTGAAATAATAATGTACCCTTGTAATGACAGGAAGAGCACAGAAGTACGCTGAGAACAATAATAGGGTTTGATTAATCAAGTACATTACTTGCAGTAAAATAGCAATCAGATGCTGTAAGAGTGACAAAGAGTCCTGTGGCACCTTAAAGACTAACTAAAATTTTAGAGCATAAGCTTTCGTGGGCTAATACCCACTTCGTCGGATGCATGTAAGATGCTGTAAGCTTAGTTATGCTAAGAATCATATATCTGGTGACTTGAAGAAAATACATCTAGACCCTGGGGCAATTTCTAACTTCACACCTCTGCTCAGAAGGTAAAGAAAACATTGTCATTTAAATGAAGTTCCTTATGTAAGGACTGAATGAAACAGACACTGGAGGGAAAAGCAGTCTGGCAACCTGGAGACAGCTCCCAATATTGCTTATTTGAAGATCACAGTTCAAGTGCTGAGGATGGCCAGAGTTTCTGGGCACACAGGGCTTGATCCTGCTGTCATTGACTTCAATGGCACAGGTTCGGGCCCACAGTAGACTCAGCCACAGGAAGCTGGAATGTCTGATGTGACTCGCAGGTGACCGAACTCAAAACAGTATCAAAGTTACTTTGGCTGCAAGGATGGATCGGGCCACCATTAGGGCTTTTGGGACATGGGAATAGTGAATGAGTGCGGAGGAGTGGGGGAGAGAGATCCAGGCTCACTCTCATACAACACCATAATAAAGTTACATACAAGTAATGTTAAAAGAGGAGAAATTGGCCCTCTACTAACCCAAGCAGTTTAAGCGATTGCTGATTTTGAATTACGTCCACATTTGTTTAAACAAATACTGGTGAGGCTTGAGAAGCTCCTCACCATACGCAAGATAGTTAAAAAGTTGAGTACATAAAGGTTCTCTCTCTTTAGGAGGCAACAGTGCCAGAAATAGCATGGAATCACTGGGTGGAAGGAGTTGAGCAAGTGTCACTGCTAGGGAAGAAGTCACGGCTCCTTTCTGGCACCTATTTGTTCAGCAGGAAGGGTGGAAACCCCAAAGATACAAGGAGAAAAAAGTTTTGGCATTTCAAATTTTGGGGAAAGGGAAAAACTTTGCAAAAACATTAATGAAAAATGTTTACTGATTTTTCTTTTTGACCAGCTCTAAATAACATCCAAAAAAGCTGCAGGAAGACTTGGGAGGAGTCTATTTCCTAGCATGCCCATTCAAAAGGTCTAGAACCAGCCTACAGCCCAGTAGATAGCCATGCCAGGTATCACTAGGATGCATCAGAGTGAGAAAGAAATGATTTCTTCAGAGTCAAAGTAAGCAAGAAATGTTCCAGACAATCAGGGAGAACATGTTTTTAAACAGGAGAAAACAAGCAAGAGCAGGCAATCTTTTTGGGAGCTCCACTTCATGGACAGGCCAATGATGTTCAGTTTTCCTACTGAACAAGCAAAGTACAGTACTGCATATTTCAGGAAATTAAAACCCTGATTCAGCTGCCCATCTGTATTTTGCAAAGCACTTAAACATGTGCTTAACTTTACACACAGGCTTAATTTCCACTGATTTCAATTGGAACAATGTGTTCATGTGCTTTGCTAAATAAGTATGGCCTAAATCATATGCATAAAAAAGAGATAGCTGTAAAAAGATTTCCCTTTGAGTGCTCACAAACAACTATTAATGCAGCAATCCAATTAAAGTGTTCAAGAGATAATAAGAGAATCCTCAAAAGGAAATGCAAGTAGTTGTATTATCCATGTATCTTTAAATTCATTGCAGCCATGAAAATGCAGGAATGTGCACAGGAAGAGGCGGCACTTTCAGATCGTTCAAAACTAATATTAAAATGACCTACGTAGCAGAATTTGCTTTAGGTACAGCGAAGCCTCTGAATCACTGTTACATAAACTGTTACCAGGTTGTGTGTCAGGTCAATGAGAGATGACGAGTAAAATCTTCAAAAGCACCTAAGCGACTTAGGAGCCTAGGTCCCATTTTCCCATTTTCAAAAGTGACAGGCTCTGAGAAGCCTAAATCTCACTGAATGTCTATGGGACTTAGGCTCTTGAGTCACCTTTGAAAATGAGACCAAGTCTCCTAAGTCAGTTAGGTGTTTTTGAACATTTTATCCATAAACTCTCGCTTCCCACATAAAAAGGGATCTAATTTCGGGACCTAGCGTTGAGAGGGGCTGAGCATCTGCAGCTCCCATTGGCTTCAGCACCTCTCAGTAACAAGCTATTATTATTTAATTTAAAAGAAAAGAAAAACAACCCTGGTGATGGGCAAAGTCTCCTACTTTCTTTCACGTTTATTTTTGAAAGCACTATCATTCTGTGTCTTAAATCAATTCCTAAAGCACCCATTTATAACTACAGATGTCAGCTTTATATTGGCTGCAAGGTAATCATTCAGACTGCTGCCACTGGCAGCATTAACATGTTCTACATGACAAACATATCATTATCCATTGTAAACTACATTCTATCTAGCACCATGGAAACCCTTTGAAAATAGCATCTAACTTCACAAATGGTTTCCCTTAACAAACTGATTCTTTAGTTAGATGCACACTTTTCAGGGGATTTATTAGGCCAGGCGTAGTCAATAGGTGGACTGTGGGCCAAATCCAGACCGTCAGATGCTTTTGAATAGACCCCAAAATCTTTCTAGTTACTTATTATCATTATTATATTATAATTGTTTTCTCTGGAGTCTGGACCTTAACGATAACTTGACCAAGACATTTTGACCTTGACAAAAAATTATTGACTACCCTGCATTAGGCTGAACACCAATGTCTTCATTTCACAGATCTCATCCTATTTCCTAGTTGTTTGTCTTTATTATTAAGTATGGCTTGGTTTACTGTATGCTCATTAAGAAATTAATGAAACAGATTAGACTTCTCTGTTTGACAATATCTAGAGAAAGACACCATCCTGGTCTCTAAAATAAAACCAGAAGGCAATAGTGAAATTTAAAACAAAACAAAAACACAACCGGCACAAAACACCATAGGGAAGATTCTGGTCTCATTTATATACACTGGGTTCTATAGAATTACTCCTCATCCACTCACAGAAGAATCCAGTCTCTTTGTGCCTTACCTTACAGTATGTTCCCTTCCTAAGAGTGGGCTGTTTGCAAACCTGTACATTTGCATAAGCCAGAAATTTTGTCTGGTTCTCAGAAAGATCAAAAATTAGAAGCAGTAAAACAAACATACATGATAAATAAGCCAGCTGGCAGCAATTTAAAGTGACCACATGGAGGAAGTGTGGAGAATAATGAAAGCAGGATGGGGAGCTTTAAAAAGTGTGGGTTGTTCTATGTACTGCAAGTTATATGATGCCTCGAGAGAATTCTTTTTTTAAATCAGCTTTGTATCTTTGTAAAGATTAGTGACTGACAATCCAGGTTTAGTGCTGTCATCATTCTATAACATTTGTGGATATATTTGCCTTGGATAAAAGATACATCTGCTCATGTGATTATATGCTTTGAAACACTTTGTATGACAAAAGTCTTAACATTTAAAACAACAACAGCACTCATTCCACTTCTACACAGTGTGGAGACTCGTGTTTTACCATAGAAATGAAAACCATGAATAATGGACCAGATCAAAACACAAGGAAGCAAAAAAAGAGGGGTCTGACTAAACAGACGGAAGGAGGGGGAATAGTAATAAGTGAAGCATTATGCAAAAAAGTCTAACAAGTATGTGATAGCTGCCCACAACGGAACAGTGTCTTGAAAATAAGAAGGGAGGCACAGGCACATCAGTTGCCCTGCTTTGGGTTTTGGAAATAAATGGGGGAAACCTAAAAGATCAACTTAAAATTCAAGGGCAAGATCCACAGTTGGTCTTAATCAGCATGGTTTCATTGACATCAAAGGACTTATACCACATTATGATAGCTGAGGATCTAGCCATATATTTTAAACAACTTTCCTGATCTAAATTACCAACCTCACTTCAGATTGTTAAAAAAGGAAGATTTTTTAACATTCAAATTGTTTTTCATTATTTATTACTGTTTATATTTTGCATAAGCAACAAAATTCAATTAAATCAGATTCACTTTTGTTTACAGTTAGTTTCACTCCAAGTTCTCAGAACTGCCATGTTTGAGTTGCAAATATCCTCAGGGAATGTTTATTTGTTTAAAAGCAACTGTTTCTCTGGACATGGTTTTAATAAACTGAAACATTTCTATTGATCTTTAGCTTTGTCAAGCTTCACTTTTGTTCATATGTGGTCAGCAAAATCTAAATTTTGGGCCACTAATAAACAGAAGACCATGATGCAGCTCTCAATTAACAAAGATGATCACACTTAAACAAACAAAGCCTAGTGTTTGACTAAGCAGCAGAAGATCATTATTCTCCAGCAAATACACTATCGCCCACATTTTGTCAGCAACTGGAAATGTGATTTGAGGAAGACCTACAAATAATTCTCAAAATGAGTTTTACTGTGATCATTCTTTCCAGCTGTATGGCATACCTTCAGATCATAACTGTTTTGAGTGAATGTAATTGTCTGATGAGGACATTTTGTTTAAAACTGTTTGTTATTTAAAACAAGCAATTTGCATAGGGAGACGCAAAGGAAATTTTCACTAATCTATTTAAACTGAGTGCAACAGAAGTACTTTCAAAGCATCACTGGTCCTGACTCCTGACATTATAAATTATGGAATACTATCAAACCCTTGACGAATAACTAAGCAGACTTAAACATGCTTCCCTCATAAACCCCAAAGCAATTTCCACCTAAGTGAAAGAACTTGCACCAAAGTGGAAAGTTCCCCTTGACCTCTCCCATTTCACCAAGAAAATGTGAGCCTAATGTTACAAACACCTCTTAATCTCTGTAAGCAAATGTCAGTCTCCAGAGCTGAGAAAATGGCTTTGTTCTTTATGATCAGAGAATTTAAATTCAAGAGGTTGAAATGCCCTGATGAATTTAGTAGCTTAAACCCAGAAAGGAAGCACCTGCTTTCTTAACAGCCAGTCAATTAAAAATCCTACCGCTGTTTTATATATTCATAATTCAATGTGAACAGTCTTTTGCTGGTTAATAAAGCCAAATATCTGAATAGCTATGTTCAGACCGCTATAAAGCTAAAAGATGTCACAATTAAGAACAATAATGACAGTACTGATCAGGGCAACAGTTCTGAAAGAAAATGTTTAAAACTGTGAATTGTGCCATATGGAATGAATTCCAGAGTATATAAAACAAAGGTCCAAACTGACAAAGGACTCCAGGCTTGATCCTCAAGTGATGTAAATTGGCATAGCTTAGTTTACTTCAATGAAGCTCTGGATATGGGCCCCAAATCTACATTTAATTACATATCTACTCAATGTGCAGCAGCAGTCAAAAAAGTGAACAGAATGTTGGGACTCATTAAGAAAGGGATAAATAATAAGACAGAAAATATCATGCTGCCTCTGTATAAATCCATGATATGCCCACAACTTAAATACTGCCTGCAGATGCGATTGCCCCATTTCAAAAAAGATATACAATATTGGAATTGGAAAAGGTTCAGAAAAAGGTAACAATAATGATTAGGGGTAAGGAACAGCTTCCATATGAGGAGACATTAATAAGACTGGGACTTTTCAACTTAAAAAAGAGACAACAAAGTGGGACTATGATAGAGGTCCATAAAATCATGACCAGTGTGGAGAAAGTAAATAAGGAAGTGTTATTTACTCCTCATAACACAAGAACTAGCGGTCACCACATGAAATTAATAGGCAGCAGGTTTAAAACAAACAAAAGGAAGTATTTTTTTCACACAACGCACAGTCAACATGTGAAACCCTCTACCAGATGATGTCCTGAAGACCAAAACTATAACATGGTTAAAAAAAGAACTGGATAAATTCATGGAGGATAGGTCCATCTATGGCTATTAGCCAGGATGGGCAGTGATGTGTCCCTCACCTCTGTGACAAAGAGTCCTGTGGTACCTTAAAGGCTAACTAAAAGTATTAAAGCATAAGCTTTCATGGGCTAATACCCACTTCATCAGATGCATACAGTGGAAGCATCCAGGGGCAGGTATAAATAGGTAGGCAAGAACCAGGGTGGGTCCAATGAGGCTGAACCAGCTGTTATCTCTAATCAGGGAGGGATTAGAGATGGTTATCTCTAATCAGGGAGGGTGGAATATTCCTCTATTTTCTACCACCATTTGGCCAGCTGGTACAGATGGGGCTGAGCAGTGTAACAACAGAGTTCTAGAACTGGGCTTGAGCCTCATCTGGTCTTTAGTGGCCCCATTCACACCAGCCAGCCAAATGTTAGAAAACACTTCAGTGAGAGCCACATCTGAATCATGTTTTGGAAAGGTTTGTAACCATGAAGATTAAGGTAAATGAAGCCTGAGAAGGCCCTGCTGACATTTTTCCAGAAAACTCCCTTCTCTATCATTCAGTTTAGATATTTCCAATGCACTCATCACTGTAGCATTTAGGCACCAATCCTATTAGGCTGCCACTGGACTCAGTATTGCTTTAGCTACCAGGCTTCCTCATTATCTTTTCCTCAAAAGTGATTTTGCTCTTGGCCTGAAACCACATACCTCATTAACCAACGAGCACTGTACTGCATGTTGTGTCCAGTACACAGGGGGCTCAGTCACCCATTCAGTGAATAGTAAACTGGGAGCAAACACCAGATATGGAATTTAAAATTGGTACAACATGCTTCATATACAGAGAGAATGAGCATCTGCTCCTGGCTTGCAAGCCCACCGAGAACCTGCTTACTCTCCTAGACAAAAGACATTAAGTCCATGGGTTTGTTTCCCTAAGCAAAAGGAGCAGGTCTAGGCATTGTTATTGCAGGTCAGGTTTTCCTCATTCATGGTAGCAAGCTCTAGGCAGTCTGGAAAATGCTGAGTCAGGGCCAGACTCTCCTCCACAGGGAGAGCAAGATAATTCTTTGGACCTTCTCACACTTTCAACTGAAGTTTAAATTCTAGACCCAGGGCCTGCTTGAAAATCCATTTAAGTCAAAGGAGAATTCTATTGGCTGCAAGGGTTTTGAATTGGGCCCCGAGTCATTTACAAGATCTAAAATCCTCTGAATTGGTCTGCAATGGTCAGTATTTCCTACTAGCAGAGCTGTGTGTTCAAGAAACTGATAAATTCACTGTAAAGATGTGAAACTTTAGAAAATGAATGGGATCCTATTGCGTACTTTATGAGTAGGAAGAACTTAATGGGAGCTGGCGTGGGAGGGAGGGGATTTTTGTTTGGGAAAAGTTGAGTTTAATCAGGGTTGATAAGGTTCAGCTGCCACTTTAAAATATAAAAATTCATTTATTTCTTTAGATTTCATATTATATATAAATATACAAAAGCATCTCTCTCCTGTTTTGGGTGCCGGGGCAGGGGAGGAGGCGGGAACAGCTGGTAACATCATCTACAGTTCTCTAATACTTTAGAATAGAAGGTGTTGTTTTCAGTTGATAATGTTGCTAGATTCATACCATTCAATCTGAGGGGTATGAGACACGTATTTTGCCAGTGGGTTTTACAGATATCTGATAAACAGCAGAGGAAGGGCAAGACTCAAGAATCTTCAGTTCCATTCCAGGCACTGGAGGGAAGCATGTTCCAGAGAGCACAGATCTTTCTGCCCTTCTCCTTTCAAATCTATTCCAATTCTGTCTCTCTTCGCCCACCCCAGCCTGCAGCTTCTCTTCCTAATTCCAGTTTCCTTGCCCAGCCTGTCCCAGTTTTCCTCAGTTCATCATTCAATGCTTTCCCAAACTCCCTTACTTCTCCCCAACCCCACTCTCCTTGCCGTCAATCCCAGTTTCTTCCCCTCCTCTGCCATCTCCCAGCACCAGAATCCCTCCCACACCCACATCCTTTGTCCCAGTCTACTCCCTCCACCACATTCCCCATCATCAATCTGGGTCTTATCTCCTCTGCATTTGAGTTAGACTGTTTCTGCCTCATAAGAATGGCCATACCAGGTCAGGCCAATGGTCCACCTAGCCCAGTATCCTTCTAACAGTAGCCAATGCCCGGTGCTTCAGAGGAAATGAAGAGAACAGGTCATCATCAAGTGATCCATCCCCCGTCACCCATTCCCAGCTTTTGGCAAACAGAGGCTAGGGCCACTTCAGAGCATGGTTTTGCATCCCTGCCCATCCTGGCTAATAGCCATTAATGGACCTATCCTCCTTGAATTTATCTAGTTCTTTTTTGAACACTGTTATAATCTTGGCCTTCACAACATCCCCCGGCCCAGAGTTCCATACATTGACTGTGTGTTGTGTAAAGAAATACTTCCTTTTCTTTGTTTTAAGCCTCTTGCCTATTAATTTCATTTGGTGACCCCTACATCTTATATTATGAGGAGTAAAATAACACTTCCTTATTTACTTTCTCCTCATTAGTCATGATTTACTGTACCATATCCCCCCTTATTCATCTCTTTTCCAAGCTGAAACGTTCCAATTTTATTAATCTCTCCTCATACAGAAGTTCCATACCCCTAGTCATTTTTGTTGCTCTTTTCCGAATCTTTTCCAAGATGGGATGATGAGATCTCCATGCAGTACTCAAGATATGGGCATACCATGGATGTATACAGAAGAAGTATGATATTTTCTGTCTTATCTATCCCTTTCTTAATGATTCCCAACATTTTGTTCACTTTTTTGACTGTCGTTGCACACTGAATGGATGTTCTCAAAGAACTGTCCATGATGCCAAGATCTCTTCCTTGAATGGTAACAGCTAATTTAGATCCCATCATTTTATATGTATAGTTGGCATCATGTTTTCCAATGTGAATTACTTTGCATTTATCAACATGAGCAGGGGGTATAATAGGCCACGGAAGCCTAAGCCTCCCCAAACAGGATGCAGTGCTCCTCCTTTTTGGAACATCACCACTGAAAAGGTGACCAAGCTGTGTCCCCACCTACACTCCACCCCGAGACCCTCCTCCTGCTTGTCCTCTTCCCCCTTGGCCCTGTCCATACTGCTCTGCTTCCTACCCCTGTTCTAACTCTTCCCCTGAAGCCCCACCCTCACTCCACCTCTTCCTGTCCCCCTCCACCTCTTCCTCAGAGGCCCCCCCATCCATGCCTCTCCACCCCCTTCCCCTGAGGACCCACTAGGAATGGAGAGGTGCGAGCGATGGACGGGGGGACTCCCAGGACGGGGACGAAAAGGAATGAGAGGCAGGCAGGGAGGGTCCTCGGGGCAGGGGACCAAGCCAGAGCAGGGCCTGGACTGGAGTGGGGGTGGAGCATGGGTGCGGCCTCAGGGAAAGAAGGCCAAGCAGGGCCCAAGATGGAGAAGGGGGCAGAGCCACTGTATGGGCACCAGTGGCCTCCCCACACTTCTAGGGAGCTTCTAGTGCTCGTGCCCAGCCTCCCTAAATGCAGGAGTCACACGCTGCCCATGTTTATCAGCACTGAATTTCATCTGCTATTTTGTTGCCCAGTGACTTGGCTTCGTGAGACCCCTTTGCACATAACTGTCTTGAGTAGTTTTGTAGTATCTGCAAATTTTGACACTCCAGAGTTTGCCTCTCTTTCCAGATCATGTATGAATATGTTGAATAGGATTAGTCCCAGTATAGACCCCTGGGGGACACCACTATTTACCTCTCTCTATTCTGAAAACTGACCACTTATTCCTACCCTTTATTTCCTATCTTTTAACCAAATACTGATCTATGAGAGAACGTTTCCTCTTATCCTGACAGCTTATTTTGCTAAAGAGCTTTTGGTGAGCCTTGTCAAAGGCTTTTTGAAAATCTAAGTACAATATATCCACTGGATCACTTTTGTCCACATGCTAGTTGACTCGCTCAAAGAATTCTAGTAGACTGGTGAGGCATGATTTCCCTTTACAAAAAACATGTTCACTCTTCCCCAACAAATCATATTCATCTATGTGTCTGATAATTCAGCTCTTTACTTAATTTCAACCAATTTGCCTGGTACTAAAGTTAGGCTTAGCTGCCTGTAAGCCTCCAGAAGCGATTCTGGTAATTTCTTTAAAAATTGGCATCACATTAGCGATCCTCCAGTCATCGGGTACAGAGGCTGATTTAAATTATAGTTTACACACCACACTTAATAATTCTCCAACTTCACATTTGAGTTCCTTCAGAACTCTTGTGTGAATACCATCTGGTCCTGATGACTTATTACTGTTTAATGTATCAATTTGTTCCAGAACCACCTCAATGTAGGACACTTCCTCAGATTTGCCACCTAAAAAGAATGGCTCAGGTTTGGGAATCTCCCTCACATCATCAGTCGTGAAGACCGATGCAAAGAATTCATTTAATTTCTCTGCAATCACCTTCCTTGAGTGCTCCTTTTGCATCTTGATCATCCAGTGGCCTCACTGGTTGGTTAGCAGGCTTTCTGCTTCTGATATACTTAAAATATTTGCTGTTACTTTTTGAGTCCTTAGTTAGCTGTTCTTCAAATTCTTTTTTGGTCTTCCTAATTATATTTTTACACTTCACTTGCCAGAGTTTATGCTCCTTTGTAGTTTCCTCAATAGGATTTAACTGCCAGTTTTTAAAGGATGCCTATTAGCCTCGAACTGCTTCTTTTACTTTTTTGTTTAGCCATGCTGGCACTTTTTTGGTCCTCCATGTTTTTTAATTTGGGGTATACATTTAAATTGAGCCTCTGTTATGCTGTCTTTAAAAAGTTTCCATGCAGCTTGCAGGGATTTCACTTTTGGTACTGTATCTTAATTTCTGTTTAACTAATATCCTCATTTTTTTTGTAGTTCCCTTTTCTGAAATTAAATGCTACTGTGATGGGCTGCCTTGTGTTTTCCCAGCCACAGGGATGTTCAATATAATTATATTATGGTCACTGTTAGCAATTGATTCAGCTATATTCGCCTCTTGGACCAGATCCTGTGCTCTGCTTGGGACTAAATCAAGAACTGCTTTGCCCCTGGTGGCTTCCAGGACTAGCCGATCCAAGAAGCAGTCATTTAAGGTGTCAAGAAATGTCTCTGCATCCCCCATTTTCAGGTGATATGTATCCAGTCACTTATGGAGATAGTGGAAATCCCCCATTATTGTGCTGATTTTTTTAATTTTTATAACCTCTCTCATCTCCCTGAGCTTTCCACGGTCACTATCACCACCCTGGTCAGTAGGATGCCCCTAGATGTGGAAGATTGTGAGAACTGGAAGGCATTCCCTCCACACTGCACTACTGGGAGGGAGTTTATTCTATTTTCCTTTCCTTCCCCAAATCCTGCATGCACATTTCTTCTCTGGGGAACAGCACCAGCTATCCAGTCGTCTTTTCCTCCAAGCTGCCATTCATAAACTCATTGTTTCTCCCAGCAAGAGACACGCATAAACGTGGTGTGCACAGATTTCTAGGCAAAATGTCTGCACTGTCTTTAAAGTGCCCTGTGCGCTTTCATGTCTTCTATTCCAAGTGTGCTGTTCCAGCAGCCACATCCCCCATTCTACATTTACATCTTCTGAACAACCCTGACTTCTGCCCAGAACCTAAAACCTGTTTAACGCTGCTTGGCCATAAACCCATCGAGTACATCTCCTCCCTTTTTTGCTGCTCTACTGCTGTTTGTAAAGTTACCCAATCATCATCTCTTGCACCATCGCTTTTTTTTCCCCACACTGTGCCTGTAACACACTCTTTTGGTGACTCATGCTGAATTTGCACTGTATTATAATACTATTAATTTATTAGTATTGCAGTAGTGCTTATGAGCCTTAGTCAAGGGCCACCAAGCACTTCAAAATGGAAAAGAGGGGGATTGGAAGTTTAAGCTGGCTAAGATCCAAGAGATATTTATATTTTGTGTTGATTCTCTCTAAATTAAGACGTGAACTACTGTACTAGCCTATATCTAATATATTTGCATTGTATCCTTTACATAATTAATAGCTAACAATAATGATGAACAAAGTAAAGACCTCTAGAACAGCACTCATTAAAAGACTTAATTTCTGATAATGAAAAACATCCCTTTCCAATGACAGATTTTAGATAGATGATATTCTGTAGCCTAAAGCTCGTTTTCATATTCTCCTCTCAACAAGTATAAAATTTGCTTGGAATAATTTTTACTTATTTTTCCAAACATAGTAACACAAATTACTCCTTGGGCTTATACAGTACCCACGGAGGATAGCAAATCTTGTCACGTTAAAATACTACCTAGCCACATAGTAAACCATTTCAATTAACCATGTCCTAGTTCTGCTAATACCAGAATTTACCAATGTGCATTGCCAAAGAACCACAGTAATATGTCAGCAGCCCCCCACCCTGTCAGCTTCCCCCCCACCCCAGTGTCTCCCACCTCTCAGCAGCACCGCTGATCGGCACCTAACCTTCCATCCCTGCACCCTTCCCACCTGCCGCAATCAGCTGTTTTGTGGTATGCAGAAGGCTGGAGGGGTGGGAGGGAGGAGGAGGAGCAAGGGTGCAGCAGACTCAGGGGAATGGGCCTTGGGGAAGGAGTGAAGTGGGAGTAGGGCCTGTGGCAGAGCCAGGAGTTGGGCAGTGAGCACTGCCTGGCATATTGGAAAGTTGGCACCTGTAACTCCAGCCCCAGAGTCGGTGCCTATACAAGGAGTCGCATATTAAAGTTCTGAAGAGCTGCATGTGGCTCCGGAGCCACAGGTTGGCCACCCCTGCGCTACACCATCTCTTTAGGCAAAAGTGTCCACTCCCCTGGCTTCAACTGACACACAGGCCTCTAGGCAGAGGATTCCCAAATCCACCTTCTGTTCCTCTGCCCTAGATTACATCTCCCACTATCAATCAGCCATCCCCTCCTAAATGTCCTACTACCACCACTCAATTACTCCCCAAAAGAATTTCTCATCTTTCTTCCCAACCCTTCTCCACCGCCTTCATTACTAGTTATCTTATGTTCTAATATAGCATCTATGAGTCTGATACCTAAGCCCTATACAATATTAAGGAGCATAAAATCCTAGAATAAGTAACAAAAAAACCAGCACTTCCCTCTCAAAGTTCCTCCAGGGAAGATTAGCAGAACAGTGCATGGGGAGGGCTTTTGTTCGTTTCCTGATAGTCATTAATTCTGGCGAAGGATTTCCTGAAAATGTGTTCTATACCTTGATTTGATCACCACCAGGCTTAAGTACAGCCTCTGTTCTTCAGCAGAGAGTTCCACAGCCTCGGTCCTGCCACTACAAACGCTCTGCTCTCAGCACCTGACACTGGACCCTGGGCGTATCCAGCTGCTCCATCTTTGTAGAGAACAACTGTACTGGTGGAGGGACAGGGGCCTCATGGAGACTGAACAAGGTTATTTTTTGCCTTAATTCCTATTAATCTTTGGCCTCAGCATCTCTCACTCTACTGCTTTTACTCAGTCGAGAACAGCACTGCTAGAGTAATCTTCCTCTCCCACTTTTCCAGCCACCTTGTATTCCCTAAATAATAACCCTATCCCCCATTCCCCAGTAGTTCTTTGGAGCAGGGACTTTCATTTAGTATGTGTTTGCACAATGGGGCTCAAAGCTGGCTGACACTTCTAGGTGCTACCAAAATGTGTTAAATAATAATATCAATCTCGTCTCTGGCTTCTTGTCTGTTACATCATCAAATTGAGAGTCCTCATCCTTATTGACAGAGCTGTATGCATCAACACCATCATGATAGGCATTTCATAGATACCTAGGATTACTAAACTAAATGCAACTTTTTGAAGCTTTGAAATAACTTATCTAGGAGCGTGGTGACCTCTCCATCAGTTGAAGTCTTTCAACTGAAGATGATGGATTTCCTTCTAAAAGAAATGCTGTAGCAAGCTTCACCAAAAGTTACGGACTTGAGACAAGAGTTATTGGGGAAGGTTCCATAGTCTGTTTTATGCAAGAGGTCAAATTTGATCATAATGCCCCCTTTTGGCCTTACTCTCTCTGACTATAATATTATCAGATAGAGAGAATTAATCTCTGCTCCCATTTCCATCCTACTCCTCCCTACGCTGTTCCCAATTATATCTCTTGTTATTGCTTCCTTTGCCTCCAGCTATTGTCCTTGGCTCCAAGCCTTCTGTCATGCTGTTCCCTATCACTGTTACAGTCTCTCTTCTTGGCCACCACACAACCTTTCACTACTTGCATGAACTTCTCTAGATCCTCCCTTTAAGCTGTTGTCCACTTTCTCTCTTGTCTATGGTAGATAGCCTCTGCCTTGAGTAGCTGACTACCTCAGAGTTCTGTGTATGTCTATGGAGCTAGGTTAATGCTTCATCATTTTGTATTGCACTCTGGAATAGCTAACACAAAAGGCACTTCATATAATATTATTGCACCCTATTACTGCCCCTGTTTTATAATGATGTACTATCAGTACTGACCATTATAAACACATTCATAAAGCTGGATAAATAAATTGAAAAACAAAGTAATTAAACAAACTGGATGCAGCATGGTCAGTTGATCGGGCACTGGACTGGGAGTCAGTAGATCTAAAATCTACTCCCTGCTCTGCCACTGGTCGACTGTGTGACCTTTAGCAAGTCATGTCCCCCTCTGAGTCTCAGTTTCCCCTTAACCAAAGTTGTTTCCTCATTAGAATAGGGATGTTACAAGTCTTCCTTTGCAATGTACTGAGAGATCTACACATGAAAATCCCTATGTAACAAAAAATATTATACATCTTAGGGTTTTAGACTGCCACTCTTCAATGTAGTATCTAAGCACCTTCTACATAATATCAATAGAGAAGTCCCTAGTGGACATCATGGAGTCTGTGATACTTCTCCCTTTTGGGGGTCATAACTCAGCTTGGGGCAAGATTTTGGAGTTTCATTTTTTTTGTTCTATTATACCCTTATTAAAAATGGGCTGTCAACCTCACCTCCCCCATTTAAACCATAGTGGGGAGGGATAGCTCAGTGGTTTGAGCACTGGCCCTTCTAAACCCAGTTGTGAGCTCAATCCTGGAGGGGAGCATTTGGGATCTGGGGAAGAAATCTGTGAGTGGGATTGTGGCCTGGGTTGTGCAGGAGGTCAGACTAGATGATCATAATGGTCCCTTCTGACTTTACAGTCTATCTTCTAAAGGATTGCTTAAAAAGAGCTATCACATGGTACTTGCTCACTGAAGCTGAAATTGCACTACTGCACAGAGCATCAGCACAAGGGTCAGGCATTTCTAAGTCCTAAGGGTGCATGTGCTTTGTTCTAGCCCTGTCCACGAGGGTGATTTCATTAAAACCTATACAAAAAGGAGAGTTATTCAGTTAGTTCCAGCACAGGAGAGCGGATTTTAAACTTGATAATCCAGCTGTCAGTGGGATTCTGAAATGTCACTCCTACACCTAGCAGAACTAATTTGTTTGCATCTCATTTTAGAAAAAAATATATAAGAGCTCCTTTTCCAATAGATGCAAAGTGCTCAAAGGAGACCGGTATATTATTTTTAAGCATCCTCTTGCTCTTTTTTGACTTGACAAGCCCAAAGGACCCAGATGAAGGAGAAACAGATTGTAAAAATTAAAAGCTGAAGTTAAAATGTACTATTATTTCTCCTAGCTGTTTTCTTACCTGTATTCTTCTTAAAGTCTCTTTTTAAAGGACAAACTACTTACACAAGGAGATTTTTCAAGCTAAAGCACATTTTGGTGCAGAGTTTGCATACAAATACCTGACACTACATAACTTACATATAAAAAATAAATACAAACACGCAATGTCAAGAATATTAATCCTTAACCAGCCACTTCAGGCCCTGTTTCTGTAACCACTTCTGTACGTGAATAACCTCGTAAAGTTACTCACATGCATAAATATTTTTATAATATGGCTTTGCGTGCTTGTGTGTGTGTGTGTGTGTGTGTGTGTGTGTGTGTGTGTGTGTGTGTGTGTGTGTGTATTTGGTTTTTAAACACCACATTTCACAACTGGACTGACAATAAAAGAGAAGTAGTGAAGATATTAAAACTCTGTGGGAAACAATGAGAAAGTGGATTTGAGTGTCCTTTCTTTTAAAATGAGATTACCTAATATTCTGAGAAAACGTACAAATTGTTTTTAAAATCCAATATTAAAACAGACCAGGACCAAAACCTACAAAGCCTCCCAAATTCAAATGCACCTCCACATCCTCCTATCCACTAAATCCTTCTTTTTCTCCCCACCCGTTACCTCAAAAGAGCCTGGAAGAATAAATAAGCCTTGCAGTATGACCCAAAGATCACCAAATCTGTGATTTAGCGTATGAGGGAATATGTGTAAAGGCATTTCATTTCTGAGACAAGGACTCACTCGAGAATACCTTCCCCAGTAACCCTTCCCCCAGGGACTAAGTCTGCCTCCACTAGGAGTTCTGTCCTTGACCTTTATGGGAGCAGGATGAGGTACTTAGAAATGAGTTCTTCTGAAATATGTTAATACAGAGCCCAGATCCTGCAAACACTTATGCATGTGCTCAGCTTGGTAAATCAACACTCTTTTATCCAGGAAGTTGGATCATGATCATTTTTCCTCCATTCAATTAACACAAATTCATAGATCCCATGGCCAGAAGGGATCACTGCGTTTATCTAGTCTGACCTCCTGTGTAACACAGTCCATAGAACTTCCCCAAAATAATTCATAGGGCGTATTTTTTAGAAAAGCATCCAATCCTGATTTACAAAATTGCCACTGGTGTGACTGTTGCTGGAATAGTGTGTCCAGTTCTGGGGTCCACAATTCAAAAAGGATGTAAATAAATTGGACAGGGTTCAGAGAAGAGCCAGGAAAACAATTCAAGGATTAGAAAATATGCCTTATGACAGACTCAAGGAGCTCAATCTATTTACAGTCAAGTACCTACATGGGGAACAAATATTTAATAATTTAATAGCTCTTAAGTCGAGCAGACAAAGGTATAAAAACGATCCAGTGACTGGAAGTTGAAGCTAGACAAATTCAGACTGGAAATGAGATGTAATTTTTTAACAATGAGAATAATTAACCATTGGAAAAGTGTAACAAGAGTTACACTTGATTCTTCTTCTTTGGTAATTTTTAAATCAAGACTGGATGTTTTGCTAAAAGATATGCTCAAGGAATTATTTTGGGAAGTAAAGCACAGTTTGAAAATTAACTTAGTAGTTTATAATATTAGTTCAAAAGTCAAGGAAGTGAATTTTGTAGTTCCACAGAAATAAATTTTTCTTAGTTATCAGTTACATGCCTGAGACATTCAGTTCAGCATGGAGTTTTTTTAAATTCTTTATTGTTCTCTAACTTATTGTTCCATTGTTTTCATAGTAGTTTGCTTCTTTCTTCTTTGAAACCAGCTAGAAAGGATATTTCATTATATACATATTACAGAAGACAAAGTGAAACATACCATATATTAAACTCTACATACTTAAATTATTTTACAAAGACTTGATAGGACTTTCATAACAAAATTCATGACACAATAATATTAGCCTTCTCAGTTACACATAAGTGTAGCAATCACATGCCTATAAGGCTGAACTCATTCAAGAAAGAAGGTAAATGCAAAAAACAACATTACAGGATCAGCGGTTCCTTCATTTATTGACAGATGATGTGTCCAAAACACTCATTTTGTACTTGGTTCATAATACCATAAGGATACCAACTGTCACTGGAATGACCTCTAGTCAAGAAGCCTCCTATTGTGTCATCTAAGATGATTTCCTGTAGCTTTAGTTTAATGTGCTCTTTCTGTCAAAGGAAACCAGGGCAGAGTCTTCCCCACCTTGCTATGTGTGTTATTTTACATCTTTGCAAAAGGAATGCAAAGTGGTTGTAAAATAGCAACAAATCAGAATTCTTCTCACTTACAGTGGTAGCTTTTCACACTCACTTCGCACAGGTGTAAGTGATGACACAAAAGTGCAAGCCAGCAGCCTTCAGCTCCAGAATCTTCTTCCATCTCCAATGGGCCATCTACTTCAACTGTCCACATCAGACAGCCTGTCAGACTCATTATGTAATTCAGGGATGGGCAAACTATGGCCCAAGGGCCACATCAGGCCCTACAGATGTTTTAATCTGGCTCTTGAGCTCTCGCCAGGGAGCGGGGTCCAGGGCTTGCCCCGCTCCAGTCAGGGAGTGGGGTTGGGTTCTTGCCCCGCTCATCCCAGAAGCAACAGCATGTCCCCATCTGGCTCCTATGAATATAGGCAACCAGGGTGCTCCACACACTACCCTCATAGTTCCCATTGGCTGGGTACCCTGGCCAATGGAAGCTCTAGGGGTGGTGCCTGTGGATGGGGCAATGCACAGAGCCTCCTGGCTTCATTTCCAGCAGGAGGGGCGACATACTGCTGCTTCTAGGAACTGCCTGAGGTAAGCGCCCCCTCAGAGTTGGCAACCCAACCCCCTTCCATGTCCCAACCCCTCCTGCCCTCCGAACCCCTAGGTCCCAGCCCAGAGCACCCTCATCCCCCTCCCCATCCCAGAGCCTGCACCCCCAGCTGGAGCCCTCACCCGCTCCCACACCTCAACTCCCAATTTCATGAGCATTCATGGCCCACCATAGAATTTCCATACCCAGATGTGGCCCTGGGGCCAAAAAGTTTGCCCACCCCGATGTAATTGGTACAGAAGTTCCATTCTACCCTCCCCAATCTCAACTCTTACTTTTGCTGAACATTGATTATATGAATTCACAACTTTGTTTTCTCACTATATATTTGTCTACCAGCAATTTAAATTTTTGCCTTATCAAAAATTAAAATGATCACTTTGATTAGAAAGCAACTTTTTTTGGTTCAATTATAACAAAAAAGACAATTTTTGTCTATTAGGCAATGGATAAATGTCCAAATTCCTGGTCTTCCCTTCACAATAACCCTCATTATTTATTTATTTATTTATTAAAGATTTGGAAGTAATTACACACACACACACACACACACACACACTCCTTCAAAAGACAATACAGGAACTGAACAATAAATCAGAGAGAAGAGAAGTGGGTTTTCAAAAAGTCTATCGAGTCCTGCTAGAAACACCCATGCAAATAAACAGTAGAAAGACAAATCACTGGAGCAAAAGAAAATACTGGTTTTGTTTTACTTCCATTTTGGTGCTTAGTCCCCTCAAATCCTACTGAAATGAATGTATTATGAATATTTCAACTCAATGTTTTTCAATTGTGCATATTGCAAGACATGCGCAATTTAACAACTGCAATGCTTTGGATTTTGTTGCTCCTTTTTGCTCCCACTTTCCTCCTGTTTGTATGGCACCCTTGTAGGACTGGATTGCATTTTTACAATGCCATGTATAAGCGGTGGGGCTTGCAGGGAAGGAACCACACCTCAGAGCATCTGAGGAGTGGTTCCTTAGTTCTTCATCAGTACTGGCTCCTTCAAGCAGATTACAACACATATGCAGGGCTGGTCTACATAAGGAACTTACATCAGCATACCTACGTGTCTCATGAGCATGAGAAATCCACACCCCTCAAGTGACATAACTAAGCCAATCTAATTCTTCCATCAACCTAATTACCACCTCTCAGGGAAGTGGATTATCTGCGCTGATGGGAGAACCCTTCCTGTCAGCATAGGTGGTGTCTACACTGAAGCACTACAGCTGCAACTGCACTGCTGCAGCAATTTTATTATAGACATACCTGTACCCTGCCATTCCCTAAACTTCTCTAGACAGCGCACAGGGAGTAGAGCCAAGATCCCATTATATGACTGCTATTTGCCCCGCTCTGTCCCGCTGTGGTAGTGAGAATAGCAACCACACAGCATCTCTTTATCCCTTCACACCCAAGAGCTAGGCAGACTGCACAGGGGCATGGAAGTGAAAGTCTTAGTCCTCCTAATGTACCTGCACAGCCACATATGCCAGGTTGCCATCACTGAATGTGCTGCAGTATGTTCATTCAGTCAGGAACTCTGTCTTCATAACTATTGGTGAAGTACCTAGGATATTGCTAGCCCTTCACTAACCACAAGCACCCAGCACAACACAGAAGGTGCTCAGGATTGCCCCTCTAAGTGGATACAGGGGTTAGCTGTTTTCATCTCTGACCAGGAGTTTCCAGAGTGCGGATCTGCACACTACAACCTGCCCACAGCTGGACTTTCGCACAGGGTATGCAGTTATGACACCAAAAGAGTTTTTTAAAAAATGTCCCACTCATGCTTCCACATATACAATAAAACACATGCTTCAATGTAGGCAGTGAAATAAGATCTTAACATTTACTCCTGAGGGCATCCTGCGCCACTGCACAAAGCAGAACATCGCATAACATTCATTTCTGTGCACAGAATTTCCTTTCCCCCTCCCTGCCAGAAACAGGCTGCAGAGGTTGTCTGCCACTAGGGATTGCGGTACCTGGCAGAGCCCAGCTCACAAACAGAACACACGGCCAGGGGAGGAGTGGGAGGGAACTGGAGGTTCCCAGCATGCCCTGAAGGAAGGAGGAGATGGTGCACAGGAAACTCTGCTCCAGCCTTTCTCCCTCTTTGGATCCCTGGGCTCTAGGGGAGAGGGGGTGTAAGTGTCTGTACTGGGGGGGAGGGCATGGCTGGGCTCGGTGCGGGGGAAGGGTGTGAGTGTCTGGCGCCCTGGCTGGACTCTGCAGGGAGGAGCAGAGAAACAGGAACTGGGTTTCCTTAACTCTCCGTTCCAGGGGGAATTTGTGTGTGTGTCTGTATTGTACTGACAAATAAAATGTACAGAATTTTAAAATACTGTGCTCAGAATTTTTAACTTTTTGGCACAGAATTCCCCAAGGAGTAAAAATTACAAGGAGCAAAGATTGTGTTCTTACTAAATTGCCCAGCAAAGTTTTGAAAGATAGTTTACCATTTTAAACCATTAATTTTATTTACAGGATTTCTGAACATGGCAGGAGGAAGGGGACAGCCAGCAAAAGAACCAAAGAAGCTAGTTATATTCTCAAGTAGAGAAGTATTTGTAATAATCCTTGAAGAGATTGTAATCACAATGAATATCACTAGGAAATTAACAGTCACTTAAGTGTTATACATATACATTACCATCCTCTTTTACACAGATGGTATATGCTGTATATAGTAATGATGCCATAGCAGAAATCAAAATTATAGACAGCTTTTGACTCCGTACAGAATTTTTTCCAAAACAACTTGTTCTGAATTCAGTAATAAATGTTATGTTGTTTGGAACTAAAAGCAGATGATGTATACAGTCAAATTTCTGAAAACTGAACACATATGGCAGGATTGCCCTGGAGAATTAACTATTACAACTTTTTAACTATTTAACAACACAAATTTTACATCTGATTATCATTTTTCTACCACATCTATAAAAGCGAATCAAAGTATGACATTTCATTACGTTATTAGTGGCTTCTCTTGTTTTCTACATTAACCAACAAAATATAACTTCTAATCCTGAAATTCATACCTCTGTGATATCATCATATTTAAATCGACATACAAAGTTTTGTTTACTTCTTTGGAAGTCACACCTCTATTTAGGAGGGAGGAACAGATAGAGAATGTTACAGTATGTTACAAAAGAACATTTGTAGTCATGCAGGCAGCACCAGGAGTAAACAAATCTCATGCTTCAAGGTGCAATCTGATCACAAGTGAGGAAGGAAACCTTAAACCATGTAGAGCAGGGATCGGCAACATTTGGCACGTGGCCCACCAGGGTGAGACCCCTGGTGGGCCGAACCAGTTTACCTACCTGCTACGTCCGCAGGTTCGGACGATCACAGCTCCCACTCACTTCGGTTCACCACTCCAGGCCAATGGGGGCTACAGGAAGCGGCCAGCACATCCCTCAGCCAGCGCTGCTTCCCACAGCCCCCAGTGGGACAAGCCTCAGGGGGCTTACTATGGCAGGCCACATGCCAAACGTTGCCAATCCCTGATGTAGAGTACTGCACATTTTTTCCCTTTCCTCTACACATAACAAGTAGTGGTCATTGCTGACTGTAGGATTTCAGCCTCGAAGGAGCAATGCTATGATCCATAATGGAAAATTGTATATTTCCAGGGTTTTAGATACACCAAGGAACATTAAGGCACATATTTATTGTTCCCTTGTATCACCTGAAGACTACTCAGTGGTCAGTGTGAAATGAGTTAGTGGTCTCAGGGCTTCACACAAAGCCCACTGAAGTCAATGAAGAGATACATATTGATTTCAGATGGCTTTGGATTAGGTTCTTAATGCAGTTCTTGCTAGGCAGCTCTCTAAATCAGGAAATCCACCCTCACAATTGGCACCAGCTGATGCTATTATCGGCCATCTTAGTAAAGTGTACCGAGATTGAACTATCCTCTTAGGCTAGGTCTACCATCAGAAACACATCATGTTACAAAATGCATTAGCCACATGCTTTAACACAACGTTAAATAAAACTTGGTACCTACCACATCTCAGTAAGATATTTTTTAAACATGACTATTCTTGTCCAAGGTAAGGGCAAAATCATGTTTAAACATAATCCTGGCTTATGCATTTTCTCAATGCAAACAAGCACTTGCTGTAGGATAGTGTCCTATCAAAAACTGAGTTATGGCATATAGGCAAGATAGTGTGGGGAAGCTTGCATTGTGCATCCTGAATACATTCTGGAGAGAAAGAAAGAACTTCATTTGTAGTGCTTTCACTGTCGCATCTTTTAGGCTAACTTTTGTTGTTGTTGTTTTTTAATGAAAAATATGGCATATTCTATTTTAATTAAATTGGTCACCTTTTCACTACAGGGCTGAAAACTACTCCTGTTGTAGGAAGTTATAAACAAACCAACTTATGATGTGATGCCAGCTAATTTAAAAGATATTTGCTTAAATTCATTACTTGTATTACAAGGAAAAATACTGTAAAAGTATCTAAACTCCAAGGAGAAAAAGGAATTGTTAAAGTGGAACAACTCGACATAACTGAGATGAAATCAACAGAGGAAAATGTAGGCTGAATATTAGGAGAAAAAAAAAACAAACCGTGAAATCTATTAGACTGTGAAGTAGCTTCCAAAGGGAAGCAATTAAAATCAGCTATAAAGGGAAATGCTGCAATGCCAAAGGATGAATTTGTGACCTAATAAGTCTTTTGCATCTCTTATTTCTGCGGCTCTATGAAAAGGAAGGAATTGGGGTTTCTTTAAATGGACAGATAGGGAAGGGAGAATGGCCACTCCAGATATCTTTAATATTCTCTATAAACCTCAGTCTGTTAATAGGCACAAAATGAACATAAATGAAGACCATACATACCTATTCTGCACGAAAGGAAAGACCTTAATTGCTCATCCTGTACTGCATCATAAAGTGTGCTGCTCCAGGTAACAGATGCAGAGGGTTCAACAGCAACAATTATGTAGATAACATCAAATACAGCATGGCTTATCAAGACAATACATGTCTCTCAAGATCAGGTGCTCATTCAGACAGGAAGCTGTAAATGAAATCATACACATGGATACACAGCAGAAACATTTTGGCTTCACAAGCATTTTTTTTTTTTTTTTTTAATATGTAAGCATCGAAGGAATTTCTCTTACTGCTCAAACAACCATACACTAGTCACAGAATGAAATTTACTTACAGTTCAGTAAACCTTATTTTATTCAATTATTTGAAAGAAACTGTAGGCTTAAACTTATCAGAGAGGCTGCAGTGTAACATCCTGGGGTTCAAAGATGCTCTGCCTCATTTCAAGATTTTTGGCAATGAATTTGGGCTATTATTAGAAATATCTAGTTGCTAGGGAAGACTTGTAATGACACACATTACCCACGAAGCAGAATTTGCTTTGCAAATTAGAAGGGGGTGGGGGGGAATCAAGATGGGGAAGGATCAAAATGGGATCCATCACAAGGATAATTACATAGATGAATAGACACATTTCAGTTGTTCCAACTGTAGGTATGGTGTACCATACCAAAGCATGTGCCCTTCAACATATGCAAAATTAATATCTAAAACAGGAGCTATGAAAAAATAGATCAGGGATCTAAATTAAAAAGGCAGGAAAAGTGTATTTTTCAATATATAAAGAAAATTACTAGTTTCACTAAAAGAAAAAAAACAAGAGAAATATTACATAATACAGAAAATTACTTAGAACTTGACTCAACAGCCACATGAGCCTTTATGTAAAGTACGTAGGTGTGTTTTAACTCACTGTGCCTACATCTACAGTCCTTATCCAGGCCTAGTCCCCATGGAATTAGAATGCCTCACAAACATTAATGCACGTATCCACACATCAATCCCCCATGCTAGTATCCTTATCTTACAGAAGTGGATAACAGACAGAGGGACGTTAAGTGACTTGCCCAAAATCACACAGGAAGTTTGTTGCAGAGCCAGGAAGGGATACCAGATGTCTGAAATCCCAGTGCAATCCCCTAACCACAAGAGCGTGTCCCCTGCTTATAGTCACCTGGGAGCCACATATAAGGCACCCATTTGGCATTTTGGGAATTACCATGCCATAATTAACATTTTAAAGTATCAATTTACACACACCCATTTACATATCTGGATAGTTGTGTATATTTCATAGTGAAATCATAATTTTCTTTATATTTTCCCACAAATACTGCACTTTCATCTAAAAATTTTTTTGAGAGAGAATTAATAGGACAAAGACGGTGAAGAAAGCCTAGAAAAAGTAACTTCTGATGTGGTTTTGTCCTACTTCACTAAAAAAGTCTATTGATGCTATTAATACTTCAACAAAAATTCATCAGCTGCAGCCAAAGCAAAGGGTACAGTAGCACTATGTATGTCTCAGTGTAATTTCTTCTGGTCAGCATTGTATCTAAGAAAAAGGGGATAGTAAGAAAGCATGCATATCAAATTTAGTAAACTGTCAAGCTATTCTTTGTAGGCTGAATGCTTTGCATGGCATAAGAAAGATGCTGTAATTAAAAGAATAGCTCCCTTATGAGTGAGAACTGAAAAAGTTTAATTATGCTTTCAACTATTGGGAATGAGAGATTTGGATGACAGAGATACTTCTCCATAGTCACTTGAATTACGCCTAGTAAGATTTAATGAAACTCGAGTAGATTCATCCGTAATAAATGATGTCACTAAAATAAGTGTTCATAAAAAACTTAATATATCATTTTCTTATTATTTTACTTATGAAATAAAAACTTTCAATCCATGAGAGAATCAAATGTTGCAGAAATCACGTACAGGGTGAAACACATTAAATGAACAAATTTAACAATTACTGGCATCACCTGGCTCCATTCCTGGCAATCCCAGCAGAGGGCATGGAGACCAAACTAACCTTTTCACAGCTGAGGGTGGTTAACACTGGTCAGACTGGAAGCCCACATTGCATACATGAAACAGTTGGGAGCCCTCTCATAAAGTAATCTCTCTCATCCACTTTAGCCTCTTTCCCCAGCCCAATGACTCCCCATCCTCATTCATAGCATTTATTCAAAATGTTTTGGTAATGTCAGATTAGTTTCAACTCAAACTTTTCCTCAGATTTTCAATTAACTGAAAAATTCCCCCCCAAAAAATTTTTAAAAAAAAATCACCAAACCAGAAAAACCATCATTCACCTAACTCTACTTAGGAGTTGCTTTCAGTGAGACTTAGGCATTTAGGAGCCACATATTATTATCTGGATGGCAGTTCTAACTTTTTTTAAAATCAATTTGTTCTATTAAAATTTGAAGTTATAGATCAAATTTAAGAGGAGAGAGACCAGTTTGGTCTTATGACAACAGAATATGCCACTAACTCATTTTAGGCTGCAGCTCAGTCTAATGCAGCATTTTTCAAAGTTCAAGTTGCGACCCCACCCCAGAGCCTGCACCCGCAGCCCAGAGCTCTGACCCACTCTGCACCCCAACCCCCTGCCCCAGCCCACACCCTGAACCCCTGATTCTGAGCCCCACCTTGCAACTCTCATCCCAAACCTCACCCCATCCCTGAGCCTATCCCATACCCCGAATTCCTCATCCCAAGCTCCACGGTCATAGGCATTAACAATTTTCTTCAACTGATACCCCAGAAAAAAAGTTTGAAAACCATTGGTCTAGTGGATAAAGGCATTGGGAGTCAAGAGACAGCTGGGAATGCAATCCATGTATCACTGACCTGCTGTGTGATCTTGGGCAAGTCACCTCACCTCACCTCTGTCTCCCTTCCCACCCTTTGTCTGTCTTAGTCTAGGTAGACTGTAAGCTGTTAAAGGAAGGGGCAGCCTGTCATTGTGTGTTTGTACAGCACCTACACTACAATGGTATCTCAATTTCAACAGAATCCTAAGTGTTAATATAAATAATCAGTAGCTTGCTCCCTTATCTCCAACATTCCGTGATGCAAAGATTATGGGTTGACAAATGTTAAAGGAGGGCAAAGTTACTTATTTTTATTATTTTAATAATTGACTATGTGAAAAGTTAAACCTTTATCAATGTTGATAAATGCAAAGGAATGCACAATGGCACACATAATCCCAACTACACATATAAAATGATGGGATCTAAATTAGCTGTTACTACTCAACGAAGATCTTGGAGTCATTGGGGACAGTTCTCTGAAAAACATCTACTCAATGTGCAGCGGCAGTCAAAAAAAAGCAAACAATGTTGGGAATCATTAAGAAAGGGATAAATAATAATAAAAAAAAACACATCACATTGCCTCTGTATAAATCCATGGTACGCCTACATCTTGAATACGGCGTGCAGATGTGGTCACCCCATCTCGAAAAAGGTGAATTAGAATTGGAAAAGGTTCAGAAAAAGGCAGCAAAAATGATTAGGGGTATGGAATGGCTGCCATAAGAGATTAGTAAGACAGGGACTTTTCAGCTTGGAAAAGAAACAACTGATGGGGGATATGATAGAGGTCTATAAAATCATGACTGGTATTGAGAAAGTAAATAAGAAAAAAAGTGTTATTTACTCCTCATAACACAAAAACTAGAGGTCATCAAATGAAATTAACATGTAGCAGATTTAAAACAAAAGGAAATTTCTTCATACAATTAGACATGTGGAACTCTTTGGCAGAGGATGTTGTGAAGGACAAGACTATAACAAGGTTCAAAAAAAGAATTAGATAAGTTCATGAAGAATAGATCCATCAATGGCTATTAGCCAGGACATGCAGAGATGGTGTCCCTAGCCCGTTTGCCCGAAGCTGGGAACGGGGGACGAATCACTTGACTGCCTGTTTTGTTCATTCCTTCTGTGGAACCTGGCATTGGCCACTGTTGGAGAACAGAATACTGGGCTAGATGCACCTTTGTTCTGACCCAGTATGGCTGTTCTTATGTTCTTTTCTAACACACAGGATTTGTATAGTTATATTTGTCTATTTTATGGAACTTGACTTTGCTTGGCCTCCGCAACCTTCCACCCCCCCATGTGAAATATTTTTGATCACCCGCATACTCCTCTAGACTTTTGACAATTACTCTAATTTAAAAGCAGTGTTAATCTATCTTGGATGTAAACAAAGATCTTAACAACAATTACAATACCAGCCTGGGAAATACAGGTTTCATCTCTCACTTCACAGCTTTAACTTTTTTGGGCTGGGGGGGGAGGAAGGAGAATAACCATAGAAGCTATCGATGCTCAGCATGACCAGACCGGTTCATTTTCTTACTTTTGGTCATCACAGTAATTACACACATCAAAACAGCAATTTAATCCAGCAACCCAGAGAAAGGATAACAAACAAGCCAACCTTGTTCAATTGCACGAAAAACAAAAAGGCACCTGTAGAAATACTCTAGCACTACTCAGTGCTTTGGGCCAAATTCAGCCACTCCTACTGAGGTAATACTTTATTGACAATAGTGCTAATCATGACTTTGACAGAGCTGCTTGTAGTATAAGATACCATGTGAGTAAGAATGGCAGGATAATGGAGCTACTCACACAGTAAGAAACTCTCAGAGAAAGTGAAAAACCACCACAAAAAAACCCTCAGCAGAATCTGGCACTCTGTTTATAAACAATGGCCTGAATCCTACAATGAGCTCTGTGGGTTGACCCCAGCACTAGAACAGACCCCCATTAACTTCAGTCTGCCTGTCTAGATACTAACCCTTGCAATAAACTTGGTGTCTCTGTGCTTCATTTTTTTCATCAACAGCCATTAAATTAACCTGCATCTTTAAGTTTGTCAACTTCACTGCAGTTTACCCAGGAAGCTCAGATTTCATATTGCAAACACAACACTGAAATCATCAGAGAAGCTTAGTAAACTCCTTTTGTAATTTTTTTACTTATAAAAATATATTCCTCTAAATTACCCCTAAAAACCAGTATACAATATTTACTATACATCAAAAAAATACACATTTTATAATAAAAATCCAGCTAGCTATATAATTCATATGTCAGACCGATCAGAACTACACAAATTTGTACAGATTGCATGTGACAAGCTACACCAGTGGGGTACAAACATTACAAAGGGAAACAACAGCCACTGTTAAACCCTGATCTCTGGGTACTCAGGCTTTCTTGATTCACAGAAACCAGAAATCCTTGTTTTGTGTTACCTCAAATGAAATTTCATTAACTGTGAAATTTCAAAAAAAATCAATCCAAAACTCTGGCTAACAGTTTGCATGACCCATGTTGAAGATAAGCTATCCTACTAAAATGAAAAACTTATTTTGAACAATTTTAATGTATTCTATGAGACTGAACTGAAATCTGAAACATGCATTGGCTGTTGAACACCCAAAACTGTTCCTATTACAGGTTTGCTCCAGCACAAAGAATAGTAAAACTATTCATTTTAGCTAATAATTGGAAACTGTTACACTAATCATTCCAGCATTTAAATTTAGTGCGTGTGGAGTTTCCACAATATTGCAGTCAGTCAAATGTAACAAATCAATGATTTCTGACAAGGACCATCTATTCAGTTGCAACAATATGTATCTGTTAGCACAAGCAGTTTACAACTGGAAAATACTAGGGCTGATGGATTAATTGCTACAATATAAATTTCATAGCTTTATTTTGTATTAGCTGCTTCTTGGTCACTAAGGCCTGAAAAAAAAAAAACACACTCACTCCTGGCTAAGGTGAAACTTTCCTTGGAGAGAGGGAACATGACATCCGTTTCTGCAGAACTTCAGCTTTCATTTAAAATAATGAAGCTTCTACCCTGGAAACATTCCAAATGCGAAGCGATGATGCGATGTCTTTCCAGAGTCTGCAGACAGACAACTCTAGTGCCTCTGCTGCTGCTCACAAGCAGCAACAAGAATGAGTTAACAAGGTAGTGGGCAGCATACAGCTACTATTCAGAACCCTGTGGACACTAGAGAAATTATCAAAAATGTCATCTTTATGTAGCCTGAGAAAGTTGCAAACCTAGAGTTATTCATGGAGAGAATGCTTCCAACACCCACCCTTCCCTCTGCCTCCCAAAATATGGAGGCTGTGAATAGGGAGAGGGTTAAAATACTGGAGACCCGTTTCCTCTCCTCTCCCCATACCCAAATGCCGAAACCTAGAGTGAAGGGAAGAGACTTTATAGGAGGTGAGTAGGAAAATATAAAAACCTCCTTTACCCTTCCCAGCAGTTAAAGTGGGAAGATTTTATTTAATAAATACTTGCTAATCAAATACTAATATAAAAGATACAGGGTCCACGGACAGCAGCCAAAAGGAAACCCAGCATCATTCCCTTATGGCACTGCCATGGGAGGGACAGGAGCAGGGTGGGTGTCAGCATTTTGGCCACCCTATGTGGCTAACGAAAACAGCAGCAGAAGTCCGCCGAAGATGGGCAGCGTTGCCAGGGCAGTGGGGAGGGAGGGGCAGATTCCGGATGTTGGATTCCTGCTGCCGAAAGACAAAGCAGTGGAGCGGGGCATGTCTGCCGAAATGCCACGGAAAGTTAGCGTGGAAGCTGCCACTGAAATGCCGCCAAGGATGGGAAAATGCTGCTTGCACCGGCCTTGGGCAGGAGACTTCTGCTTCTCACCAAGGAGTTGTCCCTGAACCTTGGTTGTGGGTCCATCCCCATTCTCATCTTTTTTAGCTTTAGATCTCCAGCTACTAGTGAGATCTGGCAGATTTTTCAAGACTGACTGGTGAAGGTATTTGTAAATGCCCCAAATAATTCTTTAAATTAAGGTACATCTGCTTCATAAAGTAAAAAAGGAAGCAACAGCAGTTTGCTATCAATATAAAGTGCCATGTCCCAGTTTTGCAGACCCACATACACAGTGGGTTTACTTCCTACACACTTTAGTAATGCTATACCACAAAAAAAAATGGGAAAATTCAGAGTTTCTTACTCTTGTCATTCAGTCGCTCTATTACTGTCAGTATTGGATGGGTCTCAACAGTAGCTAATCTTACATGCCATATGGGCTGCAATAGCTAAATGCTCTAGGCAACTTGGGGATGAAGTTGCACACTTAATGAATTTCCTCAGCATTGTTTATTTTAAATCTAACTCTCTCTATGATGTTTTGTACTCAATTAATTTTACATATTACATCTTCTAACATGCCAAAAACCCTACTGAATGCATTTCCAATCAAAGTGGAAACTCACATGACCACACAGGGACAAGCCCCCACTAAGCTGCAATGAACCACCTAGATTTCTTCAGGAAACTCAAAGTAAATATTTATTTTGTGTACTCAGCAGCAAGTCCTCTCTTGATGCGGGTTTTCTGGGAGGGTATGGTGGTTTGTGAGAGTAAGGGTTTGATAGAACTGATCATATCAAGACACATTGCAAACACACACTAAATTCTTCTTCATGTAGCGCTGCTGACGCACCTCAATCCTGACCGCGCTATTCCTGTGGTTAGCCTCTCATGAGCAGAGAATATCTCTTGTGATGAACCGTGCAACGATGCTATGATGAGCACAAGAGACTAGGAGGAAACCAAGTACAGTTTTACTCCAATAACAAGAGGTACATAGCTAATGTGTTAAATTAAATGTGCCACTGTGTCTATTGGTGCTCTAGTCAATTTTGCTTTGGGAAAAGAGCAAACCACACAAATATAGTGCTGACAGGGGCCACCTTCAGTTTAGGTCTGCCATTTTGCTTGTTTTATGCAACCATGTTATTGTGTGTTAGGTTTCTTACTCAACTGTGGAGGAGTGCTTACCATGGACATTGCAAGAAGATGCTTTCACTAAGATACAGAACACGCTTTTAAAGGAAGAACTTCACTATAAAATGCAAACATCTGTATTTCTTGCAAGGCTGTTAAATGCAGATACATTTTTCCAAAAGCCAGACATATCTTGTGTGATGCTGTTCACCATACTACCTGCTCTGGAAATTCTCCCTTCATTTTAAAAACAAAAAGCAAAGGGAAAAGAAGGGTCAGATTGATTCTTTTATGCCACTATTGTATGATTGTGTGAGAAATGTCACTGCATGCTGTGCTTCCATGCGAACCTCTGCAGGAGAAAGCGCCCCATGTAAACTCCCCAGGCTCTTAAGGCTTGGAGGTTGGTCTAAGTGAACAAGTAGCCTCATTAGACAGCCACCCACAATTGCCTTCCCTACCAATGTATCAAAGAAATAAAACCAAAGGGAAATCTCATATTGAAAGCTCTCTCACCACATCCCTCATTACCATCCTAACATGGCATCCTAGAGCAGGAGCTTACCCAGCCTAACTGAATGCCCACCAGCCAGGGAAGATTTCTGCAGAGACTGCAGTGGCCCAAACACAATCGCATCGCCCTGGATGAACACTTCTCTTCTGTCAACCAGGGAGAAGCAAGGGGCCCACTGATTCACCCTCAGAGAAATAGGACAGAAGATGTTTCACCATTAATTTTCATTAAATTTCTTTTTTTAAAATATCCTCTAAAACAAAAACAAACGCACGCCCTAAGAACATCCCTCCCTTGCAAATCTAGGCCATGAAAAACTCATTATAAACAATTAATCTTCACATTTCTTCTCGCCATTCCAAAGGTTTTTCTGCCTTTGCGAGTACAACAAACCATTCTAGATGCATCATCTGGGGAACGAGCTAGTTCTCAGGGGATTGGCAACAGAATATGGACTTTTTGTCTCTACGTCACTGATTTAAATCCGGCCCTAAAGGGTGATCAGCAAGAACCACAACATCTGTAACCTTGCTGGCAGCTGCTCTAGAGAAGTCCAGATTGAAGGGTCATGGGGTCTGATACTGCAAGGCACCAAACATCCTTAACTGCAATGAGAATAGAGTGTGTTCAGCACTTCTCCAGTGATGCTTAGTACCTTGCAAGATAAGCCCATGAACGCTACTCTATCCTCTCACCCTAGAGATGGGTCCCATAGGTCAAAGCTGTAGCATAGCTGCAAGGTAGCATGGGAAATACTGCAACTTCAAAGGGAAGCTGTCTTATGGCTTGTCTACATGGGATATTAGTGCACAGCAAGCTGGGGTGTGAATCTATATGCTCAATAGCTTGCCACACAGCACACACAGTCCCTTTTAACAAGCCCTCAGTTAAAACAACAGACCATTATTATTTACACTTCAGTAGTTTTTATTTACATCAAAAGAGGGCATGGTCAAGCTTAGGAAGCCAATATATTCAACTTCCTAGCAGCATTTTGGACAGGGGGATTCCAGATAACAAAACAAAGCCAAAACTAACAGCTCCACTAGGTGTTTTTTAGGAGGGCATTCCCAGATGCAATAATAAATATTAAGTCAGTTTTGCCACTGGGAGACCAGAGGGTGGGAATTTCTGGCGTTTCATTTAAAATGAAACAAAACAATACCTTCCATACCCCTGAAAAATAGCTATTTTTTAATAGGGAAGTAAAATTTTTGGCCTGTTACACTTGATAACTATCAGCATGTTCGCCTTTTTATGGGGTCTTTATTATTATAACATAAAAACGAGTACCTTCGTAGAACTGAAGCGGTAACAAACAACATCCTGTTTTTTAAAAGAGAACAGCATCCTAGCCATATTGTCGCTGTAGATCATTTCCCTGCCATTGATTGCTTTAGTGGATAAATTCAAAGGCAATTTTAAATCTATAGATGGTCTCATATTTATTGGATCCACAGCACTAGATCACCAACAAGCCTTGTGGACTCAATATGTAAGCAGAATTCCTTTTTTGGTGTGATAAACATCCGTCCTCAATGTTAAGTGTAGTACAGCACAAATGACAATTGTTTGCAACATGCTTTGGGACTGGGGATTCTCCTTGACATCTACTGGCAGTTGCTTGCTATTGTGCCAGAATTTTAACTGGGGTTAAACTCTCATCTTAACCAAATTTCAGGAGAGATTCATCTCTGTGCTGATGCAGAGCTATTCTGGGGCTGCTGGGGGCCATTTCCTTCCCTGAGTCAGGGAAACAAGTCAGGGAAGACCTAAGAAAAGATCTACCCTGTGCAGCACTGAACTAGCTTCTACAGATGTTAGCACTGAGGCATGGGTCTCTCCTAGCCATGCCCTTTGCCACACCTTCCTCCTCCGACATACCCCCCATTCTGCCTGCAGCCCTCACGAACATACCCCTGGTACCAGGGCAGGGAATAGCTGCATAGGTAGAACAAGGTGGCAGTTATAATACAGTGCAAGGTCAACAGCAGAAAGCATCACTGCAGTGTGGCCTAGTGGATACACTGGACTGTGACTCAGGATACCTAGATACTATTCCTGGTTCTGCCACTGGCCTGGTGAATGAGCATTACCTCTGTATCTGTTTCCCCAGCTGTAAAATGAGGATAATACTCTGTCAAGCACTTTTTATCAGTTGATCTCAAAACAGATAAAAACTATAACAACGCCTATCACAAAGGCTAGAGTAACAGAACTGGATATTCATTATCAGAATGTATAAAAATTACATACTACAATAAAATACTATTTGTGTTGAAATATATTTAGCATTAACTAAGAATAAGACAGACGTACTGTGGTACCAACTCAGTCCCATCAGTTTAAGGCAATAAAGTACCTAGTGTGACAACGAGCTCCGGAAATAATGTGTTTGTGTTATTTGTTTCAGTTATGTTTCCCCTAGTCTATCCTGAGTATCCATTACTTAGTACGGCCTGATAGGTTTTATGTTCACATATGAGGTTTAAAGAGACTATTGTTTCATGTTCCTATATAAGTAACTTCAGGCTATATTATCCTCTGCTGTCCAAGTGAAGGATTGATTGGGCTATTAATTTTGTATACACTGTCAAATTGTACTTATAGACAAATCAGAGAATTTAACACAAAAAATCAAATTCTCCCTTCACTTTTATCCATGCATTTCCACTGAATTCAGAGAAAGAGTACACTCATACAAAAATCCAAGGATTCTGAGTGAAGACCAGCGCTTGGGACCCAATCCAGCAGCTACTAATGCTTTTAACTTTGTTTATTTGGACAGCACCATTGGGGTCAATGAATCTACTCATGTCAATAAAATTACTCATGTGGGTAAGTTCCATAAACCCATACCAACAAGAACAGCTGGAACCTATGTGGACAAAAGCTCAAGAATATACACTCAGATATCAGAGATTAAAGAGCTGTTGATTATCCATTTCTTCCAATGCATGATAGTTACCTCCAGACTCTCTCCCCCTCTCAACCTTCAGCTGTGGTCTTGTCAAGACCCGTAAGGCAAGCAGAGTTAGACCTAGTCAGTACATGGTAAGAGAGACCTCCAAGGTTCTGCAAGAAGTGATGTTGGCAATTCAGAAGATGGTGCTTGAGTCCTCTGGAATTAATGCTTCAGCATGATGCTAGGAGAAATCACTGAATTGCTCAAGTTGCCATCTTAAGTCCCAAGTATATATGGTCATGAAAAGTGGTTTTGCAAGAAATGAGACATTAACACCATTGTTCCTGCCAAATTCCAGCAACATCCTGTAATTACATTATGCCTATATTTTTTCCTATAGTTTAAACTGGATAAGATGTGTTTTATTTCCTATCGTATGAGCCCAAAAATTGCTGTGCAGCGTTGCTACGTACAGATAAAAGAGCTGTTACATGCAACTAGAGATAGTTGCAACTTAGCGATGCACAAAGTGATCTGTATATATGCTGCTACAGTTAGAAGAAGTCTTTGGGATGCCTCTAGATTAAAGATATAAAAATCTCTCTCTCTCTGAAATCACAGTTTTGTCCAGTGTTGGATAGAAACAAACCCCAAAATCCAGTGTTTTAAAGTGTGTTTAAGGCATGAAATATTACAAGGAAAATATTTGTAATAACTTTTTTTTTTTTTTATTAAAAAAGAAAAATTTTAGCTGATTTTCTGACTGGCTGGTGAATGACATGCTCATCACAGTTGCCAGTAAGACGTCTTAATCGCTAGTAGGTTTTGTTTGTTTTTTAAAAAGTCTACTGGACAAGTGTAGAGAGAAATGTCAAGTAGACTGAAGAAAGAGGCCTGCCCACTTGCCTATGACTTTTTTATTTCAGACAATGATGCAGCATTAGTGCTTCGGAATATAAATTACCTTCAGTTAAGAGTCTCATAACTATTTCATCTGATCTGTAAAAAGTGTTATCAATTGATTCTTACTTTACAAGTCTGCATTACAATCTGGGGAATGAGGAGCAGCAATTAAACACAAATGCAAAATAGGTAAAGACCTTAAACTGATTAGACAATTAAAGTCAATGATTCTCTGGAACGAAAAACATTATTAGTTTTGCTAGAATTATAAGAGAGTCTAAAAGATTTACTAACATGTCAAGGATTTATACTCCTAATGCATATTCCAGCAAAAAGAAAAAACAAATCATGAGCTAGCATCCCCCTTTTCTACTCTATAAAGGAAGGACAACTACTAAGGACCCTTCATCCACATTAGGAGAACTACAAAGTGATAATGAAAGTATGTGTGCTGCAAAAGTAAGGTTCACACAACAGATCCATCAAGTTCATGTTGATTTTGTTTGTTTTCTTGTTTGGGAGAATAACAGGTTTCCATCCAACTAGATGACTGAGTTAAATATCCATATTCCTTTCATTATTCAGATAGTACCCCATTCTTTAAACCTTTACTGAAGAAAATAGCTTTTACTTTCTCGTGTAGACACAGTCCAATCATCCAGGTACTTGCATAAGCATTTAAAGGATCAGGCCTTTGGAAAGAAATGTACCTAAAATACAGATCATTCTTCTATTTTTCAGTAAATTATTATTTGATGTCTTTCCATAATATACTGATATAGAAAAGGGCATCCACCCTATCTCATGAAACTAGACCCTTAAAATATTCATGTCCATGAGGTCAAAACTACAACTATTATAAATTTACTTACAACTGCCATAAATTCAGACACCATACTGCTGAAATATTCCAGTTGTCATAGTGGTTATGTTGCAGATTGCCCTGCATGTTAAACCCTGATTGTACATAATTGTTAATCACTGACCCATTCTCCAACACTCTTAGACTGGAATATGTTGCTAAGCAACCAGTGTTTGCTCCAGATACTTTTTTAAAGCTAGTATAAGAATGGTCAACAGTCAACAAAGTGAGTATTGACCATTTTACAGACTGGTTTTGAGGTGGAGGGGGGGGGGGGGGGGAAGCTAGTTAACAATTACATATTGGTCTGTTGTAAAATATCATATTAAACGTTATTCTATCATGCATCAAAAATTCTTAAAGAGGCCTTTACAACATTGTAGACTATAAACACAGTTTACGGTCTTTTGGGCCAATAAAATTATACTGCCTCTTGATTCTTAAAACTTCCAGTGTAAATTAAGTGCCAAGAGCATTATGTAATACATTCCCTGAATTTCTCATTCAAGAAAAGATGAACAGGAAGTTTCATACTTACCTGAGCAGGAAATCATACACACTTTTCTAAGGTATAATAATTCTAAGCTAGTAGAACCTACACCAAACACCACCATTGAGTTTGTTTGCCAATCCAATATGAATAACAACCCTTCATAGAGTGACTAGGAATTACAGATTACATCCTTAAGATCAATATTACTACGTGCGTGACAGGGGTCCATTTAACTACAGGAATGTTCAAAAACCCAAGCCGAGTTTTAATAGGGAAAACAGTGATTTTTGAAAAGCTAATGATAATCTATTTACTCTCTAGGCCAGGGATGGGCAAACTTTTTGGCCCGAGGGCCACATCGGGTTCAAAACTGTTTGGAGGGCCAGGTAGGGAAGGCCGTGCCTCCCCAAACAGCCTGGCCCCACCCCCTATCTGCCCCCCTGACTGCCTCCCTCAGAACTCCCGACTCATCCATCTCCTCTGCTCCTTGTCCCCTGACCGCCCACTCGAGACACCCCCACACACCCTAACTGAACCCCCAGGATCCCACTTTCCCACCCCCTTTAACTGCTTCCTGCTTCCCCAGGACCCCCTCCATGTCCTCTTCTTGTTCCCTGTCCCCTGGACTTCTGTTCACACCCACACCCCCTGACAGACCTCTGGGACTCCCACACCCCATCCAACCCCCTGCTCCATGACGGCCCCCTCCAGAGACCCCTGCCCCTAACCACCACCCTGGGACCCTACCCCCTATCCAATCCACCCTGTTTCCTGTCCCGAGTGCCCCCAAGGAGTCCCTTATCCAGCTCCCGTCCTCCTTACCATGCTGCTCACAGCAGCATGTCTGGCTCAGCGCAGAGCCAGACACGCTGCCCTACAGGAGCGCACAGCCCCACCCTCCATAGCGCTGTGCACGCAGCAAGGAGGGAAGGCTGGAGAGGGACTGGCCGGGATGGTCCCACGGGCCGGATGTGGCCCGGGGGCTGTGGTTTGCCCACCCCTGCTCTACATGCTGGGTTTCTCAGTGACCTGGTTCTGCCTATCTACTTCATTCTTGCAAGCTAAGACATGGAAATATATAAAAATCTTGGTCCCTGTAGTTCCTGGAGCATACATTCCATTATGTTCTAAAACAGGCAGACAGAAAGAACATAAGGACAGTGCAATATGCATGAGCACTTGGGCCTCAAGCATACATGCATGCTCACAATCCAATAGACAGCCAGTAGAACTAATTTTAGGCCTTTCAGCAACAGAAAGTGAGCCATAAAAGACTCCAAAATGCATACACTACCCAAGGCAGACAGCAATTCAGACAATACCCAATAACTGTTACAGTCCCTAACTGGCCAATCCTGCAGTCCTCAAGGAAAGAACTCAAAGTCAGTGTCAATTGTTGAAGTCACTGGGAATTCTGACAGCATCAAGATCCCAGGATCCATGAAACTTTCTACTTAAGGGTCAAAACAGAAATAAATTAAATAGCTTTAAAAAAACCAACTCCCTAATTTGCTTAACACAGTAAATTACCAGGCAGGAAACAAATCTGATGTGTCAAATTTGAAAATAAGAATTTTGAATTAAAATTCTGTTTTGGGGCATGGGGTAAATAAATACTGTGGGGAAAAATTACATTACTTAAATATTAAGGGCTGGATTTTAAGGTCGGCTGATGGCCGTAAAGCAGCTGAAGAAGGCCAGTGGAAAATATCTCCTGCACAGGAGAATCCTCCAGTGGCATAAAATTGGCAGAAGCAGCACAGCTACAGTTGTAATGCAGGGTAAGGGGAAGAAGGGGAGGATGATGTGGGGGAGCTATTCAGGATCATGGAGAGAATGGTGAAGGCATTGTGAAACTATATGCCTGATCCTCTCCTGGCAATCAGCTGCCACTCATCCTCTCCACTTTATCCACACAAGAATCAAGCCCTAAATATAACTTCTTATAACGTCCAGCCAGGATGAGCCAGTTTGGGCTTTGCCATCAGGATCTCTCATCCTGCTATAGTCACATTTCCAAAAGACAGACACCCTCAGCAGGAAGCTGAGAAATCACCTTTGAATTACAAGATTAACTGACAAAAGTTCTCACTCCAGTCTAAATCCTGAAGTCCTTTACTCCATTTATATTCAGCTTTCCCCCTAACAAAACTGTCTGGGAAGTCAACAGCAATTTTACCTGAGCAAGGGACTTAGTAAAAATGGTGAAGAAACCGAGTAAAAACTTCAATATTTGGCACACGCTGAACTTTCCAAAGACAGACTGTGCAACCATTAGCACTCTCTCTTTACAAGCAACAAAGCACAGCTCAAAGAATAATTTTTAAAGAGAGGAGAATAGGAGCTGGGAGGCTTGGGGGATTGGTAATGGAATTTAGGGCCCCTCACCTCTAGGCTGTCAATTCAAATCCAGCCCAGGCCAACAGCGATTGAAAGTCATTGCCATTGAATGCTCTGTGAAATGATGTTATTGGTTGAGTACACTTCCAAATGAACAAAGGGTTATATTAGGAAGCCATCAGCACAATTTGCACCCTTGCTGGGAGTCTCACAGGAGAAATGAGGTCCAGGAAAATGTGCAGATCAATTCCTCCTCTCTCTCCCCACCCCGCCACCCCCACACTTAGTTCAAGGCTGAGGCATACTGGCAGAGCAGCTTGCACTGTTGCTGTACCCTTTCTGTGGAGAACACACTAGTTTCCAGAGCTATTACTCCAGCACCCTTCAGCAATAAAATTCACACATGATTTAATTTATAATTAATTAAGGTTCCAATGCAGAAATAAATTCTCATTTACAATGTAAATTTGAGATGGTGCAGAAGAAACCAGGATATTAGCAATAGCATTCTCATCTCTACACACCAGGAGGAAATGCTGGAGAGGGTAAGGGAGAAAAAATACCTAATGGTAACTGTAAATCACAATCCCTAGTATTGCATAGAGGATTAGGACTGCACTTCACTATACCTTTTCCTTGTGCTCTGTGAAGCAGAGAACAGGCGCATGTAGCAGGGATGTTTCTTGTATCTCATCACCAATCACTTTCTCCATGTAAAGTGAGAATCTTTCGCTCGGTCACTGCTTTGAATCAGGCCCAAGTTAGTGGGATCTAAACTCTTTACCACCTAAAAACTGCTCAATTAAATGCTGTTGCCTCAGTGAAGTTCTTAGGGTACTTCTGTACCACCACAAAACCCCACAGCAGTGAGTCTGAGAGCCCGGATCAAATAACTTGGGTTTGTGCTGCAAGGCTGAAAATAGCAATGTACATGATCAGGTGTGGGCTGGAGCCTGGGCTCTGAAACTCTCCACCTCACCAGGTTCCAGAATCCAGGCTACAGGAAGCCAGAACAAGCCTGTGCCACAGGTCATAACTGCAGTGTAGACTCGTTTTTTTTCCCTGTGTAGAAGTATCCTTAGTGGGCAAGTTCAGCAGAGGTATGGAGACTGAACAACCAACTCACTTGTAAAGGCACCACATTAGCAGGTCAGGAAGCTTACACTGCTAGTGTTCAGATCTTGCAAATGCTTGTTTCCTTGAATAATCCTATGGACTTCAATGGGCCACTCAGTAGTAAGCACTCACCCAGGAGGAGGCAGTTGAATTACTGAGCCCCACAAGCTTATTCACACGTACAATGTTCTTCTATGAATAGGTGAAGACCTAATGTAATAGCTTAGTCTTATAAAACAGTAACATTTGTAATACAAATGTATTTAAACAGAATTCAACTTCAAATCAGTCAGAGCATGGAAAATCAGAGGATATGTCAGCATCACAATTTGTATTTATTTCAGGGTCAGCCTGGGGGCAGACAAGAAACCTACAGGTGTATGAAGCAGCAACATTAACCAAAAAACAATCCAATCTGCCTATTGTCTTTTAAGCACACATTGATTGACACCTGATAAACTTTGCGCTCCTACGTGCCCAGTTCCTTGGATCCTTTTGCCTTTTCCTCCTGTGCCTCTGACTCATCAGTCAGTTCAGTTCTTCCATTGATTATGTTGTCCCCTAGTTGTGGTAGGCAGCCTCCTATCTCTTTCTGTGCACCACTGTCATTGGCCAAATCTCTGCTCCCTAGAGTAGCCTGCTCAGTACAATCAGATGGTATATTCTGACTTGTAGCTTGGTATGGAGACCCTTTATTTGAGCAGATGGGTGACAAGGGATGGATCACTTGATTACCTGTTCTGTTCCTCCCCTCTGGGGTACCTGGCACTGGCCGCTATCAGAAGACAGGACACTGGGCTAGATGGATCTTCCAACATCATCACAGTCTACAGATAGCAGAACTCTTATCTGTTTGATTTCTTTTCCATCCACATACACCTTTGCATCTGTTGTCCAAATTCCTACCTTCTCGATCCTGGTTTTCTCAGCATTTACTTTCAATCCAATTTTTTTGCTTCCTGTTCCACCTCTGCTGTACAGGCAATCAATCCATTCTATGTCATACTTAGGAAAGCAGCAGCAAAATCAAGATTGTACCTCCACTCACTCATTTTACACCAGCTATGATGCCTTTTGTTGCCCACTTCCTCACCCAGTCTACTACTAATGCAAAGAGGATTTGCATTAGTAGTAGACTGGGTGAGGAAGTGGGCAACAAAAGACCCTTGTCTAACTCCAGTCATAATACTGAACCACTCATCTAGGCCTCTAGTTAATCTTACTATGCACCTACTTCCATCATAAAAACTCCCTGACTCTGTTGTCTGGTATTCTGTTGTTTCTAGCAATATTCTACAGGGTCCCTACCAGTGCAACATTGCTAGAAACTATAGATCCTTCGCTGAAAACAAATTATTTGCAAACACAAAAGAGTCAGTCCTCGTCACGTATATAAAACTCATCTTTCTGCTCAGGTCAAAATGCAGGAAAGAGTATATAAGGAAACGGATGGCTCTATACTGAACACAAGGCAAAATTCACTTGAGGGCTGAGGACAGAGGTGGGAGGCAGGAAGATGGAGCTGCAGATCAACATCAAGCCTGAATTTAGCCTTGTATTTACAGCAGGGCTATGCTATAAATAGTGTAGCTTACACTATAGCCATTCAAACTCCTAAATATAAAATTCCTCAAAGTTAAATTTGCTTTCCCTTTCCATAGCATAATCTCATCTAAAGTGAATATTCAGTTTGGTGGTGGTGGTCACAGATTAAAAGAATAAAAATCAATGGGATTATATGTCAGACTCTACTATAAATACCAAACAGCTTCCCCACTATTTTCAGCTATTGTTTTGCCAAATTGCAGACTGGCTCAATGGACATGTAGGCTGCGATTATGATGTGCCATGGTGCTCATTTTTATATGGTTATACCATGAAAAGAAACACAGGCATGTTTCCCAAGATGTTAGCATATCCCACCAGCCAGTCAGAATTCAGAAAGGGTAGGAGCTTTGCTGAAATTAAGCAATGAAGAAAAGGCTAAATATATATGATCTTTTATTTCTACATAGCTAAAAATATTGATACACAAACCACAGGTAAATTTTATGGCTATATCCTGAGAAACTATGAGCACTTTCAACTTCAATGAAAGTGGGCTGGGCTCAGGCCTCAATCCTGAAAGGTGCAGAGTGCCTTCTTTGCCATGGAGTGCATCCTCAGCACCCATTTTAGCTAATGGAAACTGAGACTTTGCAGCATCTCTCAAGACTTGCTTAGCAACTCACAGGATCGGGCCTTTCCTGAGCAGGTCAAGTATACATTGCAATAGTTAGGGATTTTCTTTACAGGATGAGCACCTAGAACATAATAGGACTATATGGAACAGAAAGCATGGCTCTCTCAAGAACCAAATGATACCAGACCAACCTAAGGATCTTCCTTGATGTGTTACTGGAAATGAGGGGAAAGCAGTAGATGTGATATATCTTGATTTCACAGCCTAACTTCTTCTATACCTGGAAAGATACTGGAACAAAATATTAAAACAATCAGTTTGAAGTTTTCCATGTTGTCGTAGCTGTGTTGGTCCCAAGATATGATAAACAAGATGGGTGAGAATATATTTTATTGGATCAACTTCTGTGGGTGACAGACAGGCATTCAAGCTCAATGACATTCATCTTCAGAAAAAAGTGAATCTTGAAATATAAATGTAGTAAACTAGAAGAAAACCTCTGCTGCACCTGATATATACGCAAACTCTTTATGGAAATACGTTTGTAAATGTAGCCCATTGATCAGTGTGTCTCACAGGTCCCTCTCTGGGCTTGATCAATAGAAGATTAAAGTTTTAACGCCCCTGCTAGAGAACCTGGGCTCTTTACCTCATGCTATTAGCTTGAACAGTTCCCAGGCCAGTCTCCAATGTATCAGCCAAGACAGTGGCTGTCACATAAATACCATCCTGAAATGTGCTCTTCTGAAATGTGTTTATAACAGAGAGATGGACAAGTTGAGTGAGTTTACTGCACCAACTTCTTTCTGTACGTAGGGGTCAGAGGATTATTCATGATGAGTCATTTGGGGATCAAGTTTTGTTTCTTGCAGTTGCCCGGGAAGTAGATATCACTGTTAAGTTTGGCTTCCTTCTTTATGTTATAGAGTTTCCATTTCAGATATTACTTCATCCAACTTGTCTCTCTCATATCCTAAAACTAACATAGATACAACACACACACACACAAATATACAGACTGTTTCATATTTGTATTTACTTTTTCAGAGCAATTTTTAAAAGCTTTGTTTAAAGCAGCTCATTTCCTGCAACATATCCAGAGAACCAGAGGCACCAACTTTCTAATGTGCAAGGGATGCTCGACCCCTGCTCTGTCTAAGGCCCCACCTCCACTGTACTGCTTCCCCTAAGTCCCCACCCCCACTCTGCCTCTTCCCACCTTATTTATTCGGTAAATGAGAAGTGGACAGCATTATCGCCCATAAAATGTAAATAAACTTGTTTGCCTTTGCAATTGGCTGCACAAGTAGGACTGAGTAGACTTGTAGGCTCTAAAGTTTTACAGTGTTTTGGTTCTGAGTGCAGTTATGTAATCAAAAAAGAAAATCTACATTTGTAAGTTGCACTTGCATGATAAAGAGTTTGCGCTTCAGTACTTGTATGAGGTGAACTGAAAACTACTATTTCTTTTATCATTTTTACACTGCAAATATTTGTAATAATATAAAGTGAGCACTGTGCACTTCGTATTCTTTATTGCAACTGAAATCAATATATTTGAAAATGTAGAAAAATATCCAAAAATATTCAATAAAAATTTCAATCGGTATTAACAGTTCGATTAAACCTATGAGTCATTGTGGATTTTTTAATCGCAATTAATTTTTTGAGTTGACCGCGTGAGTTAACTGTGATTAATCAAAAGCCCTACTATTAAAATATCTTGCCTTTTAGAGGCAAAATATCAGTCTCTTATTTTCACTAATAATTTTTTTGACAATAAAGGGGTTAGCTTTACTCTCAGTCCTGATGCAAAAAGGATATTCACTTCTGTTTTAAAACAGACAGACAGATGTAAGTTTGAGGAGAGATAGGATAGAAACGGTGAGGGGAATACAGCTTTTGTTGTTGCACTTGGAGCTCTGGGCAGCTGGTCGGTCATGAATAGATGCTTTGTGCTAGCAGGTTAGCCTCAACATCTGTTGCTTGGATCCTGGCTTGCATTCCTGTCAGGGATGTCATCTGGCTGGGTCCTCTCTCCTTAAACAGGGTAGATCTGGATGGACCATCTCATCTTCTTGTGCTGATGTATGAATACAGCTAATTTCAGGATCTGATGAAAAGCCAAGAGACTGAGAGATAGGACAGGAGGAAGAATAGTTGGGCAGACAGTAACACAGAAAGAAAATGGAGATGTAATAGGATTTTACATGTCTTTGACTGGAGCCTCTGTGATGTTGACAATCAGATATCCCCATTTATGGGGTGAGGACTGGATGTCATGATGATATGACGACTTCAGGATTCACAACTGAAGAATAAAATTCCTTAAAGAAAAGCAAGGCCTGACAGCCTTCCTCTCAGGAAGAATATCCTTCAGTCTGGTCTGCTCTGTGTCTCTGGGGGCTGGGAAAGATAAGATGAGCTGGGATGAGATGAGTCAAGAGCAAATGATATCTTTTTTGAGACCTCCCCCCAAAAAACAGGAGGTAGAGAGTGGGTGGCACAGCTGATCCCTTCATTCTTTGTCCCCCATGTAGGCCCAACATCTGACACACCAATTTCGGTTCACTAATTTCTGGATCCACATTTTCTTCTTTACCAAGTATGATCATAACATAGTCCTTGAGTTATATCAGTAGACCATTTTGTTTGGGCCAATTTAGTTTCTAGTTTTCTTGCACCTGTTTGTAAGATTTGTTATCACACATAAACCTGGCCCTACTTTTAATAATTCTTGCCTGCTTTGGGTATTATAGACCCAATTGTCACAACAGATCCCACCCATGCAAACACTTAAAACTTGGAGTGACAGGAAGCATATGAGTAAGGCCTACAAAACTAATGGGATTGTCCATGAGTTCAGTTACTCATGTGCATATCTCAATCTTCAAAGCTTCTAATGTGACAAATAAAATGTAGAACACTAGGCTATTGTGCATCATACTATAACTGTTTTTTCATTTTTAATGTTTTTTTAATTCTACACCCTGTATTTAAGAAGGTTTCCTCGATGTACAGATTAAACAAATAGGGCTTGCAATCTGCCTAGGGATCAGCCCCATCTTGGAGTCAAGGGGGCTCGGTGAAGAAGTCCCTGCCTTGGTTTCTTGTGTCATGCCAGGTGAAGGGTTTGGAAAAATGGAAGGTCCCTGCCCAGGCTGCCCACACCATATACAATTAATTCTGGCTGGCCCTTGCTCCCTGAAGGGCTCCATTATTGCTACACTCCTGTCACCAGAGGGCCATTGTTGCTAGTCCTCTCACAGTTCTGAGGGGCTGCTCCTCTCCCTTCTTCCAAGGAAGAGAAGAAGCTTCTGACAGAGAGCACCTCATCTTGGAACCAACCTTCTTTTTCCAGACAGCCGGGATGAAGGGAGGCAGAGGGAAGAGTCGAAGGGCACAGGTTGGCCTACTACATTTTTCAATCAAGGGTTGGGAAGGAGGGAGTGGAGCTCCCAGCTTGTCAAAAGCCCAATAACTCAGAAGCTAGTCTGCTCCCTCTCCCCAAACACAATCCAGAAACCAGCGGTTTTCTTCCTCAGATGCCTCTTTGCTTCTTGGAGGAGAGTGGGGAAAGCAGTATTGTCAACTTCAAGAGAGCAGAATTCAAGAGTTCCCCCTCTCCTCTGAAAAAATCATGAGGTTTTTTAAAAAAGATGGTGTTTTTTTAGGTCACTCTCTTGGTTTCTGAATACTCCCTTTTTTTCCTCAGGGTGTGGCATATGCCACTCTTCCACATGTACTGGATAACACAGGCACCAGCTCCCTCCTTTTCCCCTGGGATGCTCAACCCCCACTTAGCCCCAGGCCCTGCCCCCCCACACCTTCTCCCAAGGCTCCACCTCACCTCTTCCTCCCCAGTTCTGCCCCATTCCACAAGTGCGCCCCATCACCAGCCCTCTGGAGCACCCACAGAGTCAGCACCTATGCTGGATACAGTGGTGTTGGCCCCTGCTGGAGGAGCTCTCACCACATCTGTCCATCTCCTGCCCCGCAATTAATCCTGCCCGCCGCAACCCCATCAGTTCTGTCCCCACCCCAACCTTCCCTCAATTCAGGCCCCTACTCCATTCAGTCCCCCAGCCCATCATCAGCCTATCAGTTTAGTCCCCCTACCCCAATGATCCTCACTGCCCTCCATTCACCCTCCCAGCACTCAGCCCATCTGCTCAGCACCCATCATCAACTCACCCCCGCACCCTGTCAGACCCCCCTTCTCACTTCGGCCCCTCCTCCTCCCGCAGCCCCAGGCCACAGTTCAGCCCTTCCAGCCTTGCTATTGCTTCTCTTAAAATTCTTCACCCTCCCCAGGCTTGGGGTCCGCTCTGCAACTTCCCTGGCTGAGAGAGCCCCACCATCCAAGGCTGGGGGCAAAAAAACCCCAAACAAATCCTGAGCTTTGAGAATTCTCTGACAGGATCATGAGAGAGGCTTAATTTTACTTAGAAAATCACATCTCTTGTGATAATTTTGTAAGCGCTGGTATGTCTGGGAAAGAGAAGGCCAGGAGGTCAGAGATGTCATGGGAAGGCCTTTGCAGCCTTCCCCAACTTCCAGCTGCTGCTCTGTATCCTGTGGAACAAATACCTGAGAATGTGGTGCAGCAGGACAGGGAGCTTGAACTGTAGTCAGTACAGGAATTCTGCACAATGTGGTATAATTGAGAATTCTGCCACTTGTGAACATTTGCAGGATAGAAGCCTATGTTAGCACTGAGCTATAGCCCTAGTCACATTTACTCACATGAGTACAGATACCCACTGTTACTTTAGAAAAAGAAAAAGTTACTACTTGAGTTTTCTGCCTGCAATGATCTGGAGTCCATATCCTAGGACTGGGATGTGAAGTAGCTAGCATCCTATTGACTTCAACAGACTTTGGACTTGGCCCTTAAGAGAAGGGAAGAAGAGCGCAAGAGATGAAGCATCTACTGTTCAAAAGAGAACATGAGCTAGGCATAAAGTAAACCACCATGGAACACTGCCATTTCCGGTTGTGTAATTCTGAACCATGATAGAAAGAGACAAGTACTTTCCTCTGACCTTTGTCACCATCAGAACTTAAACAAGGGAAGTGCTAAATATCTCCTACAAAAAGCTGAGTAGTATCTTACATGGGAGTTGAGGACACTCTGCTCTTCATAAACAACTTTCAGCACTTGGCAGAACCAGTCCCTTTTCTTTGAGTAAAACCTTTTAAATTAAGAATTTTTCCACACTGCAGCAGGCAGTGACCACAAAAGAACTATGTATAATAATTTTGGGGGACGGCTCTGAACTTTTAATTAAGAGGGGTATTGTATTAAAGTGCTCTAGAAAAGAAAGTCAAGAATTATGTATTTCGATGCCATGTCACATCGTGTTAATTTAACACATAAAAGTCTTGCTGGAAAGCATTGTGTGTGTTAATTCTATATTTCTAACTTCTTGCATAAATAGACTCAGGACAGGAAAAATATATGTAGGAGTTTTATAGAAATGTTAGTGTCAAGTCAAGGAGAAAGAATGTATTGCAGTAACTGACGTTTCTTTGAAACATAAGAATTTCTTAGTTCCAGGAAATGAGCATTGCTGCCAATTTTTATTATTGTTGCTGTTTTGAAGTGGAATGTTGTGGAAACCAAGACTGTAACAGGGTTAAAAAAGAACTAGATAAGTTCATAGCCATTGATGGATCTATCCTGCTATTAGCCAGGATTGTGTCATTGGCCTCTGTTTGCCAGAAGCTGGGAATGGGTGACATGGAATGCATCACTTGATGATTACCTGTTCTGTTCATTCCCTCTGGGGAAGTGGCATTGGCAGAATACTGGGCTAGATGGACCTTTGGTCTGACCCAGTATGGCCATTCTTATGAAATATTAACTTCCCCAAAAATATATATCTTCTTCTGTGGAAGAAGAGAAGTGAATGACATTGTTAGACCAGAAACTCAGTGAAAATGCCTATTTAGTCCTGATTCCGCCTCTCTTGCCTATATTGAGTAGCATCTTACTCCATGTGTATTCCATAGCCTTATTAGGGAGCTGTTGCTCATATAAATGAGCACTAATTCACTCAAAAATTCCTGGTGGTGTCAGTGGGAACAATTGCATGAGTAACTGTTCCAGGGTGAGTACAGACATATTAATCTAGGCCAGGGGTGGGCAAACTTTTTGGCCCAAGGGCCACACTGAGGTTCAAAATTATGCGGAGGATCAGGTAGGGAAGGTCCCGCCTCCTATGCGACCCCCACCCACTTCCCACCCCCCTTCAGAACTGCTAACCCATCCAACCCCCCCAACACACTCCTTGACCCCTGAGCACCCCCTCCAGAGACCCCCCACTAACTGCCACCCAGGACTCCATCCCCTGAGCCCCCTGCTCTTTGTCCCCTGCCCCCCTCCCAAAAACCCCCACCCTAACCACCACCCCCACCCCATATCTGCTGTGTGTGCCCGGACTGCCCCACCTGAGGCCCCCCCACCCAACCACCATCACCCCCAGGACCCTCCCACAAATCCCCCTTGCTTACCTTTGAGAGCTGGGCTCTGAGGCTTGGCGCTGGCTGTGTCCAGGCCAGGGAGCGTGTGGCCCCACGACTCCCCACGCCAGGTCCGGCACCTGGCTCAGGAGCGCTGGGGCCCCGCCGCACTCCTTGGCCGGCTCCCCAGCCGGGAGCGCTGGGGCTCCGCGGCTTCTGCGCTGTGCTCCTGGCCCAGGAGTGCTGAGACCGCACGGCTCCCCGCGGTGGTCCTGGCCCTGGCCGGGAGTGCGGGACCCTGGAGCACTCCGTGCTCAGCCCCGCCCCTAGCCTAGGAACAAGTTTGTGGGCTGGATAAAAAATGGCCAGCGGGCCACATGTGGCCCGCGGGCTTTAGTTTGCCCACCTCTGATCTAGGCTATACAAATTCAATGTGGCTGTTCATATTGGGGGAAGATTTATTCAGAAGCTCCAAAAATTTTAGGCTATGTCTATATTGTGTACCTTATAGCAGCACATTTGTTCTGCTACAGCAGTGACCCTGTAAAGTATGCACTGTGGCTCCTCTTCGTTGGCAGGAGAGCATCTCCTGCCGACAAAACACTGTCCACACCAGCGCTTTTTGTCAGTAAAACTTGTGTCTGTCAGAGGGTGTTTTTTTCACACTTCGACCGACAAAAAAAGTTTTACCAGCGAAAATGCAATGTAAACATACCTTAGAGCAGTGGTTCTCAAGTGACGGTCCATGGATCACTGGTGGTCCATGGTGACTTTTTCAGTGGTCCACACACTATTGTTCAAAGTCAGATAGTGTGAGCAGGTGCTGCCGTTAGGCTGTTTTATGCCGTTTTCACAAGCATGCAGCGTGTCATCAATAGCATCATCTACGACGTAACCGCGTTGTGTTGCCAGTAACTTCCATCTAAGGCTCTGAGCGACAGTGTAGCTCCCACTGTCGTGCTGAATGGTTATGTCATGCGTTCTGTGCTAAATGTGCTGTTTTAGTTTGTTTATAATTTTGGTTGTAAAATGCAAGTTTGCACACTATTTTCAACTTTATGTTTGTTAGCTTATTACACACTTTTTATTTTGTTTGTAGTTTTTTGTATGGAGATTTTAATGCAAGGGTTAAGACACAAACTTTTATAGTTACATCTGTTGAATTTATCAGGTTGGCATGAAAGTAGTACTGTCAAAACCAAAATTAAGTTAAACGGTCTAATCCCAAAATAAATAATACATTAGTGCTGGGATTGCATGTTAATAAAATATTATCAGTTAAAAAATAACCCTAAAATGTGTTTTTACTCAACCAAATACGAGATAAAAACTAACCACCATAATTTTTTTTCGTAGCCCATGTAACGTGTGCAGTGAAAGTTAGAAAGATATTATATTGTAGTTCCAATTTTTGCCATTGGACAACTTATTTTGGGACATCTATATGAGTGATTTATAATTATTATACATCTCCCAGAATAAATCATCCATTTGAAAAAATCAAAATTCCATTGTAACTCCACAGATCTGAGATAATGGCAAAGACAGGAAGGAATGTCAAGCAAAAGTATTTGAAGGACTACCTCAAATTCAGCTTCACTTGGCAAGAAAAAGAAGGTGTGGATTTGCCGCAATATGTTATTTGTTTCAAAGTCTTGGGGAATGACTCAATGAAGCTGGCTAAGCAGAAACTCCATCTCAAAGAGTGTTATCCAAACTTGTTGCAAAAGGATGAAGATTATTTTGAGCGGCAGTTATCAGGTCTGAAACAACAGCACCTCGATTGAACAGGTGCATTCTACAAAAATACAAGCAGTGCAGTGACCACTTCCTAAACTGTTGCATACAAAGTTGCACAGGCCAAAAAGCCTCACACCATTATAGAGCAACTTGTGCTCCCCTGCGCAAAAAAGATGGTGCGGCTAGTTCTTGGCGAGAAAGCGGCAAGGAAGCTGAGTGATATATCTGTCTCTAACGACACAATATCGAGATGGATAAATGAGTATCACAGATCAGTGAACAAGTTGTGGATGAAATAAAGAAGTCTCCATTATTTGCCAGACAATTGGATGAACTGACCGATGTCGCATTGTGCTCTCAACTATTAGTGTTCACTCGATATATGGCTGAGGGAGACTTCAAAGATGAGGTTCTTTTTTGTAAGACTCTAGATACCACCAAAGGTTCAGGATGTGATGGAAATTAATAATTTCTTTGAAGTGCATGGTCTGGATTGGGCAAATCTTGTGGGTGTCACCACTGATGGTGCACTTGTCATGCTGGGCTCAAGATCAGGCTTCCAAATGTGGGTGAAACAGCACACTCCAATGGTAACCGGAGTTCATTGTTTCATTCATAGGGAAGCTCTGGCATCAAACACACTGCCTGATCAACTCAAAGGGTTGGTGAAAGTGGTGAATTACATCAATTCATCAATTCAGAACACCAGGAAGTTTAAAAGATTTTGCCGGGACATGAGTTCTGACTTTGATGTGTTGCTGTTCTACATTTGTGTACGGTGGCTGTCAGCAGGAAATGTACTCAGAGTTTTCCCAATTGAGAGAGGAGTTGGATTTGTTTCTCCAGACTCAAGGGAAAGAAGGATTCCGAAATGTGCTGATGCACTCAAATTTAGATTTTGCATATCTTGTCGATAATTTTGGAATCTTAAACAATCTTCAGCTGCAAATCTGTTCTCTCAAAGCATCATCAAGACTTTTCTTGACAAATTGGAATTCTGATGGTAAGAGTTGAAGGCAACAATTTGGTTCAAATTTCCATATGTGGATGCCATGCTCGGGAAAAAGAAAGCCATTCATAAGCAAATTCTCAATCATTTACAAAAGCTACAAGACGAATTCCAACCATACTTTCGGGAGGTGGACAGGACAAAGGATGGATTATCTTTCATCAGGAACCCATGTTCCAGAGGATCTGCAGGAGGAATTTTTGGATCTGAAAAAAATTATTTTGCAACCCAAGATGTGTACCAGCAGTCTACCATAGAGAAATTTTGGGCCAGCATGACCGGGAGTTACCCAAATCTGTCAGCACATGCAGTCAGATTTCTTTTTCCATTTGCATTAACTTATACGTGTGAGACGGGATTTTCATGTTTGTTGCACATTAAGTCCGAACAGAGGAATCAGCCCACAGTGGAAAGCAATATTTGTAGTGCATTATCAAGTACCACTCCGAACACTGAAAATGTGTCAGGTGAGAAGAGAATCCACGCATTAGTACTCAATAAATAAATTTCAAACCAAAATGTGTCTGCTCTTTTTAATCATGTCTCAACAAAAAAAAAAAAAAAAAAAAAAAGGGGAGGTGGTCCATATTTTTTCTCTCTCAGGCTAAAAGGAAAAGCCACCAGCCAACAGAAAACTCCTTCACATCAGAGAATATTTCATCACTTGGGGCTACATCATGCCCCTTTTTGGGGGGGGCTTTAAAAAAAAAAAAACCGCCCCCCAGACTCCCCATAGAAGTCAAATATCAGATGGGAAGATTTTATATTTTTCATTTTTTGAACCAAAAATTCTTCTATGAAGAGAGGACCCATTTGATAGTAATCCGTGTTTGATAGAGCACATGGCTGCAGATTCAGTAGCAAAATTCTATAAACACGGCAAAATGGTTTCACTGTTACATATGATTAAAAAACTACATCTGATGCTTAAACAAGATGAAAGTCAAATGAATACTTTCAAATTACACTATTTACAAGATTTTTTTAGTTTCATATTATTTGCTATTTCACTTAATTTAGTAAGTCCTGATCCAAAGCCCGAAACACACAAGGGCACAAGAAGCTTAGATCCTTTTCCCCTTCCAAGGACTGGAGTCACAAAAAAAGGAGAGATTTACTCCCTAGAATAGCCAGGTGAGGGCTGTGACAATCTACCTTTATGTGTTTGTGGTAGCACTCATGATACACTAGGCACTTTCCAGACAAGCAAAAAGAGACCATCCCTGCCCAACTCTAAGGGTGGGTGGACCAACAGAGATCAGGGAAGGGAAACAGAAAAACAAAGTACAAATCGTACAGTTTGTATACAAATGTAACGTCTAACACGTGCACAGGCTGATCTCTGAGAACTTTAGACCTATCTGAGCTAGTAGCAGTTTACAATACTAGAAAAAAATTTCTATCAATTGCATCACAAGCCTAAGATTATAAAAGGATCTTTATAACCCCATCTGCAACGAGTGGTTCGATTATAATACTGGGCCTGGACTCCTTCCCTTTCTCTGACACTATAGAAGCTGAAACACTCCCTCAGACCTACTTGGTTACACACCAGGGTGCATGAGCAGGCTTTTAACTACAGTAGAAAGAGGGTGGGGAGAGATGGGAAATTAGTTAGATAAAAATTCATATTTATTTAATTTAGAGAGAAGCCATTCAGCCCAAAACAACATAATATAGCAGAATCAAAGAAAAAATTAGGAAAATATTATACCAAAAAGAATAAAAAGCATTTTACATTCTGTGTTGTCATGATAAATATTTTAATACATGTAGGAATACATGACATCTTGTCTAGAAAAATAAGAACTGGCTCCTGTAGTCTCTCTCTCTCTCTCTCACTGCCAGTTTGCATTTCCATCAGTACAACTGCTTTCTCTAATCCCTATCACGACAACTTGAACAAGATCCCCAAAGAAAAAGGGATCAACATTAGGATTAACCCACTTCCATCCTAAAACAAGGAGAGAGGCAGGTCATCACCCACATAGCTTGAAGGGCTAAAATCTGACACACAAGCTTGGTTTTGGTTCACGGTGCATGCGACACAAGCACATCATATCTACTCTGCTTTTTCTTTTCCAGAGGCAGCACAGAGAATTTTGAAGAACATTCTGCTCTGATTCTGGCCATTCTCAAAACTCCATCTGCTCACAAAAATGGAGCCGGAGAGTGAGGACACGATACACACATCTGCTCACCATCACACGCTGACCTGAGCTGACTGCTGAAGAATACTGTCATATTAGTATCACATACATAATTCATTCACCTGTGGAACTAAGGACTCAACACCTCTTCATCAAAAAGAAACTGGAAAGGAAAGCCTCAGATTTCAGAAAATCTCCATCCTACCTAAAGACTTAATCACAGGTCAGAGATGTGCTATAAGATGTGCTAAGAACAGCAGCCACAGCAAGCAAAGAGATTATAAATAAACTCAGTGATTCTGAAGAGGGTCTGTAAAAACTCAGAGTTCCAAATTAGGTTTCAAGGTAGTAATTGCCAGTTCCATCTGAAGCCCTGCCTATACTAGTATTCCCACTGTTGCTACCACCAATGGAGTGGCAATAAGGGGCAAAGCCTCCTATAGGCATAGCTGCAGAGACAGGCCAAATTGGACATTATTTATAGCATGGAGTACAGGGAACATTTACTGGAGTAAGGGAACATTTTGCAGTTTAGAAAAAACAAATGCACAAAGAAGCTCCTTGTGACATTCCTGGTTTCACCTACCCCCAGTTTGACTTTCAATGTCTGTCTGCTTTTCAGATTGATGAGGGGAAAATATTCTTGAAGCAACATATTAAACTGCAGACCTAGACTTTCAGGCTCCACCACTGACCAGGTTATCACACTGGAAAAGCAAGAGGCAAAACGGAGCATCCAAATAAGCATCTGTTTTAAGATGTTTGGGGAAAATCCACATGTGATGCATCTTCGCTGACTGCAGTCCCTCTATGACAATTTAAACACAGTTATATCACGAATGAATTTGGCCCCTTCAATTGCCAAAATTACTCTGGGCTCAAAATCCTGTAATTCTTAAATGAGTCTTGCCTGAATGAGTAAAACTACTTTGCTCCTTGGTGATGTGAAAAATAGAAAAGACAACATAGGATTCAAAGTCAATAAGGAGTAGTGATAGATTTTTAAGTCTATGGCAATGCCAAAAATAAGCATGCTGAAAACAGGAGCAAGGACAGATTTTCAGCTACTCAAGCAGCAGCTGGCTTGGAAAGATCATTCTATCAAGTAGAAATGCTGGTTACTGAGCTTGTCTGCTTCCTCAGTGAAGAAGCTGAAAAGATCTTAAGATACTCCATTTAGCAGAAAAAGCATTCAGACAGGGCTCCTTTCTTTGCCACTTGATGATAATTAGTATTGATTTCCTTACATGCAGCTTTAGAATTTAAAGTTAGAAGAACCACCTCTTCTCTAACCAAATGAGGATGATTTTATTTTTGGAAAGAACAGGATCAGCTCTTGATATAAGCATTAAGCATATCTGAAATCATTCTAGCATCTATTTCTCAGGATTCATACCACTTGGGAGGTTACAGAAATGGTATTTCCATAAAGCCACAAGGGATATAACATAACAATGACCGTACGGGGTCAGACCAAAGGTCCATCCAGCCCAGTATCCTGTCTACTGACAGTGGCCAATGCCAGGTGCCCCATATGTATGTAAAACAGGATAGCAGAAACAAGGGTGTGTCCTGATGTTCTTCTGTAGACTGATCTGATAGGGAAAGGGGTTCAAGGAACCTGCAGCCTAAAATGGAACTATATAGCATACATACATTATATATCAGAAAAAAACAAAAAGCCTATTTTAAAGGAACCATCCTCGATGAGGTTCTTATGAGCAGTGCGGAAAACTGTTGGAACATGAAATAAAAGGCTATTGCATAATGCATATGTACAGGCAACCTTAATGCAGGAATTTCCTACTCTGAGTGCTTGACTTTGCAACAATGATACATCTTAAATGTAGATTTTTATAATTCCATCTTCTGGGTTTTTTTAAATTAAAAAAAAAAAACACAAAACAACACACACTCCATCAAGTGGAATCATATTCACCCCTAACCTCACCGAGTCATAAGCAGGATGGGGATCTTTGACCCACAGCATAGTCCCCTACCACTTTAGCTAACGGAGTAACTGGTACCAATAGAAGAGTGTTATCTTTTTAGATCAGTGGTGTCCAATAGAAATTCAATGCTAGCCACACTTGTGGTTTTGAATTTTTCTTATCCGCCACATTATAAAAAAGGATTAAAAAACAAAACAAACATTCTACAAACAACATTTCAAATTATTTTTTATTAATATCAAAAATAAGTAGATACTACAAAAAAATAGTTACTACTAACACAAAATTACTTCAGTGTGACACTTTTCATCCATCATACTTCATCTGTACTTGGATTTTATAAAATCTACTGCAGAAAAAGTGGATTCACAGACTCACGCATTGCTCATGCATTAGACACAATTCAACAGCTATTCGCCACATGTGACTACTGGCTAACGTATTGGACACCGTTGTTTTAGATGGACCTGCCACTATAAGGGGATGAAACAGATTTTGCCAGTACACAGAGTGGGACATGAGGAACAGTGTGGTCTTGTGGACAGGACAGCAGAACACAATCTGGGAGGCCTGGATTCTACTCCCAACTCTGGTCACTGACCTACTGTGTGATCTTGGGCAAGTCACTTCATCCCCTCCCATTCTTTATCCTATTTAGACTGTAATTTATTTGGAGCAGGGACTGTCTTTTATAAGGTGTATATTCACTATCTAGCACAATGGGGTTCTGGTCTCAGTTAGGGCCTGTAGGCACGATTGTAATATAAAATAAATAAGTGAAAAGTGAGGTTTTAGTTGTTTCTGGAAGGTGAAGATGGAAGGAACTTGCCATACACCAGGGGCCTATTTTAGGCATCTGGGGTGCTGCACAAAGTGGTACCATGACAGGAGTGAGAGGAGGAGCCATAAAAGGCAGCAAGGTGACGAATCTCTGGTAAGGAGGAGTAAACTGAGAGCAGAACTACATGCCAGGACAAACTTATGAAGAGTTTTAAAGGAAAGGAGAAAGTTCAACTATTACTCTAAATTCATTTTAATCTATGTATGAATTATTTTGGTGATGGCTCTTCAATAATCTTATGCATTTTTAAAAGCGAACATTCCAGTTCACTTTCAACATTTATCCTTAATCAAAAACTACATACATTGGCATTTTTCTTTGCCATGTGCAATTCTTTCATTTCTTGAATTTTACAGCGTTTCTACTGTTTAAAATAAATCAGGTGGGTAAGAGCAGGAAAAGTAGTAAGTGAAGCAATATATAAATACAGAAAATGTTGGCACGGGTTAATGGAAAATTGATGGAGTCTCTTCAAAAAGAGCTTAGAAGGACAGAAGTATTCTTCTCTGACCAATTATTAAGGAAACTATAAAGAAGAGCATCCCCTCAGAAGTGACATTATTATAGATAACTTGCAAGAAAAGAAAAAAAATCAGGGCTAAATTAAGCTATGTTGGTAAGTGTCTGTAACCACACAGATCTCAATGAAATTTTACTCAGTTATACTAAGACTGAGTTAGGGCTCTACTCTTATATCGCATAACATAGCTTCAAATTTTAAGCTTTCCTTAGTCAGAAAAAGTCTGATAACTTGGAGCATTCAGGTCTATAGACTTAGCCATATCTTTACTGCCTGTACAGCATCAAGTTAAAAACAAACCAACCAACCAGCAACAGCTAACACTTGTCACAACCCAAATACCATATGTAGAAATATATTACAGTTACTCTGAAAGAAAACAGACCAAATTCTGGCTCTTCCTAGCTCTTAACACTCCAGTCACCTTCAGAGGTATGAGAAAGGAGATGCAATTCTGGCAGCGTTGAACTCAATCAGTGATTGTGCAAGACAGGAAAATGCATTGCTTTTCTTACTGTCCATTTAAAGTTGGAAAAAAAATATCTATCAAAACACACTGGCAGAACATAGCAGGGTTTCATGAAAAGGGGGAGAGAAGGTTTGAGGGCAAAAGGCTGATATGAAAGAAAAGTACATCATCTCCTGTTAAGATGAGACTGGAATTGGTTAAATATAAAGTGAGGAGAGTGAGAGCAAATAATTCCCATAAGATTTATGTTCTGGATCTGTGTGTTTTTCCTCATCCTTCCAAAAGTTTCCAACACTACTATATGCGAGTGCTAAGGAAGGCCTCCTAACAAGGCCTTTCCAAACCTCCAGGTGCACTACATTGTACAAATATTCACAAAAGTATTTCTCCAGCCCAATTACTGTCAACACAGCCTAGTCACAGAATGAGTGGGAATAAGGAGCCATGGCAGACAATCATCCAGTTTCACACTGATTGAGATTATGAGGCAAGTATGAGACCAAATAGCCTTTACCATCCTGTCAAGTATTTGATGGTTGGACATTGCTGCCAGCCATAGGGATTTGCTACCCATAATAATTCAAAAATAATTGCCTCTTTTCTTGTAGCTTGTGATATGGAGAAGAAAAGCTTCCCGCAAACAAAAGGAGAAAAGCTGATCTTTAAAGGGGATAAAGGAGAAAGGTGGAATGTCTGCCCTTGAAGTACAAACAGGTTCAGAGACTCTCTCTTACACAGGTCTAGTGTCTCGCACAACAATTCCTCCCACAATCTAAAGGCGGCTTTAAAGTACTCATGGGAAGGAAAAAAGGTGTCAGGAGAAGATTTTACATTTGCATCAAACCCTTTGAGGATATAAACTCTTCTGCTGTATCTACACTTATTACTACTTGTGCAAAAACAAAGACAAAAGACCTCAGTTTCCTGAATACTGGACGTGACATAGGCAACGCATGAGAATCTGAGAAATCTGCCAATGAAGATCTGCTAGGAATTCATACCTGTATTGTTTATAACACCAGCAGAGCAGTGGCTACTCCAAGGTGGGGGTGGGGAGAAGTTGACACATTATTTCATCTTCTCTCTGTAATGTTCTTGAATCTAAGCTTGACCACACATGAGTAATTTAGGTGGAACTGAGTGAGGTCTGAATGCAAAGATGTCTTGGAAAGAAAAATTTAGTTATGTTTTTTCTCTCAGCTATGAGACCTGCTGATCCTTCATAAATGGAAAGGAAATAAACACTGAACTTAGAGGTTCATGTAATGCCCACATTAATGCTTATAGTACCACATTCAGATTCCATGTAGACCAAACAAATTTCTTAGGTCTTATTAAAATTTCTGCTGCTTTCTTCAATGACAGGAAAGTTTGAGAATCCAAAGGAACTGAAAGCATTGACTTAACAGTACATACCTGTCCAGTTGGCAAGGCAACCACCCATCCTCAAGACAGATCTCCTATTGGCATGGATGCTGATTATGTATAGTTTCCTCAGATTTATGCCCTTTTCCTTGCACCAGCATTGGATCTAGCCCCAGGAATTGAAATAGAACATGAAGACCGAAGTAGTTCTAGCTACTAAGAAACTGTGTCAAATAATCCAGCCCTCTCTTCAAAAAAACTTCCACTCAACAACCACACTGCTGTGCTCAGAGCTCTGGATCCTGAATTGGGCTTGAGAGAAAAGTCTGCTCTGTTTGGTTTACCAGGGCCAGAAAGCAAAGCCTTCTTGGCCACTGAAGAAGGCAGGGGAGGAAAGCAGGATGACATAGTCCTTCTCTCCAGATTTTCTGCACTGATTTGTAACGAGACATAAGCAAAGATATAAAGTTGGCTGGACAGACCTGTGAGAGCAATATTCCCTGCCACTGTTTTCCAGTGAAGGCCTCTGGAGAACTATGTTGGAATTTTGTTTGCTTACGCAAAACAGGTCTGTTCTTGGCCTGCCCATGCCTCTTCCTTAGTGAGTTGCAAACTACTTGGCTTAGAGACCATTCATCCTGCTTAACCAATACACCCTGTTGCTATCAGTTCTTTTACCTGAATTGCTGTCTGGATATCTCGCTGCACCTACTGGAATAGTCTATGTGCATCCTGAAACAGTTTGATGTCGTTTGTGCTCACTTGTCGATTTGTGCAGGTGACTGCAGTTAGATTGTCTGACATAACAACGATGTGTTTGTTTTGCAGAGCTAGCTGTAGCTCCCTTAAGACTAGGCATTTGGAGTTCCACTAGGCTACCGGTGCTGCTCTATAGACCACAGATCTTGTGTTGTATGAGTCCCCAACTGGGATTCTCAACCCATTATATTCACTGTGGTATTCATTCCTGTTCACTGGCAGAGAGGTACCATGCACGAACCACCTCTTCTGTCCTTTCCAACAAGGAATATTGGGGTGAGGGATAGCTCAGGTGCAGTTGAGGAGTAGCTCTGTGGTTTAAGCATTGGCCTGCTAAACCCAGGGTTGTGAGTTCAATCCTTGAGGGGGCCAAATAGGGATCTAGGGCAAAAAAAATCTGTCAGGGGACAGTAATTGGTCCTGCTAGCGTAGGCAGGGGACTGGACTCGATGACCTTTCAAGGTCTTTCCAGCTCTATGAGATAGGTATATCTCCATATATTTTATTATTAAGCTGTCTCTACTGGAACTGCAAGCTTAACTATTCATTGACTTTTATAACCTCAGCCATTTGAAGAGGGTCAATCTCTGGAGAGAGATTTAATACACTGCCATCTCCAGTTCTTTTGACACAATGATTCCTAGCAAGCAAAGAAGCGACTTGACTGGATTTTCAGCAAGCAATCCGAGAGAGAATAACCCACTGGATCTTAAGGACTTTCCTGACAGGGAAGCTGTACCTTTTACCTATACCTATCACCACTTTAAGATGTGTAACAGTCAGGCTCAAATTGCTCTTCCAGAAATTTACTAAAAATCTGTGTTTCTTCAGCATGAAGGGAGTGGGGAAAATCCATCGCTATCTGTCTGGCTTTCTATGATGCGGTGGGATAAGGGAGTCTGCCAGGGGGGTTTACAAAGAGAGTTAAATGACCAGTCCTTGAGACTCCTGAGCATTTTGAGTTCCATGTACCATGCCATGATTGCTCTGGTAGATAGGACAAATTCTGCTATGATTGAGAGACAATCAAAGAATTCTGCTAAAGACAGGCTTCTATTTTCTGGTCTTTATGCAGGGGGAAGGAGGAAGGGGCACAAGGGAAGAGCCATCTCTGTAAAGACTAATTTCCTTAGCTCCTACTGCCACATCTATCTTAGGCATTCTGATGATTGGATTTTTTTTTTTCCTGATAGCTGTAAGATTTCACAATCTGAAGGCCAATCTTTGTGGATTCCACAAGCCCCTGTTCTAGGGTATTCGTCCGATACTGTCAGAAGTAGGGGGTGGAATGGAGCAGCTCTGCAACTTGGAGGGTTGTTTCCCCACTCTCCACATCCCTCCTGTGCCACACCCACAAGTCCCTTTTGGCTTAACACAGGGTCCAGATTTGCCCCTTTGAGCAGATTTGAGACGTATTCTTCAACTATTAAAAATAGGAATAAAAGCAAAAGGACATCACCACTCTGAAGAAGAAAAGGAAAGGAACCTCTTACAGATCACAAAGAATCCAGATCTCTTGGTATGGGCTTGTTAAAAACAAAAATACTGCTTGGTGATATTAAACTGGAGATTTATAACACAATTAGACCTATACCTTGCTGGTCTAATACAGTGGCTGCTCGAGAAGATCAGCTCTCCTGGCTCCCTCCTCCCTGCCAATGAACATATTTTGTCCATTGGGATATAGCAATAGCCAGCCCTACGCACACACAAGAATGCAGTACAAACCCCACTACACAATCTAGACATTTGGGGTGATCGGGGGAGAAGGAAGCAAGTGGCATGCAGAGACTCATTGTAAGGTAGGAGAATCTTTTGGTTTTTCATGTCAGCAAAACCAACAAATGCTCAGGGTCTCGGGCAGTTGCCCTGTTGTCCCAGCCTAAGACAGGGTCTGATGTATAGAGGTTGCTTATCAGGCAGTGGTATATAAAGGGAAGAGTAAATAAATAAATAACCAGAAACTAATACAAACCCAGTAAGAAGTCATAAAAGAAGGAGCTTGTACTGCAACAATCCAGTCTAAGTGGTTCAGCAGAACGGTTCATCAAAATTACCCTGACACCACAGGTTCTGTAAGCATTCACCTCCCCATAGCCAGGAATACTTAGTGGATTACAACCCAGGCCTCCAGCCCTAAAAGGAAAACATCAGAACACAGGTGGATTCTGATGGAGACACAGTCTCTACTGGTACAACTTCAAAAACTGAATAAAGTCATTCAATGAGTGTGGATTCTCCTCCAGCAGTTCAATGGCGGTTTGGCTCTACCTCAGCCCCTCAGACTCACAGCTCAGTGTTTTCACAACAACTACAGAAAGTGTGTATTATAACTTATTATAAATGGAAGCCAAGGTACAGCAGCTCTTTTGTCATTTCAGAATACCTTTATTTACATTACTGCCAAGAAACGCACCTACCACACAAGTCAGCTGCTGTATTCCCTCACCCTGCCCACCACATTTCGAGTTTCCTTTACTGGAAAGGATATTGTAGAAGTTTTCCCAATTTATTAGCTGAAGGTTGTTCATCATAGCCCCTATGCTTTTCCACACATGTAGGGTGCCTTTATGCAAGAGCAGAGTTACTTCCTCACAGCTGACACAAAAATAGCAAAATCATTTATTCTACCAATTAGACCAGAAATCAAAAAATACTCCAATAGGAAGTCGGAGCAGCTAATAAAGATTCCATTTTATAATCATTTTTCCATCCAGCCTCCACTCTAAGAATGGCTTTTTGAAAGCTGCACGTAGAAATTCTGCTGCATTTAAGGGCCTATCCACATTTCCACTAACAAAAAAGCGTGTCTACTCCGATTTAAGTCTAGATTTTATTGTGAGTACTATTGTGGGCAGGGAGCACAAGCAAAGTTTATCACAACACTGTTCAGCCAGGCACATGCTTTATCATTAGTTTGACCAAGGACTTGTCTACACTTCAAATGCTACAGTGGCATCAGTGCAGCGCTTCAGTGCAGACACTCATGCCCTCCATTGGGGTAGGTAATCCACTTCTATGAGGCAGTGGCTAGGTTGATGGAAGAATTCTATACTACGCCATTCAGGGGTGTGGATTTTTCACACCCCTGTGCAACGCAATTATGATGATCTTAGAGTAGACCAAGACACAGGGATGTTAAATTAGCCCTGTCAGGTCCAAGGGAGCAGAAGTGAGTGATGCAGTTAGTGAGTTGATAAGCATCTCCAAACACACATACCTCAGTGGTAGTTTGTCCACAGCTGTCTTGAATGGCCTACCCCAATTGTTTGAGGCTTTAAATGCTTCAGATCATTTCATTCTTGATATGAGACATCCAGACTCTACCTGCAATCTTTCCTGGATGAGGCTATACACCAGTGGTTTCCAAACTATTTATGCTCAAAATCACTTTTTAAATTTAAGGGCAACCCAGGACCTACCCCGCCCCTTCCCCGAGGCCCTGCCCCACTCACTCACTCCATCCTCTGCTCTCCCTCATGCGCTCTCCCCCAACCTCATTCACTTTAACCAGGCTGGGGTAGGGATTCGGGAGGGGGTGCAGGCTCTGGGCTGAGCCTCGGGCAGGGGATTGGGGTGCAGGAGGGGGTGAGGGGTGCAAGCTCTAGGAGGGAGTTTGGGTGCAGGAGTGGACTCTGGGTTGGGGCAGAGTGTAGCGGTGCAAGAGGGAGCACAGGGTACTGGCTCAAGGCTGGGGTTCAGGGTGCAGGCTCTGGGAGAGGGCTATGGGCTGGGGCGCAGCCTCCCGCTAGACAGCGCTTACCTCCACCAGCTCCTGGTTGGCAGTGTAGTGTGGCTGCCGCTAAGGCAAGCTCCCTGCCTACCCCAGCCCCACGCCACTCCCGGAAGCGGCCAACATGCCTCTGCAGCCCTGGGGGGAGGGGTTGCACATGACTCCATGCACTGCCCCTCTCTGCAGTACTGCCCCCACAGCTCCCATTGGCCACTGCTCCTCATTCCCAGCCAATGGGAGCTGTGTGGGTGGTACTTTCAGGCAGACGCAGCATGAGGAAGGAGATCCCTGGGGTCACGGCAGGCAGGGAGCCTGGCTTAACGGCAGCCTGCTTTGCCACTGGAGATCGCAACTGACTGGTTGGTGCCCACTGCTATAGACTGTTGCCCTTTCTTCATGCTAGCCCCTCTGCACATCATGTGCCTGATGACTTTGTGGTGACATCACTAGAATTATATCCAAAGAGCTGAAGGGAAGTGCATGCTCTGAAATCCAGACAGGATAGTGGAAAGGGGACTGGCCTGGTGTAGACGCACCTCTGGTTTAATGAAGCTGCAAGATGTAAGTCAGCACTGGGTGCCAGTAATTTTTAAGGAACCCACTCCCTCTCTACCCACCCCCACCACCCCACACACACTGTGAAGAGGGAGAAGGCTCATAAGGACAGGTAAACTATTGTGTCATAAGGCTCGAAGTGGGTCCTGTTTTGGCAAAACCTAGACACTGTTGAGTCAATTCTCCACATTGTGCACATAGACACTAGCCCACCACTAGACTGTAGGAGACTCTCCAGCGCATATTCGGACCGCACTTGGCATATCAGGGCCACAATACTGACTGAACCATTGGAAATCACAATAAGCAGCAAGGGCACAATAATCGACTTGTTAAGTTGCACAAGGTGAGCATTAATGAATGTTCACATCACTGCTACCAAGGCTCTAAATAACTTCAGGCAGTCATAAGATAACATTAGTGCATGTCTTCACCATTGCAGCCACACTCATGGGACTTGTCTACACAGTACGGTAATGCTCTCGGGGCGGGTGGGGCGGGGGGGGAGATTTCTAAAGCAAACTAAATTGGTTGCATATTAACTGGAGCATATAGAGCCTACTGGTACACACGACAGGTTCCCTAGTGCGCTTTAACTGTTTCAAACAGCACTACGTTAAAGTGCACCACCAGGTTCTACACAAAATTAATACACAACTTATTAGTGTGCTTTAGAAGTCACACCCTATAGAGCACATTACCTCACCATATAGACAAGCCGTACATAGCTATCTAAAAATCATTCCAAGACACTCTGTCCAAGTTGGCATGTTGGTTTCACTGTGATACCATGTGTCCAGGAAGAAAATGTATTTTAATTTACACTAAAAAAATGAAATTCTCCAATGATGTGAAGAAAAAAAGGCTCATTTAAAATTATGTTTTGAAAACACTGTCCATAAAGAAAACTGAAATTTTTAGTTAAGTTTGAAATTTAAAACTACACTAATTTCATTTATGAAAAAGGTCATCATGCAGTAAATACTTCTCTACTCAAATGATATATACATACACACTTTTTTTAAAAAATGGACACATGCACACTGACACAATGTACTACAATGGTTTCAGAATAATAATTACAACTAATCCACAACTTAAACCCCTGATCACGCAGAGTCAGGCAGCATCTCAGACACTGGCATTCAAGATTTTTTAATTATTATTGTAATTCCACCATTAATAAGAAAATTAAACCACAAAAAATGCCCAAAACACAAGAAGTGATGAAATTCACATCTGAGGACTTGTCTATAGTGGATATTTGCCCCAGTAATAGCCATTGGTAGCAGTACAAACACCAGCCTAGACAAGGCAAAGCTCCTGTAAACCACAATTTCCACAAATGCAGCATACTCCGTTTGAAGAATGTACAAACGGCTTTACCTGTCCAGACTGGACGTTTGCACTCATGCAGGTACATATGTGCTTGAAATCCACATAGTAAACTGGGTTGAGTAAGGGTGGCATTTGGGACCTTGTGCCTTAGTGTATCAGAAATTTCCAAACAGTAAGCAAGTTTAAATATCCCATGCAATGCAATACTTAGTTATAACCAGGATGCAGTGTGGGTGAACAGGAAAAATGGTGTTGAGAATGCTGTTCAAGTCAAAATGCAACATTTCCTTGCTTTGTGGGTTTAAGTAAGACCTTCAACATAGACTCAGGCAGTTTAATAACAGATGAAATAAAATATTCTAGTGTGATAAGCCCTACAGCTAAAATTATAAATCTATAATTTGAATTTAGCTGTAATTCAGTGAATTCGTATTCCAGTCATAAAGAGAAGCCTCCAATGTGGTCAACTGTCAACAACCATTATTCACTAGACAGCTTTGTTCTGAACTAGAAGCCATGATTGCAAGCTGCGTTAATTGCTACCAAAGACAAGACACTTATAACAATCTCGCCATACAAAAAACCCTCCAAGAAGAAACACACCTCAGATAGACATTAAAGTCATATTCATCTCTATTTGCATTTTATATCCAGCAATGAAGAAATAAAAGGATCTAATGAAAACTCTGGGAAACTATTTTACACTCAATGTACATTTAATTAAATATTCTGTTCATTCGCTAATGAAAAATCTAACTGTTTAAGAAAGCTACATTCATAAGTAATGCAAAACAGTTTATCCTGAAACTACATACACTGCCACGTTAATCCTGAATTAGTTCATCCCAACTGATGTTACACACAAAATCAATTAATTCCAGTAGCCCACCTTATTTTTAAAAGAGAATCTTCATACTTCAGCAAACCTCAAGAAAGAATTTACACAAAAAACAAAAATTTATTTGTCTGATCTTTTTGAATCCGCTTAGTTATTCTGGCAGGTATGTGCATCTGCTGGAGTGTCTCTACTCACAATCAATTTCTCTGTCTGCTAGGTACTGCAATGAATTCACAATCCTATCTTTTTATAGGCTGTGAGTCTTTACACAGAAATAAGTGAGATGCAAGAGACTGAGAATTGTGGGAGAAATCCTGACTCCACTGAAGTCACTGGAAGCTCTTCCTTTCCCCATAGGATTTAACTCTAACTTCAGCAAAGATCCAGTAGAAGATAACAAACAGATGGGAAGAAACCCCTCAGTGAAACCCCAATATACATAATAGGAAATGAAGCAAAATCCATGGAAGCCATGTGAGAAGTGCCTGACCAAACTGAACAGAACAAAACAAAAAACTTTGCTCAAGAAACCATCACTTGGTGTGGACAATTTTTCATTTCTGAAGAAAGATGATGATTGTGGTGACAATTCTCCGGGACCACAGGCAGCTCAGAACTCCACGGCCAGTATCAATCTGGCTCCAAACCTCACTGTGCCAGTGATGACATACTCCTGGCAACAAATAAGGATCAGATGTCCATGCAGATATTACTGGATCCGCCACTAGAAACCAGTCCAAGTATACTGTGTCGGTTTCAAGTTGATGTGTTTGGACAATACACACCAGAGTCAGATCCGCCCCCACCATTCCTGTGAGATATCGCTCCAATATTTACCGTGGTGCCACTAGGGCATGTTCCATTTCTGGAGTGACTCGTTTCCTTTCCTTACTTTGTATGTGTTCATTTTCATGTGGTGATCTACGGTTAAGAGTGTTAATGGAATCTGGGTGAGGAAGTGCAGTGATAACAATAGTCTGATCGCAATTAACAATACTATCAACCTTTCAACTGCATGCATGGGTACATGTCACCTCAGGACAAAATGCAGAGACCAAATTCCTCGATACTTTAAATGACCGCTTCTTGGAGCAGCTGGTACAGGAACCCACAAGGGGAGAGGCAACTCTTGATTTAGTCCTGAGTGGAGTACAAGAGCTGATCCAAGAGGTAACTATAACAGCACCGCTTGGGAACACTGATCGTAATATAACAACATTTAACATTCCCGTGCTGGGAACAAAACCGCAGCAGCCCAACACTGTGGCATTTAATTTCAGGAAGGGGAACTATGCGAAAATGAGGGGGTTAGTTAAACGGAAATTGATAGGTAAAGTGACTAAAGTGAAATCCCTGCAAGCTGCATGGACACTTTTCAAAGACACCTTAATAGGGGCCCAACTTAAATGTATACCCCGAATTAAAAAACAAAGTCAAAGAACTAAAAAAGAGCCACCATGGCTTAAAAACCATGTAAAAGAAGCAGTGAGGGATAAAAAGGCATCTTTTAAAAAGTGGAAGTCAAATCCTAATGAGGCAACTAGAGAGGAGCATAAACACTGCCAAATTAAGTGTAAAAATGTAAGAAGAAAAGCCAAAATGGAATTTGAAGAACAGCTAGCCAGAAACTCAAAAGGTAATAATAAAACCTTCTTTAAATATGTCAGAAGCAGGAAGCCTGCTAAACAACCAGTGGGGCCCCTGGATGATAGAGATACAAAAGGAGCACTTAAAGATGATAAAGTCATTGCGGAGAAACTAAATGAATTCTTTGCTTTGGTCTTCATGGCTGAGGACGTTAGGGAGATTCCCAAACCTGAGCCGTCTTTTGTAGGTGACAAATCTGAGGAATTGTCACAGATTGAAGTGTCACTAGAGGAGGTCTTGGAATCAATTGATAAACTTAACTGTAACAAGTCACCGGGACCAGATGGCATTCACCCAAGAGTTCTGAAAGAACTCAAATGTGAAATTGCGGAACTATTAACTAGGGTTTGTAACCTGTCCTTTAAATCAGTTTCTGTACCCAATAACTGGAAGATAGCTAATGTAACGCCTATATTTAAAAAGGGCTCTAGAGGTGATCCCGGCAACTACAGACCGGCAAGTCTAACGTCCGTACCGTGCAAATTAGTTGAAACAATAGTAAAGAATAAAATTGTCAGGCACATAGAAGAACATAAATTGTTGGGCAAAAGTCAGCATGGTTTCTGTAAAGGGAAATCATGTCTTACTAATCTATTAGAGTTCTTTGAAGGGGTCAACAAATATGTGGACAAGGGAGATCCAGTGGACGTAGCGTACTTAGATTTCCAGAAAGCCTTTGACAAGGTCCCTCATCAAAGGCTCTTACGTAAATTAAGTTGCCATGGGATAAGAGGGAAGATCCTTTCGTGGATTGAGAACTGGTTAAAAGACAGGGAACAAAGGGTAGGAATAAATGGTAAATTTTCATAATGGAGAGGGGTAACTAGTGATGTTCCCCAAGGGTCAGTCCTAGGACCAATCCTATTCAACTTATTCATCAATGATTTGGAGGAAGGGGTAAACAGTGAGGTGGCAAAGTTTGCAGATGATACTAAACTGCTTAAAATAGTTAAGACCCAAGCAGACTGTGAAGAACTTCAAAAAGATCGCACAAAACTAAGTGATTGGGCAACAAAATGGCAAATGAAATTTAATGTGGATAAATGTAAAGTAATGCACTTTGGAAAAAATAACCCCAACTATACGTACAATATGATGGGGGCTAATTTAGCTACAATTATTCAGGAAAAAGATCTTGGAGTCATCGTGGATAGTTCTCTGAAGATGTCCATGCAGTGTGCAGCGGCAGTCAAAAAAGCCAACAGGATGTTAGGAATCATTAACAAAGGGATAGAAAATAAGATGGAGAATCTCTTATTGCCCTTATACAAATCCATGGTGCGCCCACATCTTGAATACTGTGTACAAATGTGGTCTCCTCATGTCAAAAAGGATATAATGGCATTAGGAAAGGTTCAGAGAAGGACAACTAAAATGATTAGGGGATTGGAACGAGTCCCATATGAGGAGAGATTAAAGAGGCTAGGACTTTTTAGCTTGGAAAAGAGGAGACTAAGGGGGGATATGATAGAGGTATATAAAATTATGAGTGGCGTGGAGAAAGTGATTAAGGAAAAGTTATTTACTTGTTCCCATAATAGCAGAACTAGGGGCCACCCATTGAAATTAGTGGGCAGCAGGTTTAAAACAAATAAAAGGAAGTTCTTCTTCACACAGTGCACAGTCAATGTGTGGAACTCCTTGCCTGAGGAGGCTGTGAAGGCTAGGACTATAACAGGGTTTAAAAGAGAACTGGATAAATTCATGGAGGCTAAGTCCATTAATGGCTATTAGCCAGGCTGGGTAAGGAATGGTGTCCCTAGCCTCTGTTTGTCAGAGGGGGGTGATGGATGGCAGGAGAGAGATCACTTGATCGTTACCTGTTAAGTTCACTCACTCCGGGGCACCTGGCATTGGCCACTGTTGGTAGACAGGATATTGGGCTAGATGGACCTTTGGTCTGACCCAGTACTCTTATGCATATTCCCCTGGTCTCTCTTTACTCAGACTTAGTTCTTTTTCAATCCGTCATCAGGCATTCATGACTTCTGGGACAGGGACACACCGAGTCTCGCTGCAGTCTCCAACAGTCCATCCCCAAGCCATCAAAACCGCAAAGGGTGACACCCGGAGCATGTTTTCCATTTGGCACTTTGATTTTGTATATAGAATATATAACACAAAGATTCTATATATGACCCAACATTCCAGCCCTCTCCTGACTTGTCTCTTCAATTTCATCAGATCCTTCTTTCCCTTTTCACTTCCCCCAGCTCCAAACATTCAGAACTTACCTTAAAACCTGAAGTAGCAAGAAGAGTAACCAAAACTACTGTGTCATTTCATATCTGCCCAGGTGGTCAGGAAAACATCTAACCTGATCTATAACTCTTGCCTTTACATTTCCCAGGAATGGAAATCTAATAAAGCTACTTAATCCTTATTTATGCCTTCATGGCATTTTCATCTGTACCGGTGTAACTTTTTTGTCCCTAAACCTCAACTTTCCAAGATGATGTTTCTTCATATATTTGATAAAGCAGTGCCTGAAGTTTGTGAAAAGAGAGTTGTGCCAGAAACTGCAGAATTATTCTGCCAACGGTCCTGAGAATCCAGACCATGTGTGCCTTATTTGCTCAGACTCAGGAGTATAAAATAAGCATCTCCTGCAGAGCTTGTCTTCATTGCAACAGCTAGCTTGAGTTACTCCACTGAAGCTAGCCTAGCACAAGTAAGATCCTGTCTACACTGGCAAGTTTCTGTGCAGTGAAACAGCTTTCTATGGTGTAACTCCTGAGGGGTACACACTGCCAAGCCACTTAGTGCACAGAAACTGCACAGTTGTAGCGCTCTAAAAAACCACACCCCGAGAGGCATACAGCTTTCTGTGTCAGGGCTACAGCACTGCGGTGCCAGTGTAGACACTTCGGCGATTACAGAGCTGCAATTGGCCTCCAGGAGGTGTCCCACAATGCCTGTTCTCACCTCTCTGGTCATCAGTTTGACCTCTACTGCCCTGCCCCCAGGTGACCAATCATTTCCACCCTGTACATTCCTTTGAAAATTTGAAAGTCCCCTTCCTGTTTGCTCAGTAATGCATGCAGTAGTCTCAGCACATCTTTCCAGGTGACCATGCCCACTCCACACACCAAGCAATCCCCTGCTTGGAGCGATGCTGAACCTCATCAGCATTTGAGGAGAGGAGGCTGTGCAGTCCCAGCTGCGCTCCAGCCATAGGAATTACGATACCTACAGACAGATTTCACAATGCATGACAGAAAGGGGCCATGACCGGGACCTACTGCAGTGTAAGGTAAAAGTGAAGGAGCTGCGGAACACCTATTACAAAGCATGGGAGGCAAACCACTGCTCCAGTGCCATGCCCACAAGCTGCCGGTTCTACAAAGAGCTGCATGCGATACGCGATGGCAACTCCACTGTGAAGGCCCGTATGGACACATCATTGGCTTGCATGCCAGTCGAGCGGTTCGAGCAGGAGGAGGAAATCTTGGACGAAGAGGCGGAGGGGGACCAAGAGGTTGAGGATGACTCGGAGGCCACATATGCATGCAGTCAGGAGCTCTTTTCTATCCCAGAAGAGACTAGCCAGTCACAGTTATTGGATTTTGCTGAAGTGCAAACAGGTGAGGAGGCTCCTGGTAAGTAGCTCTGATTTTGGGAATCACTGAAGCAAGTTGTTGGGGACAGGAGGGTTGCAGAAAGCAGTCTTCTCTCCCACTGCACGCCTAGTCTGGGCAGTGGAACAGGCTGTTGGTACATTCCCTCACTTCACAGGAATCTCCCTCAGAGATCTCCAGAAAACTCTCATAGAAATACTGGGCAATCCACGCCCACAGGTTCCTCAGCAGAGCTGCTTTGTTTCTTGTAACTTTCCCGTGCCTCTTTGCTCTCATGAGTTGAGGGATAGGAGGACAGAGGATGGATGACCATTGCTGTACACAGGTGAGCTGCATAGGGGCCAGAATGGAAGCCGCAGGATTGGAGAAGACCCTCCCTTAATTCCCTGCTCGCCCTCAGCAGCGAGATATCTTCCATAACAATCACATCCTGTGGAAAGTGTGGGGACAGGAATGATTATCATGCCCCCTCATAAAGTGCTGGCTCTCCCAAGAGCCACGTGCCCAGTTTACAGCAGGGTCCGGGAAGAGTGAGACCCTTCCTCAGCAGCTATTCACCATTTTGCGGGTCTTGTGGCTCATGTGTGCTTGTCTGGGGTCAGCCAATTAGCAACAGGTGTGAGAGTACTGGCTGTGTTTTAAAATCACTGAATCAGTGTTCTCTGTGTTGCAAACAGTACTGATTCTATAGAATGATGTGTTTAAACTTCACAGAGATGACCTTGGTAAACAAAGAGGGAGGCTGGACATCAGCAGCTAAACTGCTGCGCAGAATTAGAAAGCGGCCAACAAGAACTAAGGAGAACTTTCTGCATGATGATATGATGTACTCCACCACCGAGAAACAGGAATTGAAAGAGTGGCAGGACAGCGAGAAGAGGGACCGAAAGGAGAACGCAGCACACCAGAATGAAGCCATAGAGCAGCTCTTAAATGTTATGAAGCACCAAGTGGACATGCTTGAGGTGATTCTAGCTCTTCAAACCTAACAGCTCTGTCTGCCCCCTACTCCCACTACCACTGTCGTAAAACTTTTTGCCATGCGCCCACACACACACACTTATCAGCTTATTGGCTCCAGTCTATATCCGTGGCATTCCACTCCTCCCTCCTCACAGTCCAGCATTGTGGACTCCCACTACACTTAACACCCACCCTTCTGCAGTTTGGCCCTACTGAAGTACAGCACTCGCTGCATTGTACTCTAAAGGAGAAGGCTGGGTACGATTCCTGGGACATATACAAATCTATAGCCATCCTGGGACCCCTTCTCCTCTTGAGATCTTCCTGTATCCCTCCCTGCTGATGAATTTTTCTCATTTGACTCTTCTCCAGTTGTCGTCTTTTATTAAAAGAATTGTGCTGGTTTGAAAGCAATCCTTATTCCAGGCCTGCACAACATACAGCCTGGGGGCCACATGTGGCCCGCACGGGCTCATTGTGCAGCCCGCGGGAGGTGAGTAGGGGTGGGGCAAGCCAAGTGGCAGGGTGGGGGGGAAGCAGATGGAGGCAGGGTGAGGGCAGGGCTTTTCGGCCCACAGCTGGGTTTTTTGCAGTAATATGGCCCATGCTGCTTTCCGAATTGTGCAGGCCTGCCTTATTCTAAAGAAAAGCAAAAGAGCACTGCAAAGCAACATACAATTATGTCAAGACCCCTTTTTGCATCTTGTGCACCAATCACCTCCTAGCATTACAAGCACTGCAATCCTGAGCATAGCAACAAATAGTGGCTTTCACCTTCAAATTGCTGCCTCAAGTCATCCCTGATCCTTATGGCCCCACGCTGTGTCCCACTGATAGCCCTGGTCTCTGGCTGTTCAAACTCAGCCTTCGGGTGCTGAACCTCTGTGGTCCAACCCTGACTGAAGCTTTCACCTCTCCTTTCACAAATATTATGGAGAATATAGCATGAGACTATAAGCATAGGAATATTGTCATCAACAAGGTCCAGCGTCCCATAGAGACATCACCAATGGGCTTTTAAATGACCAAATGCACAATCAGACATTCTGCACTTGCTCTGCCTGTTGTTGAACTGCTCCTTGCTACTGTCAAGTTGCCCTGTGTATGGTTTCATAAGCCATGGCATTAAGGGGTAGGTGGGACTCCCAGGATCCCAGTGGGCATTTCGACTTCCCCTACAGTGATCTTCTGGTTTGGAAAGAAAGTCCCTGCTTCCAACTTCTTCTACAGGACAGTGTTCTGACAGCAGTAACATAGCAAAATCTCTTGTTAAAAGTAATTGTATATAATCTGATATCAACAGGAAGTAGGTCTGCTGAGTAAAAAGATACTTGTAAATACTAACTCTTCAGACCACACTGTAAGCAGGTGGAGTTCTCATCCTGCTCATGCAATAGTACACACACCCTGATACTATCCCCTTCTTGAGGGTTTTTCTGATAACAGAAACCTCAGCCTATATTTAGCTTTTTCTAGAGTTTATCCTTACCTGTTAATTTCCTCTGAAATAGGGCATGTCTTTACTGCATTATTAGCTCAAGCTATAGCTTGAGTCTTGCCCCAATCTGATTCCCATCCACACACAAACATCTGAAGGTCCACTTAAGTGGTTCTTTAAGCTTGAGTGAGCTAGCTGGCTGGTCAGAGCGTGTAGGTTGAAGCTTGTCTCTTGATGATTCTGGAGCTTGTAATGCATTGGGGATGCAGCAATTGAATTACAACTCATCAGATTCTAATCCAGTTACTCTGAGTTCAATCACTTGGTGTAGCTTCCGTTTGGCAGCATGGTAATACTTGGAACTCTACACTGGCAGAGCTACAGCATCCCTCAGAGAGCACAGAAGGGAACCAGTTGTTGTGCATTCACACTGAGAGCTGACTGCACAATAGTGTGTTCACACTTGTGGCACTTGCAGCAATCTTTGGAGCGGTGCACTCTGGGCAGCTATCCCACAGAGCATTTCTTCCTCTTCTGCTGCTAAGACTTGTGGAAGGCAGGGGACAAGGATGTTGCAGCGCATCCTGGGTCCTGTCCCAATGCCCCGTGATGCATTGCTTCGCATCCCAGCAATACTGTGCTTCCGTCCACATTTGGCACCATTTTTCAATATTTTATGTACTGCACACCCTGCCTCTTTTGGACAGCAGGAATGGATCCCGAACTGCTGACCAGTATGATGCTTGCTCTGACCAACACATCATTAGTAGAAGTGGAGTTATTCCTTAAACTACAAACGCAAGAGGAGTGCGACATTGATCTCGCCACATGTAGTAGCTATGACACTAGATTGCTTGTGGCATTCATGGAGGTGCTGACCACAGTGAAATGCCACTTTTGAGCTCAGGAAACAAGTACTGAGTGGTGGGATCACATTGTGATGCTCGTCTTGCCTGTTGAGCAGTGACTGCAGAACTTTCGCATGAGGAAAGCTACGTTCATAGGATTGCGCTGAGCTTGCCCCAGCCCTGTAGCGCAAGGACACAAGAACGAGAGCTGCCCTGTTGCGGGAGAAGCACGTGGCAATTGTAGCGTGGAAGCTGGCTACTTCAAACCGGTTAGCGACTGATCAGTAGCAGTATGGAGTGGGAAAGTTGACCGTTGGAGTCATGTTGATGAAAGTGTGCAGGGCCATTAATTGCATCCTGCTCCAAAAGACTGTGATTCTGGGCAACATGCATGACATTGTGGATGAATTTGTAGAAATGGGCTGCCCTAACTGTGGAGGGGTGATAGATGGCACATACACTCCAATTCTGGCACCAGAACACCTAGTCACGAGTACATTAATCACAAGGGGTGTTTCTCAATGGTTCTCAAGGCGCTTCAAGGACATTAACGCAGGCTGGTCCAGAAAGGTGCGTGATGCTCTTGGACAGTGACTGAGATTCTCTTTAGGCTTGCACAAGGACAGCATTGATAACAGGGCCCTATGAAAGGAACTTATCTTTAATTATGCCCTTTACTATAACTGTGCAATCCCACTGAAGGCCTTAAGGTTGCACAGCTACAATGGAGGGCAGAACTTCATCTGGAGAACATTTCTGGCGATGCTACACAAGCTCAAATGAACACAACTTCACATTCAGATCTTACACTGGTTCTGCAAGGCTGGCAAATTGGAGTAGGGCTCCTCTAAGATCAATGCAAAAATATATGGTTTCTAATAGAACTGTATCCCTTTGCATTTTCTCCTAGCCAGCTGTAGCTGAATCCTCAAAAAAAAGGATGGGGCTGAACTAGATTTTTTTTTCTATCTTGGAACAGTACTTCTAAAAAAAAACCACAACAGTTGCCAGTTACTTCCATTAGCCTAGAAGCTTGAATGGAAGACAGCCTAAGACACCAGACGAAAAAAGCCAGGCTATATATTAATCAAGGAGACTCCATAGACCAGCATTTAGAGGATGGGGGTGGGGACGAAATATATGCAGAGAAAGGGGAGTGAGAATTAAGAAGAAAAGATGAATGAAAACATTCCAGACCTTGAGATTCCAGTGAAATAAACCTACAAAGTGGTGTTGCAATCCAGGAAATCAATTAACTTCCCATCACTCCTAAAGGTAAGTTAACTTCACAGAAAACTATTCAATAGGAGAAAAAGCAGACTAGGAAGTGAGAAAAAGATTTAGTCTGGAGAAGTCAGAGACAGCATTCATGCACAACATTCTGCTGAAGTAATTTAGTGTGTGAAAGGGTAACACTGAGGTCTCTTTCTGCAAACAAAGTGATGGAGTAGCATGTACTGTGTGAACTGTGAGCGTCCTGGCTAGACTGAAGACAAAGTACCATGAGTCTGCAGTGGGCAGGTGAAAAAAGCAGATGGCTGAGACACAGAGAAGTGAACGGAGGGAAAGCCATGGAAACACACTGGATATTTAGCAAAAACAATGAGTCCTTGTGGCATCTTACAGTATGCCTACACTATGAAATTAGGTTGATTTTATAAAAGTTGATTCCTCAGAACCAATTTTACACAGTCGATTGTGTGTGTCCCCACTAAGCACATTAAGTCGGCAGAGTGCATCCACAGTACCATGGCTAGTATCAACTCTCGGAGCGGTGCGCTGTGGGTAGCTATCCCACAGTCCCTGTAGTCTCCGCTGCCCACTGGAATTCTAGGTTAAGTTCCCAATGCCTGACGTGGCAAAAACATTGTTGTCGGTGGTTTTTGGTACATATCATCAGTCTCCCCTCCCTCCCTGAAAGCAATGGCAAACAATCATTTTGTGCTTTTTTTCCTGGGTTACATGCAGACACCATAGTACTGCAACCATGGAGCCCAATTAAGATCACCGCTGCAGTTGTGAGCATTGTAAACATCTCACACATTATCCTGTAGGATTTGCAGAACTGGGCAAGGAGGCGACAACAGCACGATGACAATAGTGATGAGGACATGGACACAGACTTCCCTCAAAGCATGGGATGTGGCAATTTGGACATCATGGTGGCACTGGGCCAGGTTCATATCATGGAACGCTGATTCTGGGCCCAGAAAACAAGCACAGACTGGTGGGACCACATAGTGTTACGGATATGGGAAGATTCCCAGTAGCTGTGTAACTTTCGCATGCGCAAGGGCACTCTCATGGAACTTTGTGACTTGTTTTCCCCTACCTTGAAGCACAAGAATACCAAGATGAGAGCAGCCCTGCCAATTGAGAAGCGAGTGGCGATAGCCCTCTGGAAGCTTGCAATGCCAGACAGCTATTAGTCAGTCAGGAATCAATTTGAAGTGGGCAAAGCTACTGGGGGGCTGCTGTGAACCAAGCAGCCAAAGCAATCATTGACCTGCTGCTATCAAGGGTAGTGATTCTCAGAAATGTGTAAGTCATAGTGGATGGCTTTGCTGCGATGGGGTTCCCTAACTGTGGTGGGGCAACAAATGGAACGCATATCCCTGTCTTGCGACCGGACCACCATGGCAGCCAGTACATAAACCACAAGGGGTACTTTTCAATGCTGCAAGCACTGGTGGATCATAAAGGACATTTTACCAACATCAACGTGGGATGGTTGGGAAAGGTGCACGACACTTGCGTCTTCAGGAACTCTGGTCTTTTTGAACAGCTACGGAGAAGGACTTACTTCCAGACCAGAAAATTACTGTTGGGGATGTTGAAATGCATATAGTTATCTTCAGAGACCTAGCCTACCCCTTAATGCCATGGCTCATGAAACCATAAACAGGCAGCCTGGACATTAGTAAGGAACAGTTCAACTATAGGCTAAGCAAGTGCAGAATGGTGATAGAACGTGCATTTGGATATTTAAAAGCTCGCTGGTGCTGTTTGCTCACTAGGTTAGACCTCAGCAAAACCAATATACCATTTGTAATTGCTGCTTGTTGTGTGCTCCACAATATCTGAGAGTAAAGGGGAGACATTTATGGCAGGGTGGGAAGTTCAGGCAAATTGCATGGCAGCCTGTTTCACACAGCCAGACACCAGGCTGATTAGAAGAGCACAGGTGGGTGCACTGTGCATCAGAGAAGCTTTGAAAACCAGTCTCACGACTGGCCAGGCTACGGTGTGACAGTTGTGTTTGTTTCTCTTTGATGCAAACCCACTCCCTTGGTTGACCCTAGTTCCCTGTAAGCCAACTGCCCTCCCCGCTTCGATCACAGCTTGTAAGGAAATAAAGTCATTATTGTTTCAAAACTATGCATTCTTTGTTAACTGGATTAAAAAAATAGAGAGATCACCCACACTACCTTGTGAGTTGAGTGAGGGAGGAGGGAAGGAACAGGTGGAATGGGGGAGGAGGAAAGGACAAGGCCATACTACAAATCAAATCTTAGGGTATGCCAGCCTTCTGTTGCTTGGGTAATCCTCTGGGGTGAGTGGCTGGGTGCCCGGAGGGCCCTCCCCCCCACACATTCTTGGGCATCTGAGTGAGGAGGATATGGAACTTGAGGAGGAGTGCAGGCAGCAGGCAGGAACTACAGTGGCAGTCTGTGCTTGGGCTACCTTTCCCGCATCAGATCCACAAGACACCTGAGCATGTCCATTTCCTCCCCCATTAGCCTGAGCATGGCATCCTGCCTTCTCTTATCCCTTCACCCCTCCCCTCACTGCATGGCTATCATCAGGGATGGTCCCTTTCAGCCAAACACAAACAGCTCAGCATGAATGGGCACCTCTGAATGTCCCCTTAATATTTCAACCAGGTGACCATGAATGATATCACTCTCCTGAGGCTAACAGATACAGATAAAAAATGAATGTTACTTGAATGCACCCAAAACCCAGGAACATTCACTGCCATGATTTGTGCTGCAATGATTCCAGACTACTTGCTACTGGCTTGCATGGTAAAGTGTCCTATCATGGAGGACAGAATAAGGCAGCCCTACCCAGAAACCCTCTGCAAAGGCTTTCACAGTACATCCAGGAGAGCTTCATGGAGATGTCCCTGGAGGATTCCTACTCCATTAACAGACTTTTCCCAGTAGCTGTACTGGCCGCGAATGCATCCCAGATCTTCAGGGCAAATGAATCATTAAACACACTTGCTTTTAAATCCTGTATTGTATTTACAAAGGAACACTTACCAGAAGTGCCTTCTCCAGCTTCATGGTCTGGGAGCCAGCCTTGGGAGTGTATTGGCTCCAGGGTGATGAACAGTTCCCGGCTGCTGGGGAGAATGGATTCTCTGCTTGCCTGATGTGCACTCTCCTCCTCCACAAAATCCTCCTCCCTGTTGCGTGAGACTCCCCGCTTGCAAGCATCCACAGACATTGGTGAGGTAGTGGTAGGCCCCAGCCCCCCAGAATTGCATGTAGCTCATCATAGTAGGGGCATGTATGGGGCTCTGACCTGGAAGAGCCTTTGCCTCCTTTGTTTTTTGGTAGGCTGCCTGAACTCTTTAATAATCACATGGCACTGCTGTCTCTCCCTGGAGTAGTCTCTGTCCATCATGCCCTGGGAGATATTGGCATTTCATCTTTTTGAAGGGAGTTCTGCCTGCACAGATTCTTCTCCTCATACACCAATCAGATCCAGTGTCTCCTGTTCGGTCCATACAAGAGCTCTTTTGTGATTCTGGAACTGCATGGTCACCTGTGCTGATCAGCTCGCTATGCTGGCCAAACAGGACATGAAATTCATAAGTTCCCGAGGCTTCTCCTATCTACCTGGCTAGTGCATCTGTGGTCACAATGGAGCACTTTGGGATAGCTCCCAGAGGCCAATACCGTCAAATTGCATCTACACTACCCCAAATTCGACCCAGCAAGGTTGAGTTTAGCACTAAACCCCTCACCGGGGAGGAGTACCAAAGTTGATTTTAAGAGGCCTTTAAGTCGACGAAACGGGATTCGTTGTGTGGACAGATTGAGTTTAAAATCGACCTAACTCAACTAAATTTGACCTAAACGTGTAGTGTAGATCAGGGCTGAGACACTAACAAATTTATTTGGGCATAAACTTTAGTGAGCTAGAACCCATTTCATCAGGTGCATGGAGTAGAAAATACAGTAGCAGGAATATTTATAAAAAGATGGGAGTTACCCCCTTCCCTCCACCTGGTAGGGCATCAGTCTAATGAGACAATTCGATTAACAGTAAAATACTAAGGGAAGAAAAATCACTTTTGTAGTGGTAATGAGGGTGGCCCATTTCAAACAGTCGACAAGAAGGTGTGAGTAACAGTAGGGGGAAATTAGTATAGTAAAATTAGGTTTTGTAATGACTCAACCACTCTCAGTCTTTATTCAGGCCTAATTTGATGGTGTCCAGTTTGTAACAGGCAACAACCACCCCATGTATGAACTCCTATATCTACAGAATCACTGCAGCTAGAAATAGATTGTAAAGGGCACGCAGAAACTTCAGACCTTAAACTCTGCTTTTCAACTCATTCTTTCCACTGAATTAGTGACCCCAAGGAGAATAACAACACTTCTGAATTAACACTGGCATTTATGAGAAAGGGAAACAGATATTTCTGGGACACTTGCTGCTTTTCATAACGGCAGTTTATATCTTTAGCTTTGAGTGAAGCTCTGCAGATAACACATTTTTCAACTTATTGTTGGACATTTCCTCCAAAGCTTTATGCCATAATAAGATACTCAGTCAAAGGATAATCCAGTTAATGTGTATGAGAACTACTTTGCATTAAATTAAGTCTAATGTTCTGAGGGGGGAAAAAAAAATATCACTGTTCTTCCATAAATAATGTGATTACCTGAAGTAAAACAGAATGGTCAATAAACCATTCCTCAATAAGATGTCACAAATAATGAAGGTAAAAACATTTAAAATCCATGACAGTATTTCAGTAATGACATTCTAATTTTGCTTGAGATGATATTTCTATAACTATTTTCAGTTTCTTGGAGTTGAAACTTTTCTGGATTAAGAAGAAAAAAAATCATTCTGTGTATTTGTTTTAGGGTTGTTTTTTAAAAATCAGTTCCGCTGATTTTAAATTATCCAACTATGGGGAGGAAAATGCGAAATAAGGGTTGAAACAGAGAGGGTAAAGAAAAAAATTACACAGAAAGATGTACTGAATACTATAAAGCAGTAACTTTTTGCACGATAAAATGTAGTACTTATGTTCACAGGGTAGATAGCCCTTAGTTTAAATACTGAAAGCACTGAAATTGTTACTTTTGTATTATTGCATTTTGGACTTTAAGTTTAATAAACGTAAGGATTTTCTGTTGAAGACAGAAAAACTATTAACTTTAAATAGTTTGTTTTTTAAATGTCAAAGTTGATACAGACGAAGACCTCAGTGATGAACTGTGCCTTGTTTGAAGAAGAGTGTGGGGTTTTTAAAGCTAGATTTCTTAATATATCTGAAAACTGTTATACATATATGCAGAAGATTGCTTACCTAAATAGGCAAGGAAAGTAAAGAAGTTTGATACTCTGGAACTTCTGCAGTTATCCCTGGAGATCTTTAGAAAATTTACACAACCTGTTCTCTCACCCTTTGCCTGTCTTCATCCCTTTTAAAAATGTATTCTATTTGAGACAGGAACTCTCTCTCTCTTTAGAGTATATATCTTTTTATAAAGAGTTCGGACCTATTGTGCTCTGAGCCTTAACCAATGACTCTACCACTCTCTGTTTATTATTTCAGGAAGACACTAGGCAGCAAGACCTCACCTGTGTAAGTTGTCAGTGAGAAATTAACATCAGAAGCTCAGGATCTCCCACTGGCAGTTTGAGGAGTCCCTCTCTTTCTCCTCCACTCCTCAATGGAGGCATTTATGGTTAAAATAAGAGTTGAGTTTCTTTTTTAATACTAATGGATAGGTCCCTACCAAATTCACAGTTCATTCTGGTCATAGTCATAGGATTTTTTAAAATAACAAATTTCATGATTTCAGCTATTTAAATCTGAAATTTCATGATGTTGTAATTGTAAGGGTCCTGGCTCAAAAAGGAGTTGGGGGAGGGGGTGTCACAAGGTTATTTGGGGGAGGAGGGGTTGCAGTACTACTATCCTTACTTCTGCACTGCTGTTGGTGGCGGCCCTGCCTTCAGAGCTGCGCAGCTAGAGAGAGTGGTGGCTGCTGGCTGGGAGCCTAGCTCTGAAGGCGGAGCTGCTACCAGCAGCAGTGCAGAAATAAAAATGGCATGGTATAGTATTGCCACCCTTACTTCAATGCTGGCTCAGGACCCCCAATTTGAGAAACGCTGGTCTCCCCCTTGAAATCTGCATAGTACATGGGAAAGTACACAAAAGACCAGATTTTACAGATTTTGACATGTTTTTCATGGCTGTGAATTTAGTAGGACCCTACTAATGGATTAGGTATCTTGTTCCAAGTATCTCAGGCTTCAGCCCCAATAGTCTGCTCCTGATAAGAGCTGGCTTGAGGCACTTTAAAATGAATGGAGAGAAGAAAGAAAAAGAGATGTACTTGCAGACTGCAGTGAAAAGAAGCAAATCTAAAAGTGCTAATGCCAAGATACAAACACATTGTCTACCAACATCAGCATCTTCACAAAGAAAGACTATGCCAATTAAGTTGACTGCAGAGGGCACATTGATGGGTTCTGAACACACAAGTTCATGCATCTTACTCCAGTAAACACTCTCTTTGGCTCTTCTCCCAGGCAGTTTATTACTACTGGCCTCTGCTATTTCACCCAAACATGCAATATCCCTACTATACAGGGTGGATAACAGCTATTGAAGAATAACCTGCTGCCTTGCAAATAAAATCAGATTTTTAATCTGCACAATGCGGTTAAAGTTGGGTCCATTGTGGTGAGAATATAATCCATCTATTTTGCTCCAAGACATCTAGTTGGGAGACAAAAGGTATTTCAGCTGGTCAGCCTACTTCAAGACATTACCAGCTGCTGCTTTAATCAGTGAGGCAGTTTGTTTCTATAACTGGGTGGCATATCAAAGATGATGATTTGGGTTTAAATTTCATTTAAAAATCAACTTATGGGATAAGAACCATGCTCCCCAGTCTATTTAGCTAAAACTGTAGGCTGCTGACAATCTGGAAGGGGATGGGCACGCTTGCAATACAGAAGCCACATCAACGGAATACATATGCATAGAAAAGAACATATACTGACCTGGAAAGGTTACTAACAGAACTAGAAAGCAAGACCCTGGAGGCAACCCCATTTGTAACACCCTTGTATCTCAGCTAGCAATTTTCAAGGAATCCTTCTTCCTAAGAATCTCCATGTAACCAGCAAATCACTTTATGGAACTGCTGCTAATATCAATTCTGGAGTTTTAAGTGAAGCTGACTAAATAAAATTTCTCCGATTGGAGGTTGGTAAAAATTCCTCTTGGAATATGGAGGGTGTCCATATTGTGCATACATCTGTTGTTTTGAATGTAACGGACTTGAAATACATTGGTAAAATGGCTAGTTCTATAAGCTAAGGTTCTAGTCAGCACTTCAGTGAAAAACCTCTAAGGAAAAGGGACTGCAGAACACTTATTTTTTCTGTGAAGAAACCCTCTTGCTTAGAGGCTTCAGAGAATGCAACTACTTATCGACAAAGCAGATTATCCTTTAGCTCAATAGGTAGCCCCACTGATTTTGGATACAAAACAATTCCAATTAAATTCCTTTTCGAATGGATTCCTCAGCAATAAGGAGAACCCTTCATTTGATGTTTACTTTCTAATTTTTACTAATTCTTGCTAGAATGCACTTATTTCATTAGTTCTTATTATAGTTATGGTTGAGATGGCACTCGTTCTATGCTTTTATTCTTAAGCGGTTTAAGCTGTAACTAAGACATGAAAGATTTCAGTCCCCAAAACACTTGTTCTCAGCCCAAAAGTTAATTTTATTTGAAAGACTGAAAAATCTGCTTGCTCACTTGACATTTATACATATTCAGATAAATTCAAGTGCATTATTAATACATGTCTTACTAAAAACCCATCTTAAAGATTTAAAAAAAAAACAGGAAAATTAAATATGCTAACATCTCATTAGAGTTAAAATGGCAAAACTATCCAAAATTCAAAGTTTAGAGGCTCTGGAAACCATCTCCCAGCCACATTGCATATGTGTATTAAGCTTCACACTACACATGGAAATATTTATACAACACCATAAGTGTGCATGACAAACACTTTGCAAAATAAGACCACAATTCCTGCTCCAAAGATTTTATAATTTAACTCAGACAAAAGGCATAAGGCAACAGTTCGGGTACAGGACAGTGTGAAGCCACTACTGATGAGGAAGACATCAGGTAATGGGTTTTACATACTCCCTGCCCTTGGCACTTTGTCTTATTTTTAGACGGCAAGATGTTCATGGCAGGGACTGCTGCTTAGTATACATTTGTACAGTGCCTAGCACAACACGAGCACAGCTAGAAACAGATACATAGGAGAATGGAAGGATCTGAACGAAGACGAAAGGGCGCTTGGACAAGCAGTGATTTTTTTCTAAGGCTTCCATGACCCTGCGGTATCGGGAGTAGGAGGTGGCACAAAGGAGGCATGAAGCTCAGAGTGGGAGCAGGAGGCAGAGACAGCAATAAAATTAAAAAGGAAGGAACTAGAAAGGAGAGTGGGAGGAACAAGAGCAAAATGTGAGCAGGGATCTGGTAAAAGCACAAGAAGCTAAATAAGAAATGGAAAATATTGCATATGTGCAAGTGGGTCTGAGTAATAGTTGCCGTGGAAACCATAACTTTGAATTCTGTTGCTGAAAACCTAGTAGTTCTATCGATCTAGTTATTTATACCATGCTCATGGCTGCAGCAGGAACACCTAGTTCTTGAATAATTGACACTGGGTAGTGTAGTTTATCAATTAGTGAATACTGCAATGAATAGCTGTTAAATCCAGTATCAAACCGTTCTTTTCAACTTCTCTTGAACCTGATATCACATAGGGTAATGGGGGATTATTCTGCATTCAGAGTTACTGAATGGTTATGCTGCAGAGCCACAACAAATGATTCTGAACACATCAGGAAAAGTGTATAGTAAATTGTTCATGTCTTCCTCTTCCAAAAACGGACCCTAGAGCTGGGTCATTCAATAGATTAATCTGTTAGAATGGATTTCTGTAAATCCTGCTTAATCAGTGAACCCTAAGAGACTTCTTAAAGCAGCAGTTTGTCAACTTGCTTATTTTAACCCAAAACACACTCAGCATTGTTTGAATAAAAACGAGGAGTATAGTGGCACCTTAAAGATTAACAGATTTATTTAAGAATAAGGTTCTATGGGTAAAAACTCCGTGCAACTGAAGAAGTGAGATCTGAAGAAGTGGGCTTTTTACCCACAAAAGCTTATGCCCAAATATATCTGTTAGTCTTTAAGGTGCCACCGGACTCCTTGTTGTATTTGTGGATACAGACTAAGACAGCTACCCCTCTGATAATTATTTGAACACACACACAGCCAAACTCTAAAGCCCTGGTCATTACTCAGGTCATATTTTCATTAAAGCTAAGGTGACTTTTACCTGTGTAAAGACCGAGTAAGGACACCAGAATATGGCTATTCATGATACACAAAGACAACACTCAAGATCACTAATACAAAACCAGAGCAATGAAAGGCCACAAGAGCAAGTTATCCTGTTGGAAGAGGTATTAAATCCCATGACCACAAACGTCTAATGCAATAGAAATCCCTACCCTAGCATGTCCCTCAACTCTCCTTGAGCTATGCTTCTCACAAAAATTCCTACACCCTTAATAGGACTAGAGTAGCCCTTGTGTGGGCATCCTCATAACAGAGGGGCAAGTCCTGCATATGAAATTCCTCCTCTTTATGCATAACTGGTAGAAAATCTTTGCTCTCTTCACAATTTAGAGAAGATTCCTCCTACCCAAAAAGTGCTGATGTAGTGACCTTGCTCCTAGCAAAGTACTGTAGAATGTCATTCTCGAAACACACACATTGAGTCAGTCCAATTATTATTATTTAGTAGCTGTCAAGGCCCCCACCAAGACGAGGGCTCCATTATACTAGGCACAGTACAAACACATAGCAAGAGGCAATCCCTGAAAAAGAGACACTACAATCTAAACAGACTAAAAACTATCCACTAGATTACACTGCATCTTTATGAGACCAACTGCCATATGTAGTATGATAAGAGCAATCTGGTTGAATAAATTGACTCCATCTAGCAAGAGGCAGACTAGTATTTTACATGGACACTAACAAGGAGCAAATACTCAGAACAGGAACTCCTCCAGCTATTTAGCCAGAAAGCAGCTTTCTGCTGGATAGGACCCGTATAGTTAAGATGAAACTAAGCCTCATTTGCCCTCGTTCAATAAATTATATCATGCTGTTGAAGTGCTATTGAAATTGGAAGAAGCTTTTCAATAATACAGGAAGAAAAATAGGTGCTCTTATCACACATTAGGCACCAGAAGTAATCACTCAACAGATCTGAGTTTTTCCTAATTATTTTAATTTACAGTTCTTAGTATTATGGATGTAAAGAACAGCTTGTCAACTATTAAATATGCATTTTCCACTTTGGTTGGTGAAGATGAAAATTACTACAGAACAAGAAATATTAGTGGGAAGGGGCTCCTAAACTAAGGAAAACTCTAAAAGTTGTCATTCCTGAATTCTTTGTGACCTTATGCAAAACACTGCACTTCAGTTGCTCAGAGAAATTAAGGACCCTCTTATGCAATCTCAAGATTATACTTACGTGAGCAGTTCCATTTAAGGCTGAGATTAGATGCATAAGTAATTGTTCACTAATTTAATGGGGTTGCACAAGGAGACCCTAAAAGTAGTAAGTTAAGTCATTTTCACTTATTTAGATGCTGATCTGGCAAAAACTTACACACATGCTTAGGTTTACACACAGTGGATAGTCCCATTGACTTCAACGGAGTACTCACAATGTTCAAACTTAAGAATGTGCTTAAATTTAGTCTTCTGCATCAGGGCTCTAATATGTGTAATGCTGAAACAGAAAATTTATTTTATTTTTTGTAAAAAAAAAAAAAAAAAAAATTAGGAATAACTCTCCTAGACCAAAACAAGTGAAGTTCAGCTTCTTTTCAGAACCTTGACTTTCCTAGACTTGTATAGTTTCTCTGATGCATTTTCTACATACAGACATCTACTCAACCTCCTGCCCCCATCATGCATGTGCATGCAGTCGGATCCCGGAATACCGCGCCCCGCGATAGCGCTAATCCGTTTATAGTAAGGGACGCGGCTGGCTCCCGATGTCGGCGGCGGGCACTGCTTTGATGCAACAGAACCCCGCAATACCGCAACTATCGCGATCGATTTTTTTGGATCCCGATCGTCGCGGTATTGCGGGGTCCAACTGTAATTCCATTTTACCACCAACACATCCCTTGAAGGAATAATCCATTGACAGTCTTCCAAGTTCTGCATTAGAAACTAGATATGCAAATACATCCATATACAGTAGCACACATTCTCTGTTCAATATCTACTAAACAACTTGGTATCAAAATATACACTTTAACTGCATTGTTTTAGCATTTCCATGTAGTAATCAGACAACATAAAGACTACTGAAGGTTTTTTTACAATGATTTTTACAATGTTTAACTTATCTGCATAGGATGTTTCAATGGTAAAGAGAGAAGGAGATTTAGACTGTATTCATTTACATATGACAAGTAACGAATGGTGTCCCTAGCCTCTGTTTGTCAGAAGTGGTGATGAATGGCAGGAGAGAGATCACTTGATCATTACCTGTGAGGGTTCACTCACTCCAGGGCACCAGGCACTGGCCACGACTGGTATCCAGGATATTGGGCTGGATGGACCTTTGGTCTGACCCAGTATAGCCATTCATATGTTTTTAAGTAACATCACAAAGGAAACCCACATAGCAAATACCATGTTCTTCACATTATTTATATACAGGTCTCAAAATAGTGCTATTCTACCTGACCCCATGACTAGACAGACACTTTTTAAAGACAGCCTACATCAAGATAGTCACAAGTCCGACTGCTTTTTTAAGCAATCATTTTGAAAGTTGGAATCCTGAAACTTGTAAGGGCTGGCTCTGGTCCCATGATCCAGGGCAGACTCTGAAACAAGCTGCATTATTCTCAATAGTCCCAAATATTTACGATCAAGCTCATTGAAATACACCTTTGCATATCTCCGCATCATCAGCTCTCAGAAGGAAGCTAAAGAAAGTGACAGCTAGTAAACAAAAATTAGTTACCAATTTGTCACCCACCTCTGAGGGCCGAGTTAAGGCGATCTCAGCATGAGCACGATTCACTGATTATGCCCACAGCTGAAGACTGTAAACAAAAGCAGGCCCCGGCGAATAGGGCCGGAGGACGACGCCGGCAGCTTGCAGCAGCAGAATGAATAAGCGGCATAGGGATTCGAGGGGTAACGTCTCCATAGGCATCCTCATGCACAATGCCCGGGGCGCGTACGCTCCGCAGAACCACACACATAAAGGACTAAATAACCCCGAACCAATGTTGCCTTTGATCTTTGAGCAATTCAGATGTAAATGAGGGGAAGGGATTACGGGGGGGGGGGGGGTTAAACCATTTTCCCTTCTGCGCTGCTCACTCAGCTCCATCTGTGCCAATACTCCTCTGCGAACAAGGACTCCTCCGATCCCATTGTCATTGTGGCAAACACTTACCTGCCCGCCCCAGCCCGCACCGCGCCTTTGCACGGCGACCCCCAGGTTACGGGCACGCCGCTCGCTCCGCAGTCCGCACCCCCTGCTAACTCCGGGCTGGCGGCGCTGCAAGCAGCTCCGGGCTCAGCGATACGCTGGAGCCGAGAACCGAGAGAGCGAGCTCCCCTCCCGCCGGGCAGAGCCGGAGAAAACAGCCGCCCCTGCTGCATCCGACCCAGGCGTCCTCCAGCCACCGCTGCTCGGTCCGGCTCCAGCCTCCTCCCTCACCGCCGGGCCCCTTCCCCGGCGAGGAAAACAGACAATGCCCGGCACGGTGTCACCCCGCTCCCGCCAGCGCTAGGACCCGGAGAGCGGGGGCGGGCAGCCGGGCATGGCAATACGGGCAGCTTCCCCGGCCCCCTCCCCGACCTACCTGCCATAGCTCCGGCCTGGCCCTGAGCCAGCGGCGGGGCGCGCTGGAGAAGGGCGCACACGGCGAGAAGGAGCCTGACCTGCTGCTGCCGCCGCTCACACCGCGTCCCTACCAATAGCAGCCGCTGCCATATTGTTACGGCAAGCGCTGCGAAGGGCGGGGCCAGCTGGCACCTTGGATACCGAACGCCATTGGCTACCCCGCCGCTCAGTCTGACCCAGGCGGACCAATGAGGCGAGCCGGCGGCGAACAGCGGGGCGTTCGGAGTTGGAATGTAGGGTTGGGTGACAATAGCGCACGCGGCGCTCAGGTGGGGAGCAGGGGCGGGGCTCCCGGGAAAGGGGCCCGTCCCAAGGGGAGGGGGGGGGCTCCACCGTCGACCACGTGCATTGCGACATTTCGAACGCCGGGGGAACCCGTCACAAAAGAGCCTCCACCCCCCCCCCTCCCCCGACAGGCAGGGCTGCGAAGCTGCCTGTCAATCTCACGTGCCCCCCACTCCCAGCTAGTCAAAGCCCAGGGAGGGGAGCGATGAAATTAGCGCGCGCGGCGCGGGGGCCCCGCGGGATTGGCTGCCTGCGGGGAGCTCTGCCCCGCCTTCTGGGCCCGGGCTGGGGGCAGTCAACAGACTCAGCCGGTAACACGTGGTCGGGTGCTGTAGCGCCGCCTGAAGGGCGCTTCGCCCGTGGGAGCGCGCGGGCTCCCAGCCCTGCACCGGCACCGCGCCCGCCGGACCCACTCAGAGCCCAGCGCAGTCCCTGGTGGCACCGTGGCTCCGGACTGGCGGTGGCCAGGGTCAGCCTTTAGTGTGAACAAAGTAACCCAGTCCTCAGGTCCTCTCCCTTCCATCCGCCAGCGGTGGGCTGCCGTCTGGGAGCAGGTGGGGAAACATGGTTAATGATAAGCGACGCGGGGAAGGGGGAGACATTTCTGGGAACCTCTGGCTAAAACATCCACCCAATATTGGTAGGAAGGGCATGGCTCTAAACACTTAAAATACATCAGCTGCACCCAAAAACAAAACCCTACCCCTTCTACCCCGGACAGCTGTCCTTTGGGGTTTTAGTCAGAGACCTCGAGCCTGGAAATGAGTTCAGGGTCACTGCTGCCCAGGAGCTCTGGGAACTACAGCAATCAGATGAAACAATTATAATAACAATGTATCATTTACGGTGAAAACGAGAACATGACAGACATTTGCTTGCATGCCATGAGAAACAGGTGAAAAAAACAGCATTTGCCAAATAGAAAAACAATTTTAAGAAAACGTTTGTTTTCAGGGGTCTATGAAGGTTTTTATTGACAATGGAAAACATACAAAATACACATCCAACAACATTCCTGTCAAAAGAAAGATTTTTGTTTATATAAACCTTCCTTTTCTTCCCTGTGCACCAACCATAACCATGATATAAACAGACATGTTGTGCCAGACATCATTTGTATTTAACCTTGTTTTACTGTCAGTTAGAAACAGTTAAGACTGAGGCCTGGTCTATACTTAAAAGTTTTGCTGGCATAGATATGTTAGTCTGGAGTGTGATATTTTCCCACCCCAGACCAATAGCATAGACACAGGCCAGCCAGGTCTTCATTAAAAAATTAGGATGACCCAGCCATGTCACTCTGGTGCATCACTGCAGCGCTGTATAGACATGACCTTAAAAAGACTAGATTAAGCCATTACAGGGTATAGAACCAACCATCTCTTCCTCCCCACTCCACTCCACTGTTCAGTTAATTTTGTTTAAATTATGTATAATGATTTCAAATGAAGAGCCTGATCCTGCTGCCCATACTCACATCTGTAATCGTAGCAGTAAGATCAGACCCTAATACCTCTTGAGACTTTCTTCTTTATGAATGACTATCAAGAAATGACACAAATGGTGTCTAAAGCCTATTTTCACATCTTTAAGACATTTTAGTCTTTTCCCCCTCCTCCTCATCAGCTAGCCCTTTAGTGAGTAATTCAATAATAATATTGAATCAAATAAATAATTCAAATTTTAAAAATCCTCCTATTTGTTCTTTAAAATGTTACTTGATAAACATTTAGAAATACCATACCATTTATGAATCTTGAAGGAAGAAAAGTGAGGAGCTAATTTAAGGCTCCAAACTGTATGTTTAATACTTCATACTAGTGGCATGCCGGGATATATCAAAAGGAAGTTATAGGTGTCATACTTGGGAACCATTCATTTAAATTATATATTTTATTGACATGTTGGATCAAATACAAGCATGCTTATTTTCATGGTTTAGCTACCCACATTTTGACATCTAAATGGACAGTAATCAATGAAATGCCAATAAGCCCCTGGTAGTTGCTAGGTTTGAAAGTCCCACTTCTTGCTCTGTTCACCCAGAGAAGTGCTCTGATGATGTAATGCTTCTGTCTCATGGTTTACTGGCTGAATGTGCTTCTGAGATGACCAGATCACACAATTCTGATTGGTCATGTAGCTGAAATTACTCTGTATGAAAGGAATTTTGTTGGGGTTATTTTTGCTTGGTTGATTGGTTTCTGTTTTTCCACTAGACTGCATTATTCCAAGTATAACACAGATAAACAAATGTTAAGGCATCCGCATTGGATACCCACACTCGTTGTGCACAAAAAATTAGAAGGAAAAAGTGTACTGTGCATACAAAGCATGCTATTTCCCCTCAGTTATCACATCTTGCAATTCTTTCCCAAACTTGGCATGGCACATATTCCTCACTGAGGATGACATACATGCCAAGTTTAACTTCCTTAAAATTAATCTCTTTGAATTACCCAAGCACAAATAGCAATCTGAATTATCTTTAGACACAATCCAATAATAATAATAAAAAGGATTGAATTGATTTTCTACAGTGACATCTCAACCATTGATTGTCTGCTGCTATAATATTTTTTCAGCATAGTTAAATATTTTGATGGAAATTAAACCAGTACATTATCTGAATGTTAACTGGACAACTTTTGTTTTATAAGAATTTGGGAGAACACCTAGCTTTAGACATTGTTCCAATTTGTATACTGTATGTTTTTATTAATCAGTTATTGAGAGTTAAATTAAACCAGTCCTGGGTCACAGAATGTAAGGCTGGGTCACGGTGGCTTTGGTCAGTCCTGTTGGTGGTGCTGCGTGACTAAACCAGACTAGTCCCTATCAGTTCTGACAAAACACTGCACCTCAGAAGCAGCCAGCAGGTCTGGCTCCTAGGTGGGGAGGCACAGAGCTCTGCATGCTGCCCCCGGCCCTGAGCACTGGCTCTGCACTCCCATTGGCCAGGAACCACTCAATGGGAGCTGGTGGGGGGATGGTGCCTACGGGTAGGAACTGCACTGAGCCGCTTGCACACCTCCACCTAGAAGCTAGACCTGCTGCTGGCCATTTGTGTGAGGTTCAGGGCACTATTTCTTGCCCCTGAACAGGGTATTAACTGCCCCACTAGTATCCTAGAGTAGGGGAATGGAGAGGGAGGGACCCAGGCCCGCCCTCTACTCCGGGTCCCAGCCCAGGGGCCCTGAGGATAGCGGTAAACTACTTGAACTAGCTATTCCTTCCCCGGGCTACTTCCCTCTCCTACCCCTCAGCTTGTGGGGCCTCCTGCCCCCTCTCTGCACAAGCCAAGTGTCTCTTTACCCATGGTCTGGGTCTTCTTAGCTCACCACAGCACTTCTTCAAACTCTCCTCTGCTTTCCTCCAAACTGCTCCCACTCCCCTGCTCCCACTCCTCCAAACTGCTCCCACTGCTCCCACTCCTCCAAACTGCTCCCACTCCTTTCAAACTGTTCTCTGCTCCAACTCCTCCAAACTGCTCCAACTCCTTTCAGCTGACTGATTGAAGCAGAGGGTTTTTATCATGTGCCTGGCTTCAGTTACTCTAATTGGCTTCAGGTGCCTTAATTGGCTCCAGGTGCTCCAACTAACTTCTAGTAAACTTGCTTCCCTCTACAGGGAATAAGGCTTCCCTCTAACACTCTCCTGCTGCCCTCTGGCCATGCTGTATCACAAGACATTAAAACATAATGCAAAGTGCTGAGCGCCCACAATGTCTACTGATTTCATTGAGAACAGAAGGTATTCAGCACCTTGTAGACTCAAGCCCTGAGTGAAAGGATGGGCTCATGGTTAGGGTGCTAGCCTGAGATCTTGGGGTTGGGTTTCAGTTCCCAGTTCTGCCACAAACTTCCTGTGTGTGCCATCAGGGAAGTCACATAGTCTCTCTGTGCCTCAGTCTCCAGATATAAAATGGAGATAATAGCACCCTTCTGCCCAGCAGTGTTGTGAGAATAAACACACTACAGAGTGTGAAACATTCAGATACTATAGTAATGGGAACCGTATAGGTATGTTAGATATATTCTTCAGTCAGATAAGTTTGGTCAGAGATTTGTTTGAACAGATATAATTGCAGTAACTCATTTATATATCTATACTATATATATAGTAGGGCTGTTGATTAATCACAGTTAACTCATACGATATATATAGCAGGGCTGTTGATTAATCACAGTTAATTCATGTGATTAATTCCAAAAAATTAATTGCACTTAAAAATTTAATCATGATTAATTGCACTATTAAACAATAGAATACCAATTGAAAATAATTAAATATTTTGGTGTTTTTCTACATGTTCAAATATATTAATTTGTATTACAACACAGAATACAAAGTGTACAGTGCTCACTTTATATTACAATTTTATTACAAATATTTTTGGTGTAAAAATGATAAAAGAAATAGTATTTTTTCAGTTCACCTCAGACAATTACTGTAGTGCAGTCTCTTTACCATGAAAGTGTAACTTGCAAATGTAATTTTTTTTTGTTACATAACAACACTCAAAAACAAAACAATGTAAAACTTTAGAGCCTACAAGTCCACTCAGTCCTACTTCTTATTTAGCCAACTGCTAAGACAAACAAATTTGTTTACATCTACGGAAGATACTGCTGCCCACTTCTTATTTGTAATGTCACCTAAAAGTGAGAACAGGCATTCACATGGCACTTTTGTAGCCAGTGTTGCAAGGTATTTATATAACAAATATGATAAATTTTCATAGGTCCCTTCATTCTTCAGCCACCATTCCAAAGGATATGCCTCCACGCTGATGATGCTAATTAAAAAAATAATGTGTTAATTAAATTTGTGACTGAACTCCTTGGGGGAGAATTATATGTCCCCTGTTTTACCTTCATTCTGCCATATATTTCATAAATGTTCATTTTAAGAATATTTCACAGCAGGTTTGACAAAATGCAAAGAAGGTACCAATATAAGATTTCTAAGGATAGATACAGCACTCAACCCGAGGTTTAAGAATCCGAAATGCCATCCAAAATCTGAGGGATGGGGTGAGGAGATTGCTTTCAGAAGTCTTAAAAGAGCAACACTCTGATGCAGAAACTACAGAACCCGAACCACCAAACAAGAAAGTCAACCTTCTGCTAGTGACATCTGACTCAGATGATAAAAATGAATGTAAGTCCATCTGCACTGCTTTGGATCGTTATCGAGCAGAAACCATCATCAGCATGAACACATCTCACCTGGAATGGTAGTTAAAGCAAGAGGGACATATGAATCTTTAGCGCGTCTGGCCCATAAATATCTTGTGATAGTGGCTACAATAGTGCCATGCAAACATCTGCTCTCACTTTCAGGTGACATTGTGAACAAGAAGCGGGCAGCATTATCTCCTGCAAATTGTAATCAGACTTGTTTGTCTGAGCAATTGGCTGAAGTAGAATTGAGTGGATTTGTAGGCTCTAAAGTTTTACATTGTTTTATTTTTCAGTGCAGTTTTTTTTTACATAATTCTACATTTGTAAGTTCAACTTTTATGATAAAGAGATTGCACTACAGTACTTGTGTTAAGTGAATTGAAAAATACTATTTCTTTTGTTTTTTACACTGCAAATATTTGTAATAAAAATAAATGCAAAGTGAGCACTGTACACTTTGTATTATGTGTGGTAATTTAAATCAATACAGTGTATCTGTAAATGTAGAAAGCATCCAAAAATATTTAAACAAATGGTATTCTATTATTGTTTAACAGCATGATTAGTTTCAATTAATTTTTTCAATCACTTGATAACCCTGATAGATAGATAGATAGATAGATAGATAGATAGATAGATAAAATCCTGTTTCATTAGTTAATTTACTGAGACCTCAGCATATAATGGGTGAAATCCATAAGTCAACTAACAGTTTTAGTTATTCTGCCAATCAAGTCATATCACTATATTTAAACATCCAGACTATTTTGGTGTTTTTGTATGTTTGTTGTACCCCTCACCTTCCTCCTATATCTCTGTTCTACCTCCTCAGTACTAATTTTTATTTTTGTCTCACAGCAAGCATGTGAATAAAAAAAATTTGTTTCCTTAATTTTTTTAAAAAAGGAAGCAGAATGAGGGAACAAACAGAAAATTCCACCTGCTCAACCCTATTTGCATCGCATCAGGAAACTTGTGCTCAGGTAATTTGCAAGAAGTAAACCGTCTTCCCATTAAGAAATCTACATGACCTTTCATTGAGGCTAGTTGATGAACAGCTTATGAATTTGAAAAAACAAAGTCACTCTTGATGTGTACAAAAATCAGAACCTTTTGACTGGTGTATGGGCAAGCATAAGCAGCTGAATTAAAAGGAAAAAAAAAGATTTTCAAAGCACAACCAGACAGATAATTTTATTTTGAGGATGCTAGATCAGTGATTGTAAGCACAAGAGATGATATTTGTTTAACGAGGCTAGTAAAAATAAAATCTGATGTACTTTCTCTTTTCAATTCCTCCTCTATCCATTTGTAAAATCTATTATTTATAGGTGTGGCATTTTGTTCTCCCAAATGCATGCTTTGATATTCTTTTTCTGAGAGAAGAAAAATCTAATATCCCTGAGCAGACCTCCAATAAACAAAGTACTGCACCTCAGAGATAGAAGAGGGAAGGTCATTTGAGTAAGGAAATATGCTTCAAGTTTAACCAGGGTGGTTGAAAAAATACCAAGAAAACTATTTTTGGAAAACTAATTTTTAAATGTTAACAGTATCATTTGAAGGATATGCTGTCCTATGCATATAGGATCAAATTAACTCCTGTGGTTAACAGCCCAGCATGAGGACTATGTATCACTTAAAATCCCAAGTAAGCCCTCAAGTCGGACTTGCCTTGTGCTGGTCCTCTGCACAAGCATGAATTTCACCCTCTCATATTAATTTTGCTGTCAATTCTGCCTGTACCTTAAAAAAATAATTTTTCCCACAACCCCAAAACTCATTGTCTTCTGGGCTTCTTATAGCTCAGAAAAAAAATCTTTGAGTTTTCTGCTTCTTAATTAAAAGGAACTCAGATTGGTTTCAAAACCATGAGATCCATAAATACAGGCTAGCTGCCCTTGCTGAATAGCCTGCAGCAGGAATAATCCCTATTTTTGAGTGTGCATAATATCAAGCATATTCTCATATTGTCCTTTCAGAAAACTCTCCTAGTCTTTTTCATGTTATAAGAATTAAAAAGCAAGCCCTATTTTTCTCTCCCAATATTTTTCTTTATAACTTTCAGATATTAGTAATAATAATAGAAGCTGATCTAGGGTTATACAAAAAGGAGGTGTGCATTAGATGAATTAGAGTCCACCATAGTCTATGCTGCTCTTTGAAAAACACAGTGCCAGTCATAAGTCTGAAGTGCTAAGTATGCATACAGGGTGCTTTGGATAAAGGCAAAGGCACAGTTTTCCTGGGGGGCTTGATTGCTAATGTCATAAGCAGAGGAATAGGGACTCTATAGTCCTTGCTCCTATCCGCAGTTTTGTTGATATGTTATGGTATTAAAGGGATATTGTGAACTTTATTATTAATGTATGGATGAAGAATACATTATTTAAAACAAAATTAAGTATTTGTTTTTGTTCTGTTTGCTTATCCCTGCACATCTGATGCTAAGGGTTAAATGGGTTAACGCATTAACCTTTTACTTCTGGAAACCTGGGTTCAGATCCGATTTAAGTCACTAACAGAAATGCATTTATTGTTCTCAACTTCAGCCCATAGGGGACATTTGCCCTTGTGGTCATATCACAAAACCACTGCAGGAAGTGCCCAAATTCTGCATGACTGGCTTTCTCCTTTCAGAAGAGAATCATGATTAATATAGGAGGGATAGTAAAGGTCAGTGTTGGGGTATAATGCATCATTTTTAATGGAGTAAAAATAAAGAGTGCTATGTATGAATATGGTGGTTTCATATGGCGCGTCAGCACTGTCTACAACATCCAACTGGCATTTTAAGAAATAATCAGATTTCCAGAAAACGAGATACTCTCAAGGTAAACGCCTATATATGAAAGAGAAGATCTTGTTTCTATGTAGAAGGGGAAATGAAAAGTGAAGGATGATTGATTGGGACAGATCTGCATCTCTTGTATTCAGGAGAGCAGAGTTCTAATCCTGCCTCTACCATGGACTTCCTGTGTGGATTTGGGCATGTATATTAACTGTACCTCAGTTTCCCCATACAGTATATAAAGATAGAAGTAATCGTAATCACCTACCTTGCAAGGGTACTGTGACTGTCATTAATGTGAAAGGTGCTGAGATTCTAGAGCAGGGGTGGGCAAACTTTTTGGCCTGAGGTTCCATATCAGCATTGCATAATTGCATGGAGGGATGGGTAGAGAAGGCTGTGCCTTTCCAAACAGCCTGTCCCTGTCCCCTATCTGACCCTCACCCACTTCCTGCCCCCCCCCGACTGCCTCCCTCAGAACCCCCAACCCATCCAACCCCCCTGCTCCTTGTCTCCTGACCACCCCCTCCTGAGAATCCCCCACACCCCTAACCACTCCCTGGGACCCACCCCATCGAAGCCCCTCTCCCTGCTCCTTGTCCCCTGGCACCCGCTACTGAGACCCCCCCACACCTTAACTGCCCTGCAGAACTCCACCTGCTCCCTGTCCTCTGACTGCCCTCAGGACTCCCTGCCCCTTATCCAACGCCCCAGCCCCAGCCCCCTTACCATGCTGCTCAGAGCAGCGTGTCTGGAGGCTGTGCGGCCCACTGGAGCTCGCAGCCCTGCCCCTTTATCACGCTGCTGAGAGTGGCAAGAGCTCAGGCCCCACCAAAGCCAGCCACAGGGCTGCTCAGCCAGAGCGCTGGTGGCACAGTGTGCTGAGGCTCCGGGAGAGGCAGGAAGGCGGGAGAGGGGGTAAGGCAGAGGAGGGGAGGGGAAGGGACAGGACGGGTGAGGGCCAGTTCAAGAGCCGTGGAGGATGGTCCCATGGGCTGTGGTTTGCCCACCCCTGTTCGAGAGTGATAAGAACCATAAACATGACTGCCAATTAAATAAGAATTAATTTTTTAAAATAATTTTATATTTTAAAAGGGCCCTATTCAGCATGTCAGCATGGTCTTTTATGGATTTAAGCCTTGTCCACACTACAATGTTAAATCAACCTAGGTTACATCGACATACAGCCACCGCTGTAATTAAACTGCAGTTGCATTTCAGACTATGCTCTCTGTGTCGGTGCAACACATCCACAGTAGCAACTCTTACGTCGACACAGAGCAGTGCATTATGGGTAGCTATCCCACTGTGCAACTTGCTACCATATACCGCAGTGGGTTTTGGGAAGGTTTTGCAATGCCTCATGGGATCAGCGTCAGCATTCCATGATGCAATTTTCTCCATTCCATCATTTAATGCACATTCTATGTTTCATGCTGCTTTTAAACACCCCCTGTAACTTGCACGCCCACTATCTCTGTCAGAAAGCATGGATCCTGGACTGCTCTCCAGTACTGTGGTTAACGTAATGAACACAATGTACCTGATCCTGCAGTATTTCGCGAGCGGTGACTCTGATGACAATGCTTTGGTGTCTACCTTGCTGAGTGCCATAGAAAGAAGCAATTCCAGGTTGCTGCTGGCATTCATGGAGCAGCTGCACATAGTGGACTGCTGGTTCTGGGCTTGAGAAACAAGTATTGAGTGGTGGGATCATACTGTTACGCAGGTGTGGGATGATGAGCAGTGGCTGCAGAAATTTCAGAAGCGCAAGGCCATTCCTGGAACTGTGTGCAGAGTTCGCCCCAGCCTTCCAGTACAGAGACATTAAAATAAAAGCTGCACTCACAGTGCAGAATTGAGTGATGATCACTGTGTGGAAGCTGGCTATTGCAGACGGTTATCAATCAGTCGCAAATCAATTTGGATTCCGGAAATCCACCATGGGGATTGCTGTGATACAAGCGTGAAGGGCTATTAATTGCCTCCTGCTACAAAGGACTGTGACTCCAGGCAATGTGTGGGAAATAGTGGGTAGCTTTGCAGCAATGGGGTTCCCTAACTGCAGTGGGGTGACAGATGGCACGCATATCCCTATTTTGGCCCCAGATTACCTTGCCATAGAGTACATCAACAGAAAGGGCTACTTTTCTATGACAGTGCAAATGCAGGCGGATGACCGGGGTCATTTCACTGATATCAACACGGGCTGGTCAGGGAAGGTGCATGATGCCCACAACTTTAGGAAAACAGACCTGTACAGAAAGCTGCAAGCAGGGACTTTCTTTCCAGACCAGACAATTACTACTGGGGATGTTGAAATGCCAGTAGTGATTCTGGGAGACCCAGCCGCCCCCTTGTGCTGGTGCCTCATCAAGCCATGCACTGGCCACCTTGACAGCACAAAGAAGAGCTTCAACAGCAGGTGCAGAATGACTGTTGAATGCGCCTTTGGTTGTTTGAAGGGTCACTAACCTCAGTGAAGACAATATCCCCATGGTCATAGCTGTCTGCTGTGCACTTCATATTATCTATGAAGCAAAAGGAGAGAATTTTCCCCAGGAGTGGAGTGTTTAGTTGTCTGCTGAATCTGAGAAGCCAGATACCAGGGCTATAAGAGGGGCTCACCGGGGAGCTATTTGGCTCAGGGAGGCTTTGAAGGAACATTTTACCAATGAGCCACAGTAATGTGTGTTGCTGAATGTGTTGAGCCTGGCATTGTTTTCTGGCACTATGCTATGAATTTTGTAGTGATTTCTGTGTGTTTGCTACTATAACAATGCAAATCCACCTATTGCTGTTGTCTGTGACTGATAGTATCAGACACTGTATTTTGGAGAACAATAAACATTTGTTCAGTTTCCATAAGTATATTTTTTATTCCACAGCTATTCAAACAAACCTATGTAATGCTGCAGTAAACGTTACACATACATGGGAAAGTATCTTTAATGGGGAAGGAACAGGGAATTCACAAGTACATACAACAATGCGCCCTGGTTTACACTGGGGGTGGGGGGGGAAGGAATTGACTTAAGATATGCAACTTCAGCTATAAGAATAGCGTAGCTGAAGTCAACGTATTTAGGTCGACTTACCTCAGCGTCTTCACAGCGCTGAGTCAACTGCTGCCGCTCTCCCATCGACTCCGCCTGCGCCTCTTACTCCAGCGGAGTTCCAGAGTTGACGGGAAAGCGCTTGGGGATCAATTTATTACGTCTAGAATAGATGTGACAAATTGATCCCCAAAAGATCAATTGCTACCCACCGATCTGGCAGGTATTGTACACCTGGCCTGAGACTCTCACAGCTAGGTGTATGTAGGGCTGTCAATGTGGTTAATCTCCCATGGAGTGCCTTGGGTACCTCTGTGGTCCCAGAAGATACATGGAATGTGTGTGAGGGGAATGTAGGGATGTCCTGGAATGCAATTCTCTATGTGCTGTAGGGGGAGGCGAGCACAGATGTGTTCAGCCTGAAACTGAATCAGAGACCGTAGCATGTGAATCAGAGATCCAGACTAGTGCCTCAAACACTGGACCAGCCTTCCTCCTGTCCTCTCTGCTATAGACATAAATCTTGAAGGGAACGGTAAGGACACAACCCATGCCACATTATAGCAGTTGGCGCCATCCCTTGGGTATGGCGAATCGGGGCAAACACCCTGTGCTCCGTGCTCTGGAGGGCCCCAGGCTTCAATAAAGTCCTGAGAAGGCAGGAGAGGTAAGGAGGTGAACAGGGAGCGAGCGGCTAGTGGCAAGCGGGCGCGGGGGCCAGGAGGAGCCTACCTACCGGAACTGTCCCCCTCTCTCCAGTGTCTCCTGCCCACTGGTGGACCCCAGTGATCAGCGTCTCCCCTTCCCTCTCAGAGCCTACCACCTGCTGCAGATCAGATCAGGAGGCATTGAGGGGGAGGTGCGAGGATGCAGCACACTCGGGGAAGGGGGGAACTGGGCAGGGAACACAGGGGCAGGAAGAGGCGGAGAAGAGGTGGATGGAGGTGGGACCTTTGGGGAAGGGGTATAGTGGGGGCAGCGTCTGGGCAGAGCTTGGGAGAACACCTTCCGGCAGACTAGAAATTCGGCGTGTATGTCCTGGGCCTCACACACCCTAGGGATGGCCCTGATGGCAGTTTCTGCTCAAGCGTGGCCCAAGACTAGACTAGGATGGTTGTAGTATTTCAGGACTATGGTGCATTGGCACAGATGGACGGGGAGGAGATTAGTGCAGACTGAGTGAAAAATCACTCAGCACTGCCTGTGCATCACTGAACTCCCACTTCAGGCCTCTCTTGAAGATTTCCGTGGGACCTATGTTGTGCCCACACCTCATGCTGGCCTCTGCACAAAGGTAGATTTCATCCCAAAGCCCTGTGGGCAGAGAGACAGTACAAGGCCTGTGTGCCACATAAGTCCTTCAAATAGGCCAAAGGTGGGATTTAAAAAAGCACAGGCCTGTGCTGGCTCCACTGCACAGGAGTGAATTTCACCCTTTGAGCTCAATTGTAAACTTCCTTATAAGTCCATGCAAGAAAATAATGGGGTGTAAATCTCCCCCGCCCATCTGTACCCATATCACTTGTCTGTACACGGGAGGTGGGGAGGGGGAAGGAAGCAGTCGCTGCAGGACCACTTCACTCCATCCTGCATATTTTGGTGAGAAATAGGCAGGCACAGATGGAGAGTGGGTAGGGTCTTGTCTCCACCTATCAGTTCATTAACCAGTGCAGCTGACCTGATGTGGGGGGGCAAGGCACAGCTTACTCCGAAGCACATCAGGAACAGGAGCTGACCCATGACTCTGAGTCAAAATATAGTCCCTGGTCTGTTCCTGGCAATGCAGCTATGTACTTCCCCTTACTCTGGGTTTGTGGTAATTCCTCATAGCTCTAGTCCTTTGTGACTTATTTTCCAGAACACTAAAATTCATTTGCCCAGTCCTTGTCCTTTCAGAAATCAGAGCAATCATATGCACTAACTTGAAGGCTTTATATCTTTTCACACTAGAAGTGTTTAATCTCTTTATGCCTCATGAAATGGATTTTCATAAACAGGCACCCTCTCCCTTTCCAGTCATACTGGATCGGGGAGAAGGGATGATATATTTCACAGGTTAGACCCTCCACTTAGAATATCATTAAACATCCAAAGAGCCCATCAAGATCTCTGACTTGCAAACCCAAGTAAAGAAAAAAAAAATGCAATCTAAGCTCCATGTTGTTGAGTTGAACGGGCAACATCGTTGCCTGTTTGCTTCCTCCAGCCTGCCAGCTTATCAGGGTTGTGCCTCCGCCAACTAGCTCTCATTCAAGCCCCAGTTGGAGCCAGACACTTGTGTCTAGAATATGCCTAAGCCTTATGCATGTGCACATTGTGTGTGGAGTAAGCAGTCTCCTCCTTCTCTACTGCTCCCATGGAACTTCAGTTCCTGCACCAAGAGGGGCCAGTTCTCATTGGGGTCTCTGGCACTACTTTAATGCAAAGTAATAGGTAATGGTAATAGACGTTTAATGTAGCAAGACAGCTGGGGTGGGGTTTGGGGGTGGTCCTCTAAGGTTTTATTTAACTTGAATTCACCTGACCTATGAAACCTCAGAGGGCTGGGGTTCTGCATGTCAGCAGAAGCAGAGCTCAGGTCAGGCACATTTGCTGACAGTCCCTATATTTGAATGTCTGGGGGCTTGTGACAGAGTGCTGGGAGCTAACACCTCCTGAGCATCTAGGGATGTGCAGCTAATTTGCTGGTCAGTCTGGGAGAGCTGATGAACCAAATAGCCATCAGTGGAGGGGCATAAAAGAGGATATAGAAAGGCTGTGGGGAGGAGTATCTGGTCTTCCCGTGCAAAAGGGCTAGAAACAGTGTAAATACTTGGCTGCTCAAGACAATACTGGTAATGGGAATATAAATAAAGTCATGTGAAGTTGCTACCTACTGGCATGGCCAGTGATGTTTCTGGGACATCAGAGGATAATGACACAGCATACCCCATTACAGGACTGAATGTAGTGCGTTATCTCCCTGTATATGGAACTCGCGTCCTTGAAGTTTCACTAGAGCCTAAGGCCAACAAGTGCTGAGCACTCACAGACCTAATTCAAGTCAATGGGAGCTGAAGACACCCAGTGGCTCTGAAAATCAGGCCTGAAGTGTCTCCACGTGGGCAGGCAAAAACCGAGCCAATACAAAGCCAATATTTCAGAAAAATTGGCTGTTGGTCTGCTGACCCGTGGCAGAAGATTCATTTATTTTCTCAGGGTTCATTGAGGAGGTATGAGTATAGGACTGCTGTATAGTTAAATGATGGGTGCAAGTTTTCCTTTGGGCACAGATATTTTATTTTTGTTCAGCATCCGGGAACTGTCTGAAGGACAATCTTATAAATTAAAATTATTAATCAATGACTAGATTGAAGGTGCTCATAAGAGTAACTGAGCTGTGTGAATGAAACCTGTGACAATGGTGCCATCTAGTGTTTGTCAGATAGTAGTAACACATTTGACCTAATTATATAACAAAGCATAACGTATGAACTGACCACACACTACCACTATGGTGACCAGATAGAAAGTGTGAAAAATCAGGATAGAAGGTAGGGAGTAACAGGCACATATATAAGAAAAAGCCCCAAATATTGGGACTGTCCCTATAAAATCGGGACATCTGGTCACCCTCCCACTCAAATAATACCATTTGATATAGCCTATATAATACAACTGTATTGCCCATATAAAATCAATGGATGAAGAGCACTGCAGCTTGGGGGAAAGATGACTGAGCATTAGATGAGGGGGAAATTGGATGCAAATGTCTGCAGTCCATGAGACCTGCTCCTGCTGCCAGCCAAAGTCTAAATTATATTTTGCCGGGGTTCCAAAACAATTAAAGTGAGAGAGTTTCTCTCCTGCCCTGGTCCAGTTCTCCAATATATCCCATGCTTTGTTAAACAGAAATGATCTAGTAGTGCAGTTACTTACACATGGTGTCCAGATTTTTGTTTGGATCCACAGACATAACATTCCTGTTGTCCATTATCTCTCAGATATAGATCCACCTAATCCCCTGGAGCTATCTCACTTACTAACAATCTTACTTTCCTACCATGTTAATCTGAGACCCAGAGATTTACTGAAACTCCTATCCCTCTTTCCAATCTGTCTCTGTTTCTCCCTCCTCCCTTGACTACCTCTCATGAAATAGAATAATGAAATAGTCATCAAAGATGTTACTATTTATTATAATCTAGATATTCCTGTTATCCATATAGATTGAAATCCTTTTGGAATCTTGCTAAATTCTATCCATTTAGATTCTCTGTGAAATAGCATTTGGAAGGGGACTGTATCACCCAATCAGATTCTGACTTTGCTCCTGAAGTAGCAAGGGATGGATTCAACTCAGTGAACATCCCCCGACAACTGAACCTATGAGACAGCATTGATATCAATGCCAAGAGAGCAGCAGCCCTTTACTAGCCAGGCCACTTCAGTTAAAATTTTGCCTTATGTCCATACTTGCACTCTAGAACACCCATTATAATTGCACTGCTTTCTGGGTGTCTCTCAGTACATGGTATGGCTACATGAAGCAATGGCTTCTGGGAGATTTTAAAAGAGCTTCTGGGAAACCTGGGGAACCGTGAGAGAAGAGGTTGAAGCCCAATAATCCCCTAGGAAACTCAATTTTTTTGCTGTGTACCAGTGCCCTTTTCTAGTCTTGTTCTCAAAATTAAGACCCGATAAACATTCACCTGTCACTCTTTGTTTAGTAAGAAATGTTCCTGTTGCAGTTTTTGTAAAGAATCTGCAAGAAGTATGAGGCAGCAGCTGGGGTCAGCAGGTGGCAGATTTTCCAGCAATACCTACAAAGAGTTAGAGAATAAGAGTATTAGTGCTTTATGGGATTATTATAAAAACTGTTATGCCTTTGCCACCCCTGGAATGGACAACTGAACAGATCTTATTCTTAAGTGCTGCTTTTGAGTTCAGACCACAGTCACAGACTGATGAGACTGAATAATTCTCAAGACCTAGGATGAACAGCAGTGGCTTCAGAATGAGGAAGGAGACTTCTCTGTACCTCTGTGGGAGGATGGCCTAACATTGTAGCATCAGACCACCAGGATGAGTACTTCATTTACTATGAAAAAGCACGACAATTGCCTTGTGAAAGCTGGCTACCCTGGGTAAGTTACTAGTGGAAAAACAATTTGAAGTTGTTAAGTCCACAATGGATGCTGTGGTTTTAGAAGGTCTGCATGGCAGGGTCACGTAATCAAGGTGGGCAATGTGCCAGAGAACACGGGGCTATTTAAACAATTGGGATTCTGGAACTGTACCGGAGCTTCTGGTGGAATTTATGTGCCCATTCTGTATCTCGCAACCTCTGCAAACTCAAGAGTACATTAAAAGAATGGGTTCCTGCTCAATGGAGAGGCAAGCCTGAGAGGATTATTGCAGTCAATTCCAGAATATGTACAGTGGGCGGCAAGGCAAAGGGCATGATGCTAGAGTTTTCACAAACCCTAGACATTTCAAGAGTGGACAGAGGGGAAATTTATTCCTACCCAACAGTATTGACACTAACTCTACTTCACTTTCCACTAGGAATTTGCACACCCACATTTGCCATAGGTATGGAACCAAACCATTACCAGTTTACATAGACCAGGAGAGACACTGACTCACATATACACTCTGTGGGTGATAGATTGCCTGCTTTTGGCAGACTGAAGGCATAGTGCAGAAGTTCTACTGATATGACAATTTCCTATCTGATGTAGAGGTTATTATGCATATAGTAAGTAACAATTACATAATAATATGGAGACATTTATTAGAATATCTGCCTGCTGCATTTTCCAGATGTATTCTGACTTACTATTTGAATTACAGTACTATTGGGAAGCCTCTTTGTGAGATTTGCTGTACAAATATGAACTCTTCATGTTCCGTCCCTTAGCCAGTTTATTTTTATGACAGAACTTTCTCTCTTATTCCGTGACTGCTCAGTTTCCTTAATGCTCTCTTTTATCAGATGTTTGAAAATCCAAATAAATTATGTGATCTAGTTCTCCTTTGGCCCTTATTCTGTGGACATGCCCATGTCATTCTAATAAATGCAGTGGTTTTCAAATTGGGGTACGCATACCACTTGGCGGTATGCAAGCTCTTGTCAGGAGGTACCCAAGAAATATTCTGTAATGGTGGACAACACATTTTATTTAGTACAGAGGTTTTCAAACTGTGGGGCATGCTTCCCTAGGGGGGCATGGAGGAACATTTGGAGGGGTGAGCAATGATGCCAGGTAGCTTGGGCCAGCCCTGTGCAGTGGGGCTTGGGGATGGAGTATCACCTCCACACCTGACTCACTTCAGTGGGCCACCCAGCCTCCCTGAGTTGAGTGGGGGGCAACCAAAAATTGTAACTCAAAGGGAGGGCTCAGCTCAAAGCCTATCTCAGATGGGTATGCAGCAGACTATGTTATTTGGAAAGGGGTACACAGCCCAAAAAGTTTTAAAAACACTGGGAGGACTGAATTTGCTTTGAATTTGCAGATGTGTGCTGGTTTGTGTTCATTTAGGTATTTTATAATTGTAATTATAATTTCAGCCAGTTTGCCAGGTCTGTTGGGTTTATAATCCCATGGACTACACAAACACAGCCGAGGTAATTACAAGATAAGTAGGGATCACCTCACCCACTACTGAAATGCAGCCAGCTACAGAGTAGAAAGTGGCAACTGTTTTATAGCAATAATACAACAGCAAATACAGTCAGAATCAAAGAAAATTGTATCTAATTGACACTGCTTGTAAAATACTAGGGTACCATCATTCTTACAAAATATATCAAGTTGCATAAAGAGCACATCTGCTATTTTTATGACTGAACTTGCATATCCTCAGGATCTCTATTTATGGAGAAATATTTCACTAAAATGTAAGAACATTCACTTCTCTTTTTACTTATAGTAAATGAAGTCACATGTAGGTCTTTGTATGAAATCGGGCACAAGCTTTGTTTGATCTTTATAGCTCTCATTCCATTTTACATTTTGATAGCAAATATCATCCCTCCAACTGTTTTGCTTACATTTGTTTAACTGTATGAGTGCCTCCAATAACCACAGTAATACCAGTGAGCACAGCTGCTTGAAAAATATTCAAAATTTCAACAATTTTTGTGTGTGAAAACTTCTGAAATTCTTGACAACAGAAAAAATTTACTGAATGTTGACCAGCTAGTGGAGTGGTCAAGTATATTCCCTTCCTACCCACTCCCTCCCCAAGTGCTGTCTCCTGTACACACAAGCTTTACCTTATTGTAGCAAGTTCCATTGTGCCAGAGAAGTGGAGTTGTTGACCTTGATAAGGAGCTTTAGATGGTGTTTTGGATATGCTGGCTCCATGCCATTTAGTGACTTGAAGATAAGGACCTAGATCTTGAGTTTGGTTCTATGTTCTATGGGAAACCAATGTAGAGATTGGAGGATAGATTTGATGTTTGCCACAGCCTGTATTGCTGAAGATATGCACTTCAGTGTTTGGTATCAGTTGGAGTTTCCTAATTGCAGTAAGATGAGGCCCTGAAACATAAACCCTTGTATCAGAGGCCTAGTATGAGGCCTAAGGCCTGAGCTAAAGTAATGGTCAAGACTTTGCTAACATAAAGCAAAGCTAAGCTGTGAGCTTATTCAAAAAAAAAAAATGGTAAGGGGAAACCTCAACATTAAGGTAAAGATAATATTAACAAAATGTCAATTTCTTGTTTGGGCTTTTTATAAACTTTTTGGGGTTTTTAAATATAGTTATAAGAATGTGATAGCAAAAATGTTTTAAAATAATCATTTATGCATAAAGTTAACCAAACAATTTCAACAGGTTTCCACCTTTGGCTCCCAAACACAACAAAGTATTATGAAAGTTTAATACCCTCAAAGTATTTGCATGATCCTGTATTTAAAATTTAGTTTGGGTTTAATTTTAGAGTTGGTTTAATTTTATATGCTTTTCCCTTGCTATGTTATGTTAATGGGAAGCAGTGATTGTTAAAGTTTGTGCTTCTAAACAGTTAACAAGAATAAAATTGGTATCTCAAACAAATTAACTCTGAAAAACCTGGCAAAAATTATGTTATTGACTCTTTTGCTAACACAGAATGTTTATATATATATATATATATATATATATATATATATATATTTATATATGTACAAAATATTAGTATTTCACCTCAAATGAAAATGAATGTCTGTACAACAATTGGAAAAGTATAGTTTGTATTATAAAAGACTTGGTCCCTATTACACTGTCAACAAATTAAGTTAAACGTTGTATTAAGTTAGGGTTACTGAAAACAAAAACAAAAATGGAAAACAAACAAAAACTTTACTATGTTAACTAACAAAAGTTGTTTAAGTTGCATCCCACAGACTAAAGACACTAGAAAATATCACACCCTGAAGACACCAGAAAATATCAGTATACAGTGAAGAAACTCCCAAGCATCAAGAAAAGAAAAATGAAGAGCTTTATATATAAGAGACTGGTCAAATCCACCTCTATCTATCATATATGGACAATTAAATTAAAAACCAGCTAAAAATCACTGGCTGAACCAGGATAAACTGTCATTTAATTTCAACTTGGTTACTGTGTAAAAACAACTGTATTATTGCTATACTACTGTATTATTATTGTATTGTTGTATTATTGCTGTATTGTATTATTGCTGTACAACATTTACAATGTGCATAACCTTGTTAAATTATTTAACTAACACATAGGAAAAAATTAGCAGATGAATGGAGCAAACAACTTGAAGAAAAGGAACAAAGTGGTAAACAAACAAACAAACAATATACAGTAAATACAAATTGGGTAAACAAATTCCCTGTTAGTACCAGTCATAACTGGGTTACTGACACTGCATCCTAACTAAGGCACATGCTATTCAAAACAATCTTATATAGTGTCTGGATTCCAATATTACATCCTGACACAGCAATATTTGATTAATTGATTACTGTCCATTCAGTAAATTATCTGGAAGACAGCATCCATAAGAAACAACTGGATCTATGTCAACTACTGGTGTATCACAGAAAAACTACCCACTTCAGTTTCCTGCCCAGTGAAGCTTACCAGAGGGTGAAAATGAGCAGTAAGGGTAATCTCTAATATGGATGGACAGTTCTGTGCATTAATTAATTACAATATGTTTACATATAAAGGCCTCAGTGGTAGTGTCACTACTCCAAATTTCTGTTTTACTTCTCATTTACCATAGCACTGTGGGACACATAATCACAATCCCTACCCCAGTATTTCAAAACACTCAGCCTAATACAAATGGTAACTAATAAAAGTGGGTTGCTATCTGTAGTACCACAAGAGCCAAGCTACACCTCCAGATTGAAAAAGAATTGGTATGCTTGCATATAAAGTGCTGTTATATGTACACATACAGAGTATACATATAGGCCCATATACACTACAAATGTATATACCATATCCATATTACTGATATATTATTTGGGAGTGTCTCTAAAACTCAATTATAAAACTACATTCCTCAAATGAGGTCCCAGACCTAACATTCCCAGGCCCACCGTAAGGGACTAAAATAATTGGATAATGTCTGTCTATCAGTCGTACAAGGGAATGTGCAGACTGAATGACAGATGGGGCATGAGTGTATGGATGGTAAAAGGAGGTGACCACACACCAGTGTTTAGCCCACTGGGTTATCTCTAGTCCATGCATTATGCTTTTCCGGGATGATGGGTAAACATCCTCCCCTTAAAAAAGACAAAAAGTGGGGGAATGTAGTAAGATGAGGCCCTGAAACATAAACCCTTGTATCAGAGGCCCAGTATGAGGCCTAAGGCCTGAGCTAAAGTAATGGTCAAGACTTTGCTATCATAAAGCAAAGCTAAGCTATGAGCGAGGCAGGCCCTGCTCACAGAAGTTGGCAAGGAAAGGGCTGATGTTGCAAAAGTACACAGATCTAAGAGGTACCAAGACACTGGTACATTCCATACAGATAACAAGGAACAAGCTGACCCATCCTAAAGACAGGGGCAAAAGGGTAACTTGATGAATAGACTTGTTTTGCTCGAACCAACCTGTACAAGGTGAGAGGCAGCACCTTACTACGTAGAGGGGATGCACCCTGTTGCGTAGAGAGGCTGCACCTCAGTACGTCAGGAGTGATGTGTAACTTGTTTGTACCTGTGTATAAGAATAACAGCCCTGGGGCAGTGTCTTTGTCCAGCCTAGGGGGCAGTAGCGATCCTGCTACTGACTGAGCTGAGTCCATTGTCAGGGAGCACAATGTCATAGTATGTCCCGTAGAGTCTACCGGAAACTATCACTGTGCTTCGTTTGGCAATAAACCTGGTCCGGGTACCTTCTTACCTTACTAGAGTCTGTGGTCTTTGGGGGTTCTCTGGGGTCTGCTGTGTCAGCGATCTGCAAAGCTGAGACAGCACAAAGAGGGAACATGCATGCAGCCGACTATTATCATCATCGAACAAGAGCAGAGCACCACACCGGTAGCTATTGACAACACTAATCTTTGAAGGCTTCTTGTCCCTGTAAAGTGCATTACTGTAGCCTGGCCAAGAGGTGACAAAGGTGTGAATACATTCGGTGAGGACATTGTCTGCCAGGATGGGACAAAGTCTGCTAGCCAACTGGAGATGGTAGAAAGCATTACTGATGGAGGCTTCTATGTGTCAGTGCAGCATCATAGAGTTCACAGCCAGAAGGGGCCATCAGATCATCTAGTCTGACCTCCACTTATATCATAGGACACCAATGCCTCTTGCACACTAAACCCAACAACTGAAATTAGACTAAAATATTACAGTCCACAGGACAAGACTAGACTATTATGTGCCACAGGCAGAGAATAGGAGGAACTGAGGTGCACCAGTGCTTGAGGCCCCCTGCAATGACAAGGAAATGATTAAGGGAATGTAGCGGGGTAGTCACCCCACTCTGGCCAAAAGGGGCTTAAAACAGTCCAGGAAAGGGTTGTGGCTGGGAGCAAGCAGCTCCCAGGCTGATTGGAAAAGCAGCCACATCTGAGATTGCTGTGCAATTAGGGCCCAACTGGCCCTTATAAAAGGCTGGGAGTTTGGAGCTAAGCAATCTGTCTCCAGCCTTGGAGGGAGCAGGGTCTGGCTGCTACTGGAGGGAAGGTACTGGGTGTGTGGCAGGGCTTGGAAAAGGCCAGCGGTGCTGGGAGCTCCAGTCTGGTAACTCTCCAGGCTGCTGGGCCTGATCTTAGGCCCACAAAGGTGCTAGGTTGTGAGGGAAGGCAGCAGGCCTACCACCCTTGCCTATGATGAGTAGCTATTACAGTGTGGTCTGCCCTAGGGAATGGAGGTTGAATGATGACTGGTAGTAGCCCAGACTGAAGCAAGGTGAGGGTTCCCTGGGGAGGGGAGACCCTGAGAGAGTGGGGATCTTGCCAGGGGTGCAGCACCCCAGGGAAGAGGGCACTGGGGCCTGGGAGGGCTATGGTGCCAGTGGCAAATGGGACATTGGCCTGAAGAGGGTGCTCCAGAGGCCTGAATTCTAATTTCCCTGAACAACCAGCAGGAAGTGCTGCAGGGTGAGTCACTGCTTGCTTACAGGGAGATATACCCAGAGAAAAACCTGAAAGTGACCTGTACCTATGTGTTGCAGAGGAAGTTAAATTTCCCCCTCACCCTCTCTGGTCATTGCCAAACTGACCTGGGGTAAAATTCCTTCCTGATGCCCCATATGCCAATCAGTTAGACCAGTGATGTCCAATAAGTGCCAGTAGTCACATGTGGTGAATAAGCTACTGAATTGTGGCTAATACATGAGCATACCAGATTTCAGGGTTATTGTACAAGGAAAAAAAATGCAAAGTGTCACACTCAAGTAATTTTGTTAGTAGTACCTATTAATTTTTTGTAATACCTACTTATTTTTGATAAAAAATTTGAAACATCTTTGTAATATGTTTTTTAATCCTTTTTAATAATGTGGCAAATAAGAAATTCAGAACCACAAATGTGGCTAGCATCAAATTTCTATTGGACACTGCTGAGTTAGACCCTGAGCAAGAACCTGCCAGCCTGAGAGAGAATGCTCGGTGGCCATCCCTGATACCTCAGAGGAATGAGATAAAACAACCCTGAAATACACTGTGGGAGCACAGGAGAGAATCCCTTTCAAACTCCTGCAAGTGGCTGGCTGAAAGCCTGAAGTATTAGCTTTTAGGAACAGAAGATATAAACCAGAAGTGAGGGTGCAGGGCTTAACAGCCCTGCACCCTACCATCACAAGCAACCTCATCACACAACTGCAATCCTAAATTTATCACTCTCTTTTAAAACTGATCATATTTTTGCCCCTCCCCCACAAATTCCTATTGGGAGGCTGTTCCAGAATCTCACCCCTCTGTTGGTTAGGAACCTTCTTCTAATTTTCAGCCTGAATTTGTTCATAGCCATTGAATATACATTTGTTTTTGTGCCAATATTGTCTATTAACTTAAATATCTCTCCACCCTGTGTGGTATTTACTAGCCTTGTATATTTAGAGAGAGAAAATCCTATTCCCTCTCAGCTGCCTTTTTGCTAGATTAAACAACCCAAGCTTTTCCATTCCCCTCTCATAAATTAGGCCCTCCATTCCCCTGATCATCCTAGTAGCTCTTCTCTGTACCTGTTCCAGTTTAAATTAATCTTTCTTGAACATGGATGATCAGAAATGTACATAGTATTCCAAAGGAGCTCTTATCAGGGCCTTATGCACTAGTATTAATGTGTTAGTCTCTAATGGAAATGCCTCACCTGATGCATGCTAGGATCACATTTGCCTTTTTCACAGTTACATCACATTAGTGGCTCATCGTCATCCTGTGATCAACCTACACATCCAAGTCTTTCTCTTCCTCTGTCACTTCCAAGCCATAAGCCCCTGGCTACAGCAGAAATTCTTTTTATTAGACCCTATGTGCATGTCCTTACACTTTGTACTACTGAATTGCATCCCATTTCTGTCACTCCAATCCAGGGCTTTGGAGCAGAGGCCAGAACTGGAGTGCAGAGCTGTAGGTTTTTGCCTGGAGCTGGAGCCAGAGCACCGTTCCAAAGCCCTGCTCCAGTCTTCTAGTCCAAGAGCACACTTAAACTACAGACTGAATTGATCAACTGCAGGAATGTACCCTTCAACCAAACGAGACTGCATGATATCTTATAAACTCCTCTGCCCACCAACATAATCTCTGTCTTTTTTGGGTTCAGCTTCAACCAGATGTTCCTCATCCCTGGTGAGCTAGCAGGGAAGCCTCATGCAAGGATAATCCACACCAAGGGAGAGGGGGAGAAAAATAAAATCAAATTACAGAGCTAAGAATGGAGACTCAACCCCTGCAGCCAATCCACAGAGTGAAAACTCAGAAAGGTGTCACTTTCAATCTGAGTTTGCTGAGTCAAGTCCAGTGTAGCACTAACTCTTACAATTATCTCCTGATAATATATTAGGTGTTTAGGTCCCAGCTCCTGCATTCATGTGCATATGTGAGAATCCTAGCTTTCCATTGTAAAAAAGTAAGGTTTCAGATGCACATGTCTATAGAGAAAAGCATGAAAGTTCTTTCAAGCCTCAGTTTACCCTAAAGTCTTGAAGGCAAATAAAAAGAATCATATATATATATATATATATATATATATATAGGATTCTATTATCTCATGATTTTTGAAAGTTGCAGTTGGCAATGCAGCACTTAACAAATCTCTTTGGTGTAATGATCTTTGTCTGTCACTGTTCCTTGGGAGTTGTCTTGCTTCTTCCAAGCCAAACTGTGTCAGTGGTAGAAGTGAATTACAGGAAGATTCACTACAGTCACAATCAGTAGTTTCATCATGGTAAATTATACAAAAAGCCACTGTCAGGTCAGGGGAAAAGGCAAAAATCATACATTTACAGTACCAATCATAGCCTAAAGTCAAGGCTTGCCTTATTTTAATATAAATATTATTTATTTTGGGAATTAAAAACTCTTTAAAATAATTAGATAACATGCAGTTCATAATTTAAAGCCATTTAAAACTACAGTTATGAAGTCTGCCAGTTGAGCTCCATAGCAGCAGTATTAAAAAAAACACACTTTGCCAAGGAAGTAGCTCTCTGCAAAGGCCTCTTAAATTATGTTAGAACCATGACTTTCCCCACAAACTCCAGAGAAATCACAGAATCCTGACCCCTTGTGAACACGTAATCTTAGTTACAGTGTTTAGTAACAGAAGTCATAATTTGGATAATGATTTCAAGCTTACTTTTCAGTCTTTAAAATCTCTTTATGTTAGACCAATATAGAACTTACCACAACCACGTCAACATACAAATAGGTTAGACTGATGCCTTTATGCCACTGGCTTGAGAGGAGGCTATGCAGAGCCCAAGTACCCCAAGAGGTACACCAGGGGTAGGCAAACTATGACACGGGTGCCGAAGGTGGCGCACAAGCTGATTTTTCAGTGGCACTCACACTGCCAGGGTCCTGGCCACTGATCTGGGGAGCTCTGCGTTTTAATTTAATTTTAATTTAACTTTAAATGAAGGAGAAATAAAGACATACTGCAGTGAATATTGTTTTTAGTCTGGGATTTTATTTCATGTTTTTTTTGCAGTCTGGTATTATTTTAATTAAATGGATACATTGGTTATTATCAGCACAACCTATTAATTAGAATGACTGGCGGTTCACTAAAGAGTCCCAATCACCCAGTTCCTATTGTAATCACTTAACAGATGTACAGCTCTTCACATCTTGAAAATGCTGACAAACACGAACTGAGTTAATTACCCCTCCTGATACCCCTGTGAGGTGAGAAAGGGCTGTTACCCACATTTAACAAATGAGGAAGGCTGAAGTAGGGACTGCAAATGACATGTGCACAGCAACAAAAGGACTCCGAGACAGAGTAGCCATGACATATGATGGGATTCAGAGGGTTCTGTGGTCGATCACAGGCCCATGTGGGGGAAGAACACTGATCACAGTGTGATGATTTATGTGCAGCACATTGTTCTCCTTACAGATTAGAACATGAACTAATAAGTAAATCCTCTCTTCTCTGCATCTATGGTGGCCTGCAATGTAGGAAAATTTGTGAGATTCCTCAGTGCAGCGTAGGGAGGGATGCTGTGGAGAATAGGCACCGACTCTGTGAGTGCTTTAATGTCGTTGCTCTTTTTGCACCCCCACATTGGCAGCCCTGCAGGGCAGGGCTGGATTACCCAATAGGCAGACTAAGCACATGCTTAGGGCACCAGCAAAGCAGGGGACACCAAAAAAAATGAGGTTTTTTTTGAAAAAAATTGATATTTGATATTTCAAAAAAAGGATTGAAGTAGTCATTGTGGGAAAAATCAGAACTCTGTTAGACTTTTACACTCCGCTACACACACTTCCCCCATTTTTCTGTTCTCTTTTTATTACTTATCCCCACCTAAACCAGGGGGGCAGCCTACTAACATAGATCAAAATAATGGAAGGAAATCAGATCCTGTCATGTATTGCAATAAATTTAGTTTTATTATTGATATATTCTTCTGAGTTATACATACTTGATTCTTTTCTAAATGATATGGACTTATCTGATGAACCATATTCGCAAAGTTCCCAAAAGCTAGTTGACTCATACCCTGTTGACTTTAACATGGATCTCTGTGCAGAAGTGCAGCAGTTCTACTGTTATATGTGCGCAAAGTTTAATGAAACAGGAAAAATGAAATTCAGTCACATTGATCTTCATGACACAATATTGAAAGATGGAATACAATGTGTATTTCCAAATGTAGAGATCGCACTACATATTTTTCTAACATTGATGATTACCAAGTGCTCCGCAGAACACACTTTTGCTCAGCTGAAAAGAATAAAAAGCTCTCAGAGAACAACAGTGTATCAGGACAGACTTGATTCACTTTCCCTATTGTGTATGGAAGTGCACACGCTTTGTCGAGTCAGCTTTGATGAATTTATCCAGAATTTTGCAATCAGAAAATCTAGAAAGAAGCTAATTTAATTTCAGCATACATGTAAATGTTGTGTCATTTTGAAAAAAGAATTATTTTACGGTATAGTATTGTTTTTATTTTGAATTACATATGTGGGGGGAGCACCATACTCCTTTCAGTGTTTAGGGCTTCTAAAGGTCTTAATCCAGCCCTGCTGCAGGGTCCCTACTTGCGGGGCCACTGCCAAGGGATGGGGGGTGCAAAAGGGTCAAGACATTAAAGCGCTGCAGTGGCAAAAGGACTCTGTTTAAAGTGCTGCACAGCAGCGCTTTAATATCCCTGCTCCTTTTGCCCCACTCCCCTGGCTGCCAAAGGGGGAGGTGAGGGCAAAAGGAGAAGCTACCTCGGGTGTTGTGAGCATGCTGGCAGGGGGATGCTGACCCCCCCCGATCCCACCTCTTCTGCATGAGGCCTGGCCCCTTCTGGGGGCAGGAAGCTGCACTCCGCATACCAGTAAGAGGGAAATTTTACTTTCACCCCTGCTCCTACCTCTATTTCAATCTTATTTGGCCTCTAGCTCACTCTGAAATGCTTCCTTGTGGCCAGACTTCCTACAGAGGTTGTGCAAAGCCCTCTGAGTCTAGCTGTAACAAAGACGCTGAAGGGCAATGATGTAAGTGTCTTCAGTTGTCAGGCTCGGGTACCTGAATCATCAGAGAAAGCATTGTATTTCCCTGTCAATATCTATCCGTCACACTTCTAGCTTACTGTAGCTTTTATCGTTGTAGTTAGCAGTGCCCATCTGACCTCTTCTTGTTTCATTCTTTATCTGTCTGGCTTTGACTATGGCACTAACTGAAATATTACCAAAGATATTTTCAGTAAAGAAGTTGCTGCTACTTACTCTGCCTGTTCTTTGGTTTTTTTTCATACAGGCTGCCTTGTATTAGCAAGAGTTAACAAAATGAATAAGAAATCTATAGAAAGGAAGAAAGAACATTTCTTTTGTTCTCTTTGTATAAGATTCCTATAAAAGAGTACTTATGTAAGCCAACACTTTTATGTTTCTTGTGTAATGCTTGAAAAACAAACATTGAAAGAAAATATTGTAAACAGTATGGCAATGACCTTGTCTCTTACATACTGAAATCCGATTAGCACCATTGATTTGGCTTATCTGTCTTCCAGAAAGGGTCTTTTGAAATTTGTGATGGGGCTTAACTACCATCACCCGCAAGGCTAGCAAATGCACTCAGTTAGTTAGGGAGGTGAGTAGCTAATTGGCTCCTGGCCAGAGGGGGTGGAGCTAAGCCATAATAGACAGACTGAAGGAACTCAGTAGAGGGACTGATGGCTGGTGAGATCAGTCTCTCTAAGAAAAGCCGTGGGTTAAGGATAGAGACAATGGGGCAGCTTAGGCTCCTGCAAGGGAAGCCCTGAGATAGGGTCTGTCAGTAGAGAAGAGAAGACTTCAATAACCCAAGAGGGCAGAAGAACTATTCAGGTTCATTTGAACATTTGCTTGGAGTTGTTTATGATGCCCCAGAAGGGGTCTGAACTTAGGAGACTTGTCCAGAGGACTAAGACACAGAAGACCTGGGGTCAGAGACAGGCAGCCGGAGGTGGTAATGGAGCTTAAGATAGAAGCAACATCCAACACTAAAGCAAGGGGGTGAGAGAGCACTGCCACATATTGGTAGTAGAAGTGGGGTTGTGGGGATCCCACCTCAGAGGAAGATACCAACTACCTTAAAGCTGAGAAGCAGATGAACAGATTCAGACCGTTTTTTCCCTTTCCCTCAGGGGAATATGGAGGATATAGTCTGCACACTGGCAGTCCTACAGAAGCAGACACAATGCTCTTTTGTTGCATCTATTACAAGGGCAGTAACAACAGCAAGAGGCTCAGCAAGAATGTTTCCAGCAATGCTTAGAAAAATGGACCCCAGAGCCCTGGATAGTTTCAGGGGAAGATGATTCTGCTAGACTAGTCCCCGTTCTGGCAAAACTGGATCCAGGTGATGAGCCAGAGGCATTCTTGCACACTTTTGGAAGGTAACCATGGCAGCAGGGTGGGGCAAATCCTCCAGGGCAGCTCATGTGGCCCCATTCCTCTCAGGAGAGGCTCAAGCAGCCTACCAAGCTTTGTCCGATGAGCAGGCACAGCCCTATGGCGTTGTGAAAGAAGCCAGTCTGGATAGGTCAGGATTGATCCTGTAAGCATACCAGCACCAGTTTAGGATGGAGCCTTTCCTGTGTGTGTGAGTGCGTGCGTGTGCACACACCCTGGAGTGGCAGCACAGTGTTTATAGCACTGGGCCCTGCAGTGGTTACAGCCCCACATGAACTCATTAGACAAGGTGGTAGACCTTGTAATATGAGAACAATTCCTAAAAGTTTTGCCTGCTGGAGCCCACAGTTGTATCTGGAGATTTCAACTGACTTCTACTGATAATACTGAACCACCCAAATGAAGAGTTAGTTCAAGGGGCTATTCTATTCTGGGGGAAGCAAGGTGACTGAAAATCCCGACCCTGGGATGGCAAGGGGGGACATAAAGGGGGAGAAGTTCTTGGGCCGTCTAGTACCTAAGAAATGAGAAGAGGGAATGGTACCTCAGTCGTCAACAGATACCCAAGACAGGCACCTGGGAACTGGTCAGGAAAATGTGGTGGTGTGTTTCTGGGTCGTATCAGAAAGGGCTGCCCACTCATGGAGTGTTGCTATTTAGATTGTTACTACAGCCCAGTCTGCTGCTTGGGATGGTCCCTGAGGAGCAGCCTACCAATAACTGCTAATGTGGCTGAACACAAAATGAGAGGACCGATTGACTCTGTTTGGGGGGCACACACTAGTTCAAGGGAATAGTCTCCCAACTGTGAAAGTAGATCAGCAGGTGCATATCTCATGAGGGCACAGAGAGACATGATTACCAACAGTGCAAGTAGAGAGAGAAATGCAAGGTCAGAGGAACAAGTAAAAGACCGCCCCTGGCTAATAACTGTTGGCAGAGACTGGCCTAATTTCCCAGCCTATTATGAGAGAGAGAATAAGTTAACCATAAGTGACCCTTACTCGGACATGGCCTATTAGGCCAGACAGCCCAGAGGCAGGGCTGAGGTGAATGAACTCAGTAGACTGGGGGAAGTTAGTCAAGAGAGTTGAACAAGAGATGCCAAGTTGACTACAGGTGTAGGAGACATAGTTACATATGGTAAACCAAGAGCTGGAGGAGGTGAAATTCTCATGACAGAAAATAATAGAGAAGTCCACAAAACAAGAGCAAGAACTGAGTCAGACAAGACTAGACTTGGCATATGAAAATAATTGTCAGCAGCTTGAGCAGGTGCTATCTAGACTGCAAGTCCGGGAAACGTGTGACAGGGAAGCCCCAGCCTCTAGAAGCCAAGAAAAGGCCCCTGCAGAAGAGGAAGCTGATTGGGTGAGTTTGTGGAGAATGAACATTCTGAATGAGGGTACGGAAGAAGCTACCTTGATTGTGGACCCTGATCCACCACCCCAAGGGCGACTGAGGGAAGCCAGACCATGCATGGAGAGATCCAGAAACTTTGAGAAAGATTACTGTTGCAGTGGAGGCTCTACAAATGCAAGTCCAAAATAGAGACTACTGGAAGGAATGTTATGAAGATGTGCAGGAAGACAAAAATTGTTTGTTTACCCAAGTACATGACTTAGAGAAAGAGCTGGAGCAACTACAGGGCTCTGTATAGTGAAGGGGAGACAGTACTCTGATGGATACTACCTTGGCGGGGCGGTGAGATGGAGCTTAATCCCCATCACCTACAAGGCTAGCCAATGCACCTCATTATTTATGCTTTGCCCCTGGGGAGGTGAGTAGCTAATTTCCTCTCGGTCAGAGGGGGCAGAGCTAAGAAATAATAAGTAGATTGAAGGCGCTCAGTTGAGGAAGAGATGGCAGAGGAGACAGGTTTCTCTGGCTTAGAGAAGCCCAACTTTAGGGTACGTACATAGAAACAACAGGGGCAGCAAAGGCTTCTGGAAAGGAGGTCCTCAGATAGGGTCTGTCAGTAAAGAAGAAAAGACTTCAGCAGTCCAAGAGAGGAGAAGAACTATTCAGTTTCGTTTGGAACTTTTGTTGTGACTGGTTTATGACACCCAGGAAGGGATCTGAACTTAGATGATTTGGCCAGAGGGCTGAGATTCAGAAGACCTGGGGCTGGAGGCAGGTGGCGGCAGGAGGTGCTGGAGCCAAAGATGGCATGGAATGTTGCTGCTGATGCAAAGGGGCACTCCAAGAGTGAGTGAGTCCCACTACAATATTCAATAAGTAACTGTGCAGTAAAGGTAAATTGTTCTGTGATTCCTACATCTTAATCAGATTGTATGTCCCATTCATGCTTGCCTGCATTACATAATCAGACCTGTTTAGGCACTTAGCTGGATTCTGATCTCAGTTATGCTGGAATAAATCCAGAACAACTCCTTTCATAACAGGATCTGGCCTTTAGCCTATGGCCAGAACCAAGTGAAGGGGAATAACAGCCTAAATCTGTTAGAATAGGTTTGATCCTATGCTATCATAAAGCACTTAGATACCTCAGTAATGAATGTGGTATAAACACCTAGATAGATTTGACAGACTATTAGCTCATGGCAGAGGTATGGTGTAGGGCTGTAGAAATGGAGTTAATGTTAGTTTTATACTGGAGAGGGTTGAGGTATTTTAACGTGGATGTGACTGGTGGAATTCTTATGTGCTGTTCCACTGCTGGAAGTTTTTCTGGAAGGCAGCTGTCTGCAGCTATGCTTGCAAACCATGGGTGGTGGGTGAACTGCTGGCTGGGGGAGGCCAGCCCATGGCCAGCCCCACCGTCCCCCATCTGAGGACCCGCCCCCGTACACCTGCAGCCGCCAACCCCCATCCTCACCCCCAAGCACCGGGTGCGAGAGTCAGCCATCTCATGCACAGGACGGGTGGCCCCAGCACTTTCAGCTTCCTGCACCCCCTCCCTGTCCCCAAGTGCTGGGCCCCAGCGGCCGGAGCCCCCCTGCTTTGGGCAGCCCCAGCCACCCCAAGTTCTGGCTGCCCTAGTCCCAACCAAAGCATGTTTCCCTGACGAGTGTGGTCAGTGCTGTGTTGGCTGGAAATGCTCTCCAGCCTTGACATAGATACCGCTGCTCATTGGGGATGGTTTAATTATACATGGGAGGCCTTACAGTAGTGTAGAGATAGCCCAAGTGATGGGGGGCTTCACACAAGAGATCTGTGCCTGGGAGAGTGCCCTATAGATCCGAAGCTAGAAACAGGGACTAGTCTCCACTCAGGCTCAGCTGATTTGGAAGCATGGGGGACACTACAGTTGGGTCCACTTGCAACAGAATGGTGACTGTACAGGGGGTATTGGGTCATGTTTTAACAGACATTTATTATTTTTTATTCTAGTGATTTTGGGGTTATTGGAATTCAGAATTTAACAAAATCCATGGACTAAGATTCTTTCCCCCATTTGTTCTGCAGCAGCTGTAACAATGCTACTGGATATTTTCTCCTTTAAAAATGTTATGCTGGGGGTTAGGCAATCATATCACCTTCCTGAAGCTGTTGGGTGTGATAGCTGCCTTCCACTCAGGCTAAATAAGAGAACAATTAAATGCTCCTTTGTTTGGTGATAGCTGAAACAGTGGAAAACCCCTGTCCAAGGAGCAGACCACATGCAAGTAGCAGGAAGACCACAGAAACTCAAAAAGAAGAGAGGACGTCAGAGAAGCACTTGTAGTGTGACCCTTAGAAAAAGCTGAGAGTGCGCTTTTGGGTATAGCGCTAGCTGAAAAGAGGCTTTGGCACTATGAGGAAAACACTGTCTTCCACTATTTGATTCCTAATGTGTTCTGGGAAACAGGACTTTATGAGCTTTCTCTGTAAAAAAATAGGAGTGCATCAGTTTCTTTACCTCACAGGAACAACCCACAAGACTCTAAATATTTGCTAACCGCTCAGGTCAAAAGGGGTAACCATAATTTAGTTTCAAACTTATGCGTGCTTTATGCACATCAAGCCTATTGCAACCGGAGACACTGTAATCACAATTAGAAGAAACAGAATAATATAACATTTTAGAACACTGCATATCTAACCTCTGATTAGTTGCATAAGGGCAACGAAGCCACAGATATTTACTGTAATGACAAGCTACTAACTCTGTAGACTTACAAACTATTTTAAACCACTCCCCGGCAAGCAGTGTGCCACTATTTATTTTCAATGTACTGTATTCCTTCATAAAAGGGCTTTGCTATATGTTTACATAATTTGTAGGCCTGACTTCAAATCTGCCATTGATATTGTCAAAAAGGGTTACTAATTTTTCCCTGTAATTACCAGACTTGTCAAGATCTGCCCTCGTTCATCCTTCAACACACAAGACAAACTGACATTATCAAAGGTAAGAGTTAGTCACTAGGCCATTTGCCACATACTACAAAGTAATTATTATTTAAAATGTACATAGCAAAATAGGTGTGAATGATAATTTGCATACATCTAGGAAGACAAGGCCCTTGTCCTGAGGCTTGAAATGTAAATTAGAAAAAAGATTAAGTTGTAAGAGACAGCACTGGCAAAGTGATCAGCAATGGAAGGCTAAAGGAAAGAAGTAATTCTTAAGGAGCGGTATAAAAGATGTTGGTTGACACACTCAGAAAGAAGGCAGAAATTTTATAGGAGTGGGCATTAAGGGAGATGGTATTGAAACAGTCTGTATGTCACAAGTGTGATAATGAGACATGGGGAATACTAGGGAGCAAAGGCAGCAGGTATTATAGGCCAGGAGAGACTCTGCCTCTCCAAGGTGCTGCCGCTGGACCCTCAGTTGCGAGGTTTTTTGGGGGGAATTTTTGCTTTATTATGTCCCATGCAGGTTCCGGAGTGACTGAAGGGGTGGTGTGTGCTATTCAGCTTCCTGGGCTCATCAGTAATCTTTCTGGACTCTGTGGAGATTACTGATGGACCCAGGAAGCTAGGTAGCAAACACCACTTCCTCAGCGCCCCTGGAACCTGCATGGGTATATCAGAAGTTTCTTTTGGCAAGGGTGAGAGGTTTTTTCCGTGCAGCAGCTTGGGGTCTGGGGAAGAGAGGAGTGGCACAGCTGCGGCCGACCCGGGGCAACTCCAGGTAGGTATGTGGGGGCATTGGGGCAACTCTGGGCGGGGAAGGTGGGTGGAGGCTTAGGGCAATAGCTGGCCTGAGACTTCTCTAGGCAAGGGAGGACTTGTGGCCCTGGCTGTGGGGAAGGGGTGGGTGGAAGGGGCAGAGTTGGGGGCTAGCCTCCCCTAAGAGGGAGTTCCACCCACCACCCATGGTCAGGGGAGTGTTTTTTTACACCCCTGACCAACAAAAGTGCTAGTGTATAAATAGCCTTACAAACAATCCCCCAGAGCTCCACCTAGGCTGTGGTGCTCTTGTTTCTAGTTTAACTCCTTTTGGGACAATGTAGCAGGAAAGCCAGGAATACAGTTTGAGCAGAGGAATTTTTTTAACCACAGTCACTTTACTTTTAAGCACTTGAGAGTTAGGCCTTGTCTACACTACCAAGTTTTCTCAACAAAAACTGCCTTTTGTTGACAAAAAATGATAGGTTTTGGTGCCAAATTCAACCATCCCAACAAGAGATATGTATTTTTCTTCTACATTTTTCTCAACAAAGTGCCAGTATTTCTCAAAAAAGTGTCAGCATAAGACATCACACTTGATTTCATCACTTTAAATGGCCTCCAGGAAGTGTCCCACAATGCTCATTGTGACCGCTCTGATCAGCAGTTTGAACTCCATTGCCCTGCAGCCAGGTAAACAACCATCCACCCCTTCCCTTTAGAAGCCCTGGGAATTTTTTAAATTCCATTTCCTGTTGGCTCAGCGTGGAGGTCTCATTGAATCATCCCAGGTGACCACGGCAGGTTATTGCACCAAACACTCTCCTGCTTGGACCACTGCTGAGCTGTTGGATCTGATCAATATATGGGGACAGGAGGCCATGCAGTCACAGCTGCACTTGAGCCACTGGAATTTTGATACCTATGGGCAGATTTCTCTCAAGGTTTGTGTGAAAAAGGGCTATGATCAGGACACGCAGCTATGACTATGGGAATATTACCCTCATTAATGTCTAACTTGCCATAAAGACATCGCCAGCAAGCCTTTAATCTGCCAAACGCACATTCAACTGTCATCCGGCATCTACTCAGCCTGTTGTTTAACTGCTCCTTACTGCTGTCCAGGTGTCCCGTGGAAGGTTTCAGAAGCCATGGCTGCAAGGGATACGCCGCATCTCCCAGGATCACTATGGGCATTTCAACATTCCCCACGGTAATCTTCTGGTTTGCACAGAAAGTTCCTGATTGTAGCTTTCTGTGCAGGCTGGTGTTCCTGAAGATGCATGCAGTGCCTTCCCATACCACACCACAATGATGTCAGTGCAACACTCACAATGATCCACAAGTGCCTTCAACACTTTGGAGAAGTACCCATTCCTATTGATGTACTCCATTACAAGGTGCTCTGTCTTGTGCCAAAACTGGAATAGGTGTGCCATCTATTGCCTCTCCAGAGTTGGGAAACCCATTTCTGCAAAACTGTCTACTATTTCCGGCACATTTCCCAGAATCATGGTCCTTCGCAGAAGGATGCAATTTATTGCCATGCACACTTGCATTAACGCAGTCAATTTCCCAACTCCAAAATGATTTGTAGACTAACAGTAGCATTCTAGAGTCACCAGTTTCCACACAGCTATTGCCACACGCTTCTCAACCAATCAGGCAGCTGTCACTTTGGTGTAGGGCAACCAGATGTCCCAATTTTATAGGGACAGTCCTGATTTTTGGGTCTTTTCCTTATATAGGCTCCTATTACCCCACCCTGTCCCGATTTTTCACACTTGCTGTCTGGTCACCCTACTTTGGTGTCCTTGCACTATCGTGCTGGGGTGAGCTCTGCACACAGTTCCAGGAAGGTTGCTTTCCATATTCAAAAGTTCTTTAGCCACTGCTCATCATCCCGCACCTGCATGATGATATGATCCCACCATTCAGTGTTTGTTTCCCGAGCCAAAATGTGATGGTCTAATCTATGCAGATGTTCTGTGAATGCCAAAAGCAATCTAAAGTTGCTCCTATCCATATCATGCAGAATGTCAGTCACCTACAAGTCTTCTTCATTTAGGAACTTCATGATGAACTGTACTGCCCTCCATGATGTCTTTATCACAGTTAACAGAGCATAGGAGAGCAGTGCAGGATCCATCCCTTCTCACAAAGATGCTGTGTGCACAGCAAAGAAGGACCATTGCAAAACTGCTGTGAAAGAAAGCCAGAAGCCCATAGAATGCTGGGATAAAGAGCAATGCATCACGGGACATTGAGCCTGGTCCCAGGATATGCCGTGATCTGCTCTGCCTTCTCACAACACCTAGCGACAGAAGGTGTCGAGCTGGACTGTGGGATAGGTACCCACAATGCATTGCTCACACCGTCAGTGATGGTGCCCTCTGCCGACAGAGGGAGCGAGTATGAACATGAGATCTCCATTTTTATTATGTTGACTTTTGGATGGTGACATCACTTTTGTCGACAAAACTTCGTAGTGTAAACATGGTCTTACAAATCTTTGAAAATAACAACAATCCTGAGGCTGAGATAGATTTCCCTGGTCTGATCTCAATCTTGCCAGCATTTCATGCTGGGCAGAGTCTGTTCTGCCCACTCTCTCCTGAATGTTTCTCTTACATGTGGCAATGGTTTACCCCCTGCACAGAGCTGACCCAGCTCTTACGTACAGCCTCTGTCTCTGGTCCATGTGCTTCAGAAGCCTTCAGCAGAGCAGGGAAGCTCCCATCTCTCCTTTGGCATGTTTGCCTCACCTGTGGGCCCCTGTGTAGTAATAACAGATTCCATGGGACTGACTGGTCCAGCAGCTGGGAAACAATCAGAATCGCTGGCCTTAGGTGTTATTGATGGCTTATCAATGAGGTGGCAAATGTCTTTCCTGGGCAGGGCAACTGTCTGGAATGCAGTGAAAGGCTGCCCTACATGTGTTCAACTCATAATGCAAAATGAAAATCATAATTAGATACAGATATATCCCACTCTGACACAGCGTCATTTAAAGGCGGCCTTCAAAGAGAAAAAAGAAATGGGCTTTTGGGCTCATGATGTAGAAAGGTTTGTAAAATGAAGCAGAAACAAGCGTTCAACTTGTTTTTAACAGTAGAAATTCAGGTCTTGTCTACCCTGGAAGAGTTTATGGCAGCATGAAATTGTGGCATGACAAAACAGAAGGGACTGAAAACTGAGCGCTTGAGCGAGGAAGGCATTTTTAATCAGACTGTTTTAAACTCTGTGTTTTTTATTTGTTCTTGTTCACGTGTATTTACCTATGTGTAAGAGGATGTGAGATAAAGGTCCTCCTTGTTAAATCAGTACCCCCCACACACATTAAAAGGCCATGAGATGTCTGAGTTATGCAAGGCAAGGCCATAGGCCAGGGGTGGCCAACCTGAGCCTGAGAACGAGCCAGAATTTACCAATGCAAAGTGCCAAAGACCCACAGTCATATATCAGCAGCCCCTCATCAGCTCCCCCAACCTGCTCCCAGCGCCTCCCACCCACTGGCAGCCCCGCTAATCAGCGCCGCCCCCTCCCTCCCCATCAGCTGTTTCATGGCATGCAGGAGGCTCTATGGGAAAGAGGGGAGGAGAGGGGGCATTGCAGGCTCAGGGGAGGGGGTGGGAAGGGGTGGAGTGGGGGCAGGTCTTGTGGCAGAGCCAGAGGTTGAGCAGTGAGCACCCCCCGGCACATTGGGAAGTTGGCACCTGTAGCTCTAGCCCAGGAGTTGGTGCTATATAAGGAGCTGGATATTAACTTCTGAAAAGCCGAATGTGGCTCCAGAGCCACAGGTTGGCCACCCCTGCCATAGGCTGTAAGAGAAGCACTTGAGCAGCAACTGAGGAAGCTCCAAAATGGAGGGCTATTAGTTCCAGTACTTTCCACTAACTGGAAGTTCCAATGGTTTGTGCTGATATACTGGTTCTTTGACTGTATGCTCATTAAAACACTATTAATTTGGTTTGAGAGTGGTAACAGTAAGTATCTAATTACCTTTCTGGCAGGAAATATTTGGACAAATGGTAGTATGAAATCCTCCACCCCTTTCTAGTCAATGGCAGTTATGACACACACAAACTCAGGAACCCAGAGACACACACTGAAGTGAGAATCTAGCCATTGATCTCTCTGGGAGCAGGCCTGAGGCCGGACTAAGCAGAGGTACAGCCCCCCTTAGCCCTCCCTGCCTCCACATGGGTCTCTTGCGCTCCCTCTATCCTGGACCCAGGGCCTCCCTGTCCCCGCCCCCTCCAGCCTTCACCTAGGAAGGCGGGCGCGGAGTGACGGGCGGCAGCCCTGTCATTAAGCACGGGGCGGGCGACAGCGCTCCCTCTGCCGATTGGCGGGTTCGGGCGGAGGATTCTGCCACCTGGATTGGCTGAGCCTCTCCCGAGGCGGGCAAAGCCTCGCAGGCGAGCGTTGTGATTGGCTACGCGGCGGTGGGGCCGCTATAAGAGGCGCGACGGGGGAGCGGGAGGGGATTCAGGCAGTGGTTGGTAGGCGGTGTTAGTTTCACGTATCTGGCGCTTGGGCGGTTGCGGCGACGGTATCATGGCGACGGTGAAGGCCGTTTGCGTGCTGGCGGGGGAGAGCCCCGTGAAGGGCGTCATCCACTTCGAGCAGCAGGTCGGGCCGGGGGGCTGCTGTCCTGCGGCGGCGGGGGGAGGGGCCGGGCACTGCTGAGTCACGGCTGGCGGGGCGAGCCGCGCTGCCGCTGAGTGGCGCGTCCTATCCCCTGAGAAACCCCCCGGCGGGGGGTTACTCGGGGGCGGGGAGCGCGGTGACGCAGCTGGTTGCTGGGGGGCCAGCGCCGCTGCCCGTCCCGGTGTGACTGCCCCCCCCCCCCCCCGGGAGGGGCGGCAGATAAGTCCCCGCGGAGAAGGGCGGGGCGGCTGCGAAGGTGAAGCGCGCGCGGTCGCCCGGCCCCGCTGGCCGCGGCGGGGCGGGGCTGTTCCAAAGTCCGAGCGCTTCCCGGGGGGGGTGGCGGGGGGAAGCTCTTCGGGGCAGGTTGCTGGACACCCGGCTCCCTAGCGAGCCCTGTCGCAGCTGCAAACGGCTGTCGGGAGCCGGGCTCCCGCCGCCTGGGGGCCGCGCTGGAGTCCCTGCGCTGGACGAGCGTTGACCCACGTGTGACCGCCCTGGCTGGCGCACGAGTCCCTCGGGGGCTCTGCGAGCGAGGGGCAAGGTCTGCCCCTGTTCTCAGTCCCACTTGCCGAAATCTAGGTGGCTGTGACCTCTATGACTTGGCGAAGCCACCAACGGCGGGGGCGGGGCGGCAACACTGGCAGGACTGGATGGGATCGTTTCAGTTTGTCTGTGTCCCTATGTTAAAGCTGTGCTAAAACAGCAGTCGAGCTTAAGTTGCTAAACCTGCTGAAAGGCTGTTTCCTTAACCAGTTACTATACCAGTTTTAGACCATTTAGCATAAGTCTACACCGCTCATGTGGCTGTGCTGTGATATAGGCAGTGTGAACACGGTTTATCATTGTGGGACAGCTCACAGCAATTAAAAAAAACAAAACCAAAACCCCTCCTGAATGCAGGGTGGTAGCTTTATCACCAGGAGCGTGGTTCCTGGCACTAAATCATTGTCTATACTAGTGCTTTTCAGCACTAGAACTTGTTGCTCGGGTGGTGTGTTTTCACGCCCCTGAATGACTGAAGTTTTGTCAGTGACTGTGTAGACAGCCTTAGCATCACTCTGGATGTAAAGTCTTATGGGCTGAACTATACAATAGAATGGAAAACTAGGAACAGCTTTGCTTTGAGTGTTTTCTGCAGTTGGGCACTGACACCACCTACTTATTTCTGTCATGCCATTGATTTCTGTTGGCACCAGTGTAAATGAGGGGAAAAGCAGCTAGGCAGTCTTGCCGAGCCAGTGTTGCTCTGAGATCATCTTGTCCACTGCTCCGTGCAACCAGTAGTTGGCAAGAGTTTTGTGTGCCAATGTGCCTTACTTGAAGATGGCATGTATCCATAAGTATTAATTAAATAGTAATGTGCATAACAATGTTTCTTGGAAAATGGAGCTACTTAAAATGGTCTATAGTGGTTTACTAACTGACATGGTAAACTAAAGAGACCAGGCAGGTGGGGTAATATCTTTCATTGGCCCAACTGCTCTTGGTAAGAGAAGCTATTGAGCCACACAGCTCTTCTGCAGGTCTGGGAAGGGTGACAGCAAAATGCAAGGTGGAATGGATTAGCATAAATAGTGAGCACATTGTAAGGGACCAGTCAAGGTTCAGTGACCTGTTAATGCCTGTGCAGTTATAAGGCAAAAATGGGGTGGGGGGAGCACTTGTCTGGTGTTGCTGTTAAGGCTATGATTTTTAGTATCTAGCAAAGTAACTTTAAACTCCCACTTTGCTGAAAGTGTTGTGTAGGTTTAAAGCAGCTCAGTTTTCCATGGTGGTGAATACTGCTTTTCTTGGACAGCATAATGCTCAAACTTTTGTCTTCAATCATAACTATCAAGAGTAGCATCAGTTTAGAGCCTAAATTCTCCTGTAGATAGAAATTACTAAGCTGTCTGTCTCAGACTGGGGACTGCAAGGTGTATTTTCTCCATTGATTAGCAAGCCTCACTTGCAGCTTTATATGCTGCCTAAAATGCTACAAGTCCAACTAATTCTAGTTATAGAGACTAACAGAGAAATAACTGGTCTCTTTCTATTTGAAGGCTAATGGACCAGTAACGGTCTCCGGAAGTATAACTGGTTTGACTGAAGGAAAACATGGCTTCCATGTCCATGAATTTGGAGACAACACAAATGGTAGGGTTCTTGTCTGGTTCTCTTGCTATAACTAAACTGCATTCTGACACCTTTAAGTTATGAATAGCAGCCGTGTTAATTTGTATCCGTAAAGAAAGTGAGGAATACTTGTAGCACCTTAATTAACCAGTTTTTCAGCATAAGGTGCTACAAGTATTCCTCACTTTAAGTTCATGGCACTTGACATGATTGTCCTTAATACCATGACTTGCAGCCCTATAACCCTACTGTAGGGGTACGCCTACTGGAGTCAAACGCTTGTGTAAATTTGGTTTCTGTGTACTGAAATAAAAGGAAAGCAATATAAAATGGTCTGTCTGCTAATTGCTGATAGTGGTATCTTGCTTCAAGAAACTGATGGTATATGACCACTGCATCTGAGCTACCAGTATTCTAACATGTAGCTTTAAATCTGAAAGCAAATAGGCAAGGGAATGGAACTTGAGGTCAACTAGCTCAAATTTGAATGTTTAACTCAGTGGATCTCACTTTTTGTATTGGTGACCCCTTTTGAACACCAGGCCTCTAAGGATGGCAGCCCTTTAGGGTCCAGCTTGGACCACTGGCAGCCCCCCATGGCAGGGCTGGGACAGGGGCCTGCAGCCCCCCAGGGCTGGGATGGGGGTGTGTGTGTGCCAGCAGCTGGCTGGGGCTAGGATGGAGTGTGTGTGTGTGCTGGCAGCCCCTTGGGGCTGGGTTGAAGGGAGTGCTGGGAGCTCATGACCCCCACATAGCCTTTCACAGACTCGTTGCAACCTGGTTATCCACCCACTAATGGGCAAAGTATCAGCTTCAGCTGAAGCTAAGGATTGACTCACTGAAGGTTTAACCTTCCATGTTTATGTAGGTCAATCTGAGGAAGCTTATCCATGGTATGTAAAGAGTACTAGAAGGACAAAGTGCTCTGGAAGTTCTCAAAGAAGCATATCTTGTGGATAAATTCTAGAGGGTGTTCAGGGCAATAGTCATTCTACCATCTTTGGGTGGAAAGTGTCATCATTCTTACAGGAAATAGTTAACAAGTTTAATAAAACTTGTTTCCCCAGCAAGATGCCTTATACATCTAAATTTATGCGTCAGAAAGAATACTCAGTTCTGCAGTAACTTTGTACTGAAAACTCTAACTTGTTACAGGCTGTACCAGTGCAGGTGCCCACTTCAATCCTAATGGCAAAAACCATGGTGGACCCCAGGATAAAGAGAGGTGAGCATCAGTATTTAACTTTTTGCATTCTGTGGGTCTCTACTAGATAGAGCAACTGGTGGTGTATCACCCACTTCACCCTCTACCTTTGGCCTTCATCTTCAGCCATTGCACTTACTGCAGTTTCAGTTCTACAAACTATCTGGCTCCACCTCCCCACAGTGCCTGTTACAGGAGCTAGGAGATGCCCCCTGCCCTTATAAACAGGAGGGAGAAACTCACTTTTGAGGAGTGGAGCAGACTGCAGCCTTAAGCTGTGTGTGCAGTACAACTGCACAGTCAGGGAGTGGGGAACCACAAATGGGAGAGGAGTACTGGAAGGACGCTGATGAAGGTTGCAGAGTGGGGGACTAAGGGAGTTCACCTACAGGAATGTAAGTCTTTGACAGCTATCAGGGTTGATTGCACAATAGGTCAGGCCCGTACCACATGCAGCCTGGGGGTCACATGCAGTCTGCAGGGGCTCGCTGTGCAGGGGAGTGAGTAGGGTTTGGGCAAGCCAAGTGGTGGGGTGAGGGGAAGCGGAGCTGGGCGGGCAGAAGCAGCAAGCCTGTGGGGTGAGGAGGGGGGAAGTGAGCGGGTCATGGGGAAAGGGAGGCTGGGGGGCTGAGGAGCTGCGGTGGGGGGAGGGGGGTAGGATGGGGCTGCATCATGCTCCTGAGGGCAGCGTGTTTGGCTCTGTGCTGAGCCAAACATGCTCCCCCCTTCCCCCAGAGTAACATGGCAGCACGGGGGGGCTGCATCACACTCCCCCGTCCCCTGGCGTAGTGCTGCTGCATGGCAGTGATGGGTTGGATGGGGCATGGGAGTCCTGGGGGGTCTATCAGGGTGTAGGGGGGTAGATAGGGGTCAGGGAGCAGGGGGGTTGGATGGGGTGGGATTTCTAGGGGATCTGCCTGGGGGTGTGGGTTGGGGCAGTCAGGGGACAGGTAGTGGGTAAGATCCTAGGGGGGCAGTTGGGGGGGGGGGTGTCTCAGGAGGGGGCAGTCAGGGGACAAGGAGCAGAGGGGGAGTGGGTGGGGCAGGGCTTTTCAGCCAGCTGCTTTTGTTTTGCAGTAATACAGCCCTTGCTGCTTTCCGAATTGTGCAGGCCTGTAATAGGTGGATGCTTAGCATGGGTACAAATCTGCTAAGTGCTAGATCCTATGTCAAAGTATTGCTGTGTGGATCCACAAGGTGCACTTGAACTAACTGATTTCAATCTCTAGAAAAGACCTTAAGTGAACTCTATCATTCTGAAAACACACACCAACATGTGAAGTGGGAATTGCAGTTAACTTTTATGGCCTGTACTTGAAGGATCAGTATTGTGGCTTGATAGCTCTGCATACCTAACACTATCAAACTGAGCCAGCTTTTGTTCCTTGGAAATTCCAGAGGCCCAGTTGTGTTGCCCTGTGTGATGCCCTTGTGAATAATTGACAGATGACAGAGCATCTGGAACTTGAGAGCACCACCCTCTACTTAGAACTTGCACTGTGGAGTTGAGGAGAAAATTGCATCTAGGGCTGTCATAATTGTGGCAAGTGATACTAGCCCAACTCCTTCCCTTTTTTGGCTTCACTTCAACAGTCATAAGTGACTTAACACCTGCCACAGTGCTGTAATTATGCAATAAATTATATGCATGTAGTAGGACCTAATTTGTGGACAACTTGTACAGTTAATCATATTGATAAATCAAAGTGAAGTATTTATAGTAAATGTGGTCACTTATTTAAATTTTTTAAACATAACTTCTAGCAGTGTCCCAAGTCAATGTCTAGCAAAATCACCCACACAATAAGCATGGCTATAATTGTAAGACTAGCCATGCTATTTCGTTTGACTCTGCTTCTGCATTACAGCAGAGCTTTTACCAACTCTTCAAAATTTAAGCCATAGTTCTAGCAGAAGTGGATGTGATTAACATCAGCACTTAGGTGTTGGCTGTAGTGGTCTGCATAAACTTTTATTGCTTATCTAGTCAGTTCAGTAAGCATCTTTGGAAAAGGTTACAAAATAAGATTCTGAACTAAACTTCTGAGCCTGCCTTCAGTATCCATTTAACAGCAGATTTTTAAGGACCATTTTAAAATCTTCTAGATGCATGTTTGTAGGGGGAGAACATAGCATAGCAGTTTTCAAGGAAAATTGTACACCCCCAAACTAAAACTCTAGAGGATTCAGCAAAAAGAATAGGAGGGGCAGGATGGTAACTATTGACTTAAGCACTCTCTTAAAAGCATCTGCTAATGGCTGCTGTCAGAATATCAGACTAGACTGACTACGAGTCAGAGTAGTGGTGAGTCATCTGTTTCCAAATTATCTCAACATGGACTTGTAGGTTTTCAAATTGCTGGATAACTAGAGCAAGCATGAAGACTTGGTGTCTTGTCTAGTTTATTTTGCAATTCATAAAATACAGATGTCAAAAAGATAGTACAGGCATTGATGCTAGTACAAGCAAAATACAGCCAAACACTAACAATCTCAAATTGATATTTGGACATGGTGAACTTATGTACATTACTAATATAAACTATACACAAAGGGTATTTCACATTTTTTTCTCTGGAAATCTTAATTCTTCTGGTAAATTCTGAACTTTAAAGAACACAAGCAAATCTAACATGTTCTTCCCCCTCCTCCTCCCGATGGATGCATGTCCCAGTTGTTGAATCTGATGATGATGGGGAAACACGTGCTGGGGAGAATGTTCCACATTAGGGCAGAGCCCTGGAAAGTGCCAAATAAGGTCTCTTCTCATAAGAATAGAATAGCAAAAATGGTCACTGAATTTCAATTCCAGATAATTGAGGTGCATACTGTGGGTTTTTTTGTTTTGGTTTTTTGTGTTTTTCCTCTCAGCTGGCAGTTTGCTTTGCTTCAAATAAGTGTTCACAGCAAGTATTGTGGTATGGCATCAAACACTTCAAAAGTGTGGCTACCTATGCCCTTGTCAGTAAGACATTTCTAGTGGCCAAGTAAGCCTGCTTAGAGTTCTGCCTAATTGAGATGAAGAATTTCTGAGGAAGTGGGAAATGTTACAGTATGGTAAAGTGTGGGCAGATCAACTTTTACCACTAGTGAGTTTTGATGCATTTTGCAAAGATTTTATAGGCTGCAATGCCATATGTCCTTAAGCCACATTTGGGCTTTTCCCCCAACATCTGCATGTTCAAAACACTAGCTATGCTTTGGTCTCCAGAGCTCTTCCTGGGACTGAAGTCAAACTGAACAGTTTCCCTGCCAATATGTTGGCAGATCACCCTTATCTTTCCATGTCTGTTTCTTTTAAATACAGATACTCCCTGACTTACACAACGCTTTCAAGAACAGAAGGCTTGTGTACATCAAAACTATCTGACCATTACACAAAGTCCTATTTAGCTTGCAGAGCTTTTTCCATAAGAGTAGATTTGCATAACTCAGATTTCTTTAAGTCTTGGGGTATCTGTAGTGTGAGAACTTAAGTTGGGGAGAAGATGGGGTTAGGTGGCATGCTTTATTCACTACTTCAGTTCAAAACCTGGTACAAATGATAACTCAACTTTTGTATTAGATTCCTGCTTTCTTGTTTAAAACAGTTTCTCCATGTAGTGACTATCTTTTCTACTGGCAAATGATTCAGACTTCATGTCTCAAGACTCAAACATCTATTTCTGTGCATTCTAGGCATGTTGGAGATCTTGGCAATGTGATTGCTAATAAAGAAGGTGTGGCAGAAGTGTCTATTAAGGATTCTTTAATTTCTCTTACGGGATCAAATTCTGTTGTTGGACGCACGCTGGTGGTAAGTATCAGCTGACTAGTATCTGTACTAAGCCTTGTTGTGAGACTGAAATCTGGTACAATGCACCTGTATTACAGAATCTGCAGTTCTTTGACTGAAAAATCTGAACCAAATAAGCTGAATTAGTGACCATTTGTAAATGGACTCTATAGTATTAACCAAACAGCACTATTAATCTAAGCTGGGTGTCTAAAGACAAGCTAGATATCAATAGTAGCATTTCTGGGTACCTTAAAGTAATTCTTCAATACAAACAGCTTTCTGGGGTTTCAGAATCTGTCTTCCCTGCAGATTACTACTGTAACAATTCTGCTTTTGCCAGCAAGAATCTGTGGTGCCCTAAAAAGGACAGTGGCATAAGTTCAGACTGCAGATGATTGTATTTGTTTAATGATCTTACCTGAAGCTTTGCTGAATTTGAGCATGCACACCTGCTAGTAAGCAGTTGTAGCTGTGTATACAAGTTATGCTGAAGGACAACTTTTCAACCTCGTATTTTAAGATGACTGCATTATTGACTCTAAAACATGTGCAGTGGTTCTGTTGCATGAACTGTAGATCCAAAACTTGAAGCCCCATTTAAAATGAGACATGACAAACTTGACATAGTTACATAATGAAGGCTTGTGTGTGAGATACCAGTCTCAAAGTCAAAGGTTAAAATGTACTTGCAAATCAAAGGACTGGAAAATCTTCTTTCACCTTAAAGAGGTGGGAAGATGCTGAATGTTGGAGATCAAGCTACATGTGTAGTCCTTCCCTGATGTCACCTAAAGCATTTCATGAAGAATTGGTACCATGTGTCAGACTACTCCCAACTACTTGACTTCTGCAAGTGGTGTCTGCCTAGCTGGCAGATGGCTTCTGCCAGGCTAGATTCTGAAGCTCGCTTGCTCCCTCTTTCACTTAGTTGAAAAGAAGAACAAATTTCTCTCTCTCCTGCCAAGCCTCCTTTTAGTATTCACCCATTAAGAGTTGGCTAGAGGAAACAGTGGATCTGGTATCTTTGCTTTGCTTCCTCAAATGTTTAGGTGTAGTTTTTTCAGGTAATCTCCTTCAGTGAAGGATTTGATGAGGTATTCTAGCAACAAGGGTCAATATAGCAATTTAATAGTAACTGTTAACCTGTGTTAGCAGTTAACTTAATTAGAGCCATAACACTTCAGTTAGGTATCCTGTTACTTGATCTCTAGTATAGACTACTATACTTCAATGCAAAGTTTTTGATGCGGAGGTATACTGTGTAAGGAACTGGTATGATGCAGTTGCATTCACAATCCTGCGATGCGCTAAAATCACCACTGCAATATTGGCCTGCATCAGTGGTTGACCAACCAGAGAAATGACTTGTCCCATATATTAAGTTTACAACACAGACACTAGCTATGAATGCTTTAAGAATTATTGAAATCTTCCTGGTGGCTTGGGTCCCTGTGCAGGGATGAATTTGAATCTTAAAGAGCCTAACACTCCCCTCCCCACCCCCTTTGGGTAATGGTGCCAAGATATTAAGGTTAACTTTTCTAAATTTGGACTTTAACTTGATCAGAACTTCAGCTTGCAAATAAGAACCAGTGCCTCCTCTTATGGACGCAATCTAGGCTGAGGGAAATACTATGCTCATAACTACTCAGCATGAGTTTCAAGTCAGGTGCACTTCAATATTCAGCACAGATTTGAACCTTCCAGATAAGAGTAACTTAGACTGTTTCCAGCATAAGGGAAGTAGAAGTATCTTTCCTCTCATTTAATATATTAAACTAAGCTTTTGTGTCAGTGATATGAACTAGATTTCAGAGGGAGCACTACCACTTAAGTGATTAAGTTGCCTGGCTAAAGGTTGAAATGTTATTATTTTGCCATTTAACATGGATTAAGAATTAACACCACTTTTTCTCTAGGTCCACGAGAAAGAAGATGACTTGGGAAAAGGAGGAAATGACGAGAGCTTAAAAACTGGCAATGCTGGTGGTCGTCTGGCTTGTGGTGTTATTGGAATAGCTAAAATCTAAATATTGACTACTTAAAAGCATTTAAAGCAGAAATAAGTAGGCTATATACCAATGTACGCTTCACTGAAAACATCAATATTGGCCTTGTTGTGGCAAAAGCTCTTTAATCTTACTGCAACTTTCAGTCTGTGTTGGCTAAAACAGTATAGTGACAATTTTGTACAATGTACTGCAATTAAAATGTTGATGGCATGTTAAACTGTTCTGAAGTTCTCTGATTAAAACCTCCACTCCTAAAGATGGATAGGGTCAATAGCAAGCTGCATGATGCAGTGGCTTCCACTTCCTAAAAACTTACCAGGTGCAGAAGTTACTTAAGGCCTAGTAGTGAGCTTTGTAATACTAACAGTAAAAACTTCTATAAGGAAGGGACATAGTTATACACCAGGGTAAGAGCTGCACTGGAAGTCACTCTTTCAGCCCCTAGCATCATGGATCAGGTAAACAAGGTTTTCCATATGGATCCACTTCTCTATTCCATTCTGGAAGACCAGAATACTACATTTCAATGAAACAGCTGAAAACAAAACTGTCCTCCAAAAAGTAGAGTAGTAAAATTGCTGCCTCCTTTCTTGAAAGTGGGTATTACTGAACCAAACACTGGGCCCACCTGTCTGATGCACAGCATTTTGACTATTCACTTGCACCAATACTGAGTAGGGATTAAAATGGCTTTATAGCATGCTCAGTTCTGACCACTTCAGGGTAAAAACTTCCCCCTGCCTCTGAGGAAAGGGGGACACACTCACAGCTTGAAGTAATTGGCTTAAGTATCAAAAGCAGAAAGAATATGTAATTTCAGGAGAGAAGATTTTCTGCTGAAATTACTTTTTTTTTTTTTTTTTTTTCCCCATCAAACTTCCCTCCCACCCCAAAATGCTGCATAGTTAGAGCTTGGGGGAGAAAAGTCAAACAAAGCTAATGCTATCCTAGCATAGAGTAGCTTTATACTGCTATGTCAGTTACAGGGGCTCTTGTGACCAAGAGCCATCTGTGCTGGAAGCCTTACCTGTTTTTTTCAAAGTGTACTATTCTGCAGCACTACTTGTCTTTTGGATACAGATCTGTAAGACAGTGAATTTGCTAGAATTATATCAACCTCTTGAACTAATTAAGTTGACTAGCTAAAATGGCTTGGGAAGATAGTTTACCAACAGGACCTAGGCCAAGCCAGCTGGCTGAACTGGCATGTTGGTAAAATAGCAATATACTTCCTGTGCATATGGATGGTGCCATTACTACCTGGAGTTCATGTAAGGTTTGCCTTGAGGTAGTGTCAGATATACTTTAGTGTCTATTAGCAACTGCTATTTCAAGGGCCTAGTAATTCCTGCTGTATATATTTTAGACAATTGTCTCCATAAAGAAAATTAACTTTAATAAATCCAAACCTTCCTTTATTTTGAATACATAAACTGAGCTGCAGTAGTTGGTGGCACTTCTAGCCACCAGGATTCCCATGTGATTCATTACAAATAGAATGGAACTGTAGAAAATGCATATGCTTTCATTGGAGGTGGCAAATAGTCATGTACAAGCTCTAAGATTTTTAGTCTACACAGGGACTTGTTTGAGAGCAGGACTGACAATGAGTGGATGTTTCAAGGATTTAGTATTAATCAACCACAGGAGGCTGAAACTTCGGAAGGTGGAAGAAAAGGGTGGTATTGGTATGCAACAACCCTTTCCTTTAAAATCAACTTATTGATCAACATTGTCCAAGTTTGATTTTACTCCAGAAGTAGAGGACATGTTTGTCTACCTAATAAAATAATTGAAGTTGGCTTACTAAAATGGCCAACTCTGTATGAGGTACTGTAGATGTGGATAGCTCCATGGTTGCAGGGAAATGTGCACAGCACTATCCACAACTTCTACTCCCTACATGCTAACTTTTTATAGAATAACTGCTTTATGCACAGGTGGGATAGATAAGATTTTTTAAAATCTTATACTATTAAGTACTAGATGGTACATCAAAGTTTTATGCTATAATTAAACAAATACTCACATGAAGTGACCAAACAGTATTGAGCAAAATGCAACACTATCAGGCATCAGTTCCATTTGCTATCAAAATACTCCTTTCCAGAGGAATGACCCACACCAGTTGCTTGAGTTCATGAAAAGAAAAAGTTCAGTAGTGTCAGGTTGCACTGATTTAAGTAATTCATAACAGGCATCCTAAAGAGGGATTTCAAAGGTTAGCTGAAAACTGGAAGCAGTTAAATATTGAGTGCATATTTTGGGCTAGCCTGTTTCACAATGTTCCTGGCACACAAACTGTATTTACCTTTTATTATTTAAAAGATTATATACAGGGTACCATTAAGAAATGGCACTGCAGACAGTTTAAGCAGTTGACTGTTTGAAAATCTGATTTCTAAATGGAGATGGAAGTATAGGGTGACACTCATGTAACCTATAATATATAAATGCTTTTTTTCCATGTCTGATAAAATGTATCCACTCAAGAGACCAACCTCCCTTATGGAATTCTGACAATTGTTGCTAAGACAATTTTAAACTTAAATACTTTTTTATATATAAAAAAGGTTCAGTCCACAGGCCCACTATGGAACAAACATTAAGGATACATAAATTTTAACACATGGAATTTGAGTTCACTGCAAGTATGTAAATAGTTTTCTCTCTTTATTCTGCTATTGCAAGAACAAAAAATATATGTCCTTTTTCCCCATATCCTCCCCCTACTGTTACCACCCTCCCAAAAAATCCCAGCTATGAAAAAGTATTGATGTAAGAAAGCAGCTGCCCTTCACTTAAGAAAAATCAACTTTAAAATGCAGAGCACATCTACCCTTTGGGGAAAAACATGGACAAGATTCATACAATTTTTTCTACTATATTTTATAGTCTAACAGGTTTCAGCTGAACCTCTGTAATACAAGCCTCATTTTCTTGTGCACAGGCTAATCAAAGAGAAAGAGCTTCCAGATGCAGAATTCTTTGGGATTTGGTTCAGATTATGGTTGGCAGCCTCTAAATTGTTTGCAGCAGAAGGGCTATTAGAATCAGTACTTGCCCTTTTGTAGTTTATTTTACAAAAAATAATTTTTCAGATGGAGAAAGAACAGTTAAACTTACACAAATACAGGAATGTGTATTCTTCCATTAGTTTGATAGTTACACCACCACATGGGCAAAAAGTTTAAGCCTACCTCTTGCTAGAGTACAGGAGATAGGCATTTTTAATATTAACAAACAATAACAATGGGCTAGACTTGTGTGAAGGAACAGACAGCATTTTATAAAATCCTTGAATATCCCCACTTAAAAAAAATAGGTTAGCATTTTAAATTGGTGATTTGGTGTCTCTGATTTCTCTCCCACCCCCTTTTCCAAAAAGCATTACAAGTACAAAAGATGCTGAACTGGTGCTTCCCCCACCCACCACACACAATCTTAATATAACATTACAAGCAGAGCAGACTTCCTGAAGTGGTCTGCTTTGTCAGTAAGTATTTTTAAAGGTTAATTAGGGCAACATTTATTATAGAACCAATTGGAGAAAAAATAAAACCTTGATTGCATTGCAAACACTTAAACAATTACCTCTTCAAATAACATTTTAAAACCACTAACCTTTACCTAGTATGGTCAAGTAGATCATTAAAATGCAGCAATCTAAAAATCAAAATAACTATTACAAATAAAAATTTGCTTTTGTGAATAGCTACACAAACAGATGTATTTCTTTTTAACAATTATAAACAAAAGTCTAATTTAGACTCCAGTACAGCATTAACAGTTCAAACTTTAAGATGTTGAACAATCCTTTTCCACTTCAGTGCAGTGTAGGAAGAATAGCACACGTTAAAGTTTGTTATGAAAATAGAGTTTATTAAAAACACATCCCTATTGTTTTGAGGAGCTTTCACCGTTACCTTTTCTTAAATTAAAAAAAAAATAGAAAGCACTTCTACTTCTGATTTGTAAACTTTTTAAAGTCAAAACTTTAAAAAAGTTACAGCAAAAATGGGTAATATTCATATCTTCAGTATTTTGTGTTATGTTGACACTATTTTAAATAGAAGGGAAGCAATCAAATTGCTTACAATTCCCCACAAACTACTGAGGGGCTGTGGTATAGCAGAAGCAAATATAATACAGCAGTACTGTACAACTCTAAAGTTCTACACTCCATTAAATGTCACTGTCACGTTTTTGAAAAATTCCAGTCTCTAGCGAGGAACCTCTACAACTGAGCCGGTATTCTTTTCGGCTTGCTCAACACATGAGGTAGCCTCAGATGTTAACTCTTCATCAGGTTTTACACCTGTAGGTTCAGACTCCCCTTTATTAAGTTCTGAAACAGTGTCTGCATTTTCCACTTTGCCACTATGAGATTCATGGTTTTTGTCACCATCTGACCTGTCTGTCAGCTCAGGTTTTTCCTTTCGATTTTCTTCCTTGTCTCTACGAGACTCCCTATCTCTAGAATCTCTCTCTCTGTCTCGGTGTCCACTGGACCATCTATTTCTCTCCTCCAAGTCTCTATGTCTATCACGTTCAGGGCTTCTTCTTCCCCATTCTCTCCTTTCGCGATTACCAAGTCGCTCATGATCTCTATCATCGTTGCGGTTAACATAGCGCTCACGCTCATTTTCTACCCGGTTTCCAAAAGACCTCCTTCCAAACCTTTCCTGGTCTCTATTAGGAGTGAATGTCTGCCTATCATTCCTAAATTGCCTTCCATCTCTATTATCTTCAGGCCCACCTGGTCCTCCAGCTCCTGGTATCCCACCAGGCCTGACAAAGTGGCCAGGTGGTGGAAAAGGGTTTTTCATTCCATGTGGTGGAGGCATTCCAAAGTTCCCTGGTCCTGGAGGTGGACCTCTGTGCAACATATGTGGAGGCATATGCCTAGGTGGCATCAAGGGAAACCGTTGTAGATGAGGTGGTGGCATTCCTGGAGGTCGCTGGAGTGGTATTAAACCAGGACGTGCACCAAGGAGGCCAGTAGATGGTGCCTGTAGCCCGATCACAGGAGCAGGCGGTGTAACCCCTTGAGTACCTGCAAACCAGAAAAAGTAAATCTGTTATAAAAAGACAATAACCTCAGTCTCTCTTATGAAAGTTACTCCCATAAAGCTTATGAAAAACAGTAGGGTTAGGAAGTCGGGACAAATCAGAATTGCTTGCCTAGTAGTTGAATTTTATTTACTCCTTGTAGTTTATCTGCCACATACTGAACGCTGTAAAAAACCGAGCATTTTTAAAACAGGTTGTGTAGATAGGTTTGCATTAAAAATAGTTAATAGTATTTTTTTCATGCGATCATCTACCTTCAAAGCTTGGCAGCTACTACTGTGCAGAAGAGAGACTGAAGTGGGCTTTTTATCCCCACCTCGCTGCACTGCTCTGGCCACACCTCCAACTTCCTACCAATTTATATTCCACATATTTCACAACTGCTGCAGCACCTTCGCCCTGCAAGCCAACCTGCAAAGTGTAGTTAAAGTAGCAGGAGAAAAGTTAAATTCATATGCAACAGAAAATAGTTAGGATTAGAATTTAGGCAGGAGGGGGAAGCAAGTCTGAGTGACTGGGGGAGGGGCAGCAGGTGCAGAATAACTTCTTGAGATGGAGGTCTGGCCAGAACTGGGGGCCTGGGCAGGAGGTGAGATTAGATGCAACTCACTTTACTTTGTTCTTTAAGGTGGCAACTGCCAGGTGTTAGCCAAATTTTAACCTTTAAATTACTTTATAGCAGTCTCGGTCACCTGTTTTTTATTCTTTAATCTGGGTTCTATTTGAATGCTATGATCAGATATAAGGAAAAGGTATGAAATCTGAGAACACCCCACTAGAGCAGGCTCAGTCCTTACTTTGTTTACATCTATATACTCTGTACCTTGGGAGTCCAAAATTCAAAGAGCAGACAGCAACAGTAAAAGCCAAGTATTTAAAACGTACTGTGGAGGTTTATCTTGCATAGTTCCATTTGTTTACAGGTGATAACATGGCTCGCTCGTTATTTAGCTTTTATAGTGTATCTAGAAACCCAGCTCTGACTCATTTCAGTCACTTCTGTTTTCTGCTCATTGAGAAGCTTGTCTGAAATACTTCTTTCCAGCTAAAAACTCATACACACCCAAAAAAAGCAGTAGACATTTTACAAGAACATTTTTACTTCAAGGGAAAGGAACCTCCAGGATTCCAATTTAACCAGAATATTGGCAAGATTTCATTCATCATAATACATGTAAAGTGATCTTAATCTGTCTCATTAACTAGTTTGTTTTTAAACTTTTATCATGAAGATTAGTCTAACTTTCCTATTATGAACATAAAGCTAACAACACAACTTATAAATGACTTGAGACTTCTCTTCCAGGGGAGGGAAATAACCAGAAACCTTAACCAAAAGCCATGTATTACATTTTGAATTACTTCGAGTACCACTACAAAAGGCCTGAATTTTAAACCCACTGTTGCAAGCAGAGGGGAAGACACACATCAAGTGACTTCTCCCCATTTCACTTCCCTTAATTCCATTTCAACGACAGTATCTACTCAATTCAGTGTTAATCTGACAATATTTAGTCCTATCTCCACTCCTGCAGGTAAACATGACATATTTAATGATCAGTAGTGTGTAATGCTCTCCCAGGAACCCTCTCTCTTCCCAGCACAAACAGTCTTGTTTCCAGTTATGTTAACTAAATTTAGATTAAATTCCTTGGGACTAGGGTCATCCATCTCTGACACCTAGCACTATGGTATAGTCCTTCCTTATAGCATGGATATCACAGGCTTTAGATAACAAGAGTCTACTGGCAGGAATGATAAAGAGGCTGGCTGTTGTACTGGTCCATGGTATAGCCATCCATCTTCTTGCCTTCCGCTCCAAGCAGATACTTAACTACAGAGTTTCATACTGTGACAGTCTTGATAAAGAATCCACCAGTAAAAGCTAGCTTGAGTTTTGTTTTTTTTTCTCCCCCAAAGAAGTATATTTTGATAACCTCTTCACCATATCATTCTTGTAGTTGTGCCTATTATGATCTGGTTTACTGTTTCTATGAACAAACTGTAAGCTCATAAGACTCCATTTTCTCATATCCGTACAATGCTTAACACAGTCAGTGCATGCTAATACACATTTTACTCTTAAATGTCAAAGAATGCCTGAGAGTCAAAGCAGGTGAGGTAATATCTTTTATTGGACCACCGTCTGTTGGTGAAAAGGATAAGCTTTTGAGTTTTACTGAGCTCTTCTTCAGGACCACTTAACACAGGCCTGCACACCTCGGAAAGCAGTGAGGGCCATATTACTGCAAAAAAACCCCAGCTGTAGGCTGAAAAGCCCCACCCTCCCCCCTCCCCCTTCTGCTTCCCCCCACCACACCACTTGGCTTGCCCCGCCCCTACTCACCCCCACAGGCCGCACAGTGAGCCCATACAGGCCACATGTTGTGCAGGCCTGACTTAAAATGAAGTGTGCTGTTCAGGGTTAGCAGGCAGTAATGTGTGCTACAAATTATTTTAATGAGCCATAAAACCGGCATCTCTGTGTAGTCTATGGCAGGTTGTTTACATTGTGAGCAAAAGTTACTGCACAGAGAATAAATGTGACAAAACCCAACCTAAATCTGTGACGTGATGAATTTAAAAAGGCCGGTAGATGGCTTGAGTTTATATTTGGCATAGGATACATGAGAGTACATCGAAACAAACTTTAGAAACATTACTATGACAAGAAAAATTTTAATTCCATTTTTGAAGTGTTGGTTGCTCATTAATTGCGCATCCTCTGCACACTGAAAATGCAGTGGTGTCTATTCCACCCCGAGTCTTCTCATGCTGTAAGAACATAAAACGGTCAGCAGTATCCTCTCTTTCCAGCTTGGACCAGCTCATCATCCCAGAGTAGCTGAATAGATTTCACTGTAAGTGAAGCATCTTGGATTTTTTTAGCCTTGCACCATACAAGGTTAGGCTAAAGAATTTCTTTACTGAATTGATTCAAGCATTAGACTAATTTTACTCTAAGCCCAAAGTCTATAAATTACATATCTAAGTTTAGTGACAAGTGCTAAATAAAAACAAAAACACTACTCTGATTGTACATGCATCTTTTGGTATAATTTACTTTGTAATCCTTTAGGGTAGAAACAGGATTTCAACATCAAACTGTTTATCATCAAATGTGAAAAGTACCACCAAAGCTCCCACTAAAGGCATTTGGCCTTGTAAGCAACATGCGAGTTACAAAACAACAAACAAACCCAAAAACCACCCATACTAAGAAGTGTCCACCATTAATTGTGTAGAATAGTCATGAAAATTTACCTGCCCTGGAATAAGATCTACTTGCCCATCCATGAGTATGGACAATGGTGAAAAAAATCACATCGTAACCACACAAATTTATTGTAATTTTTTTTGTTAATAATTGGTTTAAATGACATACAACCATTTATAACTCTCCAGATGGGTTTATTATATATTTCATTCTGCGCCTCTTAGCTAGAACAGAGCTTGTACTCATAACAGACATTAATTGCTGATATTATATGAGGAATGTGAGAGAAGTCAGGTTTCATTCGTGCAACACATGTGGACAAAAAAATATTAATCACCTCCACAGCTTTTACCAGCAATATATACTAAGGTGACAGGAACTTTTAAAGGTGTACACCACAAAGAGCTCAGCAATACAATGTATTTGAAATATGTTCTGCAACCATTTTCAACAAGAAATATGGATGCTGCCTCTGTGAAGTAGTGTTACATGCAGTATCAAAAGGTGTTATTGTGAGAAGTGACTTTATTCATAGATGAGCTATGCCTCAAAATGCTGTAATTGCCTTGTTTTATCTGAGCAGCTTTTGTCCATGGTTTGTCAGGTATAATATACTAAAACAGTTAGAGTCATTTTTAATATACTTGCGATGAATGATCAAGCTAGATTTCTAGGCCAATGTAATTCCACTTCTGTTCATCTCCTCCCAGCAGTTTACACAAATTCACATTTCTTTTTGGTAGGTTTAGCATTTGTAACTCTCAAGTAGCTGAAAAATATTACATTTGTTTTTAAAAAAAACAAACACTGGACAATATTCAGTCCAAAGTCCAGTGTAACTTTATCCATTTTTGCTCCAACACACACACTGTTCTGGAAATCTGTTAGGATGACATACAAATATTCAGATTCAAAACTCTGAGACACTGATAGACCATCAGCAGGTCAAATGTTTAAGATGGAGGCTGCTGTGAAGATTTCAAAATGTTTTATTTCCAACTCCTCTCAGATTTTGCACTACAAATCTCTGATAAGATCTGAACACTGTTCCCCCTAAAATCGGAAAGTTAAACGTTGTCATGAAATCCTTGAAAATGGTGCTGCATAGCAAAAATTTCTAAGTGATGTAACAGTCATTTACACCCAAAGTCACTATTTCCTCCATTAAAATTTTATACACCATTTCACTTGACATAGCTTCTTGTGTTTTCAAGATTGAGTCCATGTGTGAAACCAAGAAGTTTTGTTTCTCTCAGTTTTCTATCGTTACTATTAACATAGGCCAAGATTAAAAGAAGCCTGTGTGTTTAAACTTAGGTTGTAAATCCATATTTAGGCACCAAAAAAGCTGGCCTTATTTTCTATAGTGCCAAGCACTCAACAGCTTCTCCAGAAGCCAATGGGAGTCATTGAATGTTCAGCACTTCTGACAATCATGGTACTTATTGTACCGAATACAAACTTCAGAGCCTAACTTTAGGCATCATTTAAAAAAAATCTTGGTTATCGTATTAAGCTTTGACTACCAATATATAAATTATGTTACTGATTTTATAAAACATTTGTTAGTGAAATCAAAGAATGTCATGTGAGTGATTTAAGGTAGAGTTCAATTACAGGAATGGTGTTTGAGAGCTCTCCCTCCTTTACTGGAATGGGTTACCTAGGGAGGTGGTGAAATCTCCCTCCTTAAAGGTTTTTAAGGCCTGGTTTGATAAAGCCCTGGCTGGGATGACTTAGTTGGTGTTGGTCCTGCTTTGCCCAGGAAACTGGCCTACACGACTTCCTGAGCTCTCATCCAACCCCAATATTCTATGATTGTACTATACTTCTCATTTGGTCACTTGTCTTGAAAGTTGGTACTACATTAAGGATAAAAATAAAATGTTTATTGTGTTTTTGTAACAATGAGTTATCAAAAAAAGCCTAGCAGTACAGTTATGTCACCACCACAGTGTAAATTTTAAAAATACCCCTTAGATTTCCTTTCCTAATTGCCACTTTGTAATACACATTCATTGCTTCTATTTAGCTCAAAATTGAGTGTCATCTTTTCTCAGAGTGTTTTACTTTATTTTTCTCTATTAACATAGATTACACTAACATGTAGACACCTCACTGAAGGTTCGCAGAGGGTGAGAGAAGAGATGTGCACCACACATTTAATATTATCGGGAAGTGATTATAGCAAACCCAATAGAAACAGGAGACAATTTACTTTAGGCTAGAATACAAGTGCCAGAGTTGGAATTTTGATAGGTCACCAGAACATTTCTACTTGTACCAAGTGTGACACAGTATCGCAATTAGCATAAAAAAAAGCCAGGTCAGAGTCTTCAACATCCATCTTAAATGTATGTTCAATAGTGACATGCCTACTAAAGTTAGAGCATTTGTTCAATAATAAAATACCACCCAGTGAGTCAAGACCACCAGTTCTTGCAGGAGGCAGATGAATGATCTCTGGCAGGATGTAAAAATCCACTTTGCACATGAGAACTTATGACATCACATCCCAAGTTGTGTTACGGGCAGTTTGGATGAGACCAAAAACATCAAAGTGAAGTTGTGTTTCTATAGTCTTGCTCAGATTGAGAATACGATCATGAAAGTAGATGTGATCAAGAGCATCCATTGAATTAAAACCGCCCTGACATGGCTGTAAAACTTTAAAACAGTATTTCTCTAACACTCAGTGAACACCACTTCAGATGTTCCATCCCAAAAAAGATCTTTTTAAAAGGTGGAAATATTTAACCACTTTAGCAACTGTATTGGCTAAAGAGTCATGGGTGATTTAAATTGAAGAACTCTATTAAATGTGGTTGATTGTTAAAATTAAAAAACAGCTCTCAGATGTAGACATCACACCAAAAAAGTATTTTTTCATTTTGAAGCTGAGTTATCAGCACTTGAACGCAGCGGTACAATGACACACTGCAATGTGAGTTAGGGCTATGTATCACTTTTTCTTTCAATGCTACTTTTTTATATCTTCTACATGGAATAATCTGTGCATCTGAAGGTGAACTCTTTGGTTAAATATTATGTTAAGGCTAAGGAACTTCAGGTAGTTCAAATCATTATGGAGAGTATCAGTGCACAAAAGGGTCTTTTCAGGAATTAATGTACAAAAAATTCAGACACAATGTGACTATAAAGGTAATCAGAATCAAAACTGTGTCTGTTGAGAAGGAGGACTACACTGCAGATGTGAACTGGATAAGTGCCTGGGGTGACAGAACAAAACAAACTATAACATCACTGTAAAACAGCGTAAGGAAGTTTACAGTAATTCATTCATTTAGAACTCTGTAATAATACATGTTTTTTTGTAAATCAACAGATAAATAAGCTTCATTTTAAGTTACAAATATATAATAGAAGACAGACCCTGCCTTTATAAAGATTACATTTAACGTATTTCTAGGCAAGATAATTAGGGTGACATTTTTATGAGCATCTTGTCAGAACAATCTTCTTTGCTTAAATTCAGCTGGCTGAGATATGTTCTTCTATGTTGTCCACATCACTGAAGATCATTTACTCCCTCCTGTTTCCCCTGCCAGATCACCCCTTGTTCCTCAGATGGACCTTCATGATGCTCTTGAAAGATCTGAAAATCTTTCCATCTATTTGCTTCCCCACTTCTCTCAATTCTGAAGACCCACCTCACTGGCCCAGGAGAATCTGGACAGGGCTTCATGTGGAATTTGTCAATGTCTATCCAAACAGCCACGTCCCATGATCAAGAATGAAAGGTTCTATTATCTAATGTGTTTGATGCCCCTTGCCTGCTTCTCTCTCTCTGGCAATGGATAGCTAATTGCAGGTGACTGTATATACAGCCTGTTGTATTATTTTCTAATACCCTTCCCGTTTTGATAGTAATTCAGAAGAATTATGCAAGGCGCTCTACCTTACTATCCTAAATAAAGGAGAACAATTTCTGCCCCCCACCCAGTCTTTTACTGGTCTAGTGAACAAGAGACCAGATCTGGCTCTCTCACATAGCAGTAATGAACTCAACCCTCTAAAGGTAATGATCTTTGAATATTCCTTTTTTAAGGGTGTGAGAATTTCAGTTGTATTTACTAACTGAAAATCAACAAGGATATTAATTTTCTGACTTTTAATTTGTAAAATGCATGCATCTCTTGGTAAATATTTCTAGTAGTTCTGTGATTTTTTTTGTCTCTCAACTGCATGTTCTTGCATAATTCCTTCGTATATATAATCTCTAATATAAAAGGTCTAAAAGGACACTGTTCAATTTGACATAGTCATTTTTAGTAGTGGCAAAGTAGGGACAGACATAGTGCCTGAAACAAGCCAGCTTGAAAATTTCTGCTTTTACATTTACTTTTCAAAAAATGCTCCCTCCCGCCCCCTCGCCCTGCGGTAAATATCCAGAATGTTGAAATAAACTAATCTGACTGTAAGGTCAGAACCACAGTTTTTCCTGTATGTAAAGTACTGTCAATGTATGAAGTTAAACTGATAAAAATGGAGAAAAACATTTTCACAGTCAATTTCTCTACGTTCTTTCACATGTAAACACAGCAATTAAAAAGATTCAGAAATGTTTTGATTTTTTTAAAAATTGACAATGTCACTTTAATTTATTTCCTTCATGAAGTTGGTTTTCATTTCACTAAATAAAATCCCTTATATACAAACAGCAAACTGTTTAATACTCTAATAAATTAAATAGTTTTGAGTAAGATCTAGATTATAAGTTATGGCATCATTACCAAACACATTTAAAAATAAAAACCCACACACATTTTTATATTGAGTCAGTTATTAAAAAAGAGAGACATCAAGATGTCCACATGCCTTGACTGAATAACCAAGGGATCTTATCACTATTACCATCATCCTCTCTCGAGCCATACCTTTCCCACAGTTTGTTATCCCCCTCTTGTCACACTGGACGAGATATTCATAAGTGAACACTGATTTTGAATGTCCACTTTGAAAAACCTTAAAGCAGCCTAGTTTTCAGAGGGTGCGTGCTCAGTACTTTCTGAAAATCAGGTCTCTTCAAGTTATCTCAATTTTTGTGCTTCCAAGTGGAGGCCTCCAAAAAAATCACTAATCGCTTTTAAATATCTTGGCCATCATGTCCACAATGAGATTTTTCAGGGTAAGATCCATGTCCTTCTACTTCTGTAACGTACTCAGCAAATTTCTGGACACTATATTAAGTAACGTTATCCTTTTAACATCATTCATGCCATGCTCTTCTTTTTAAACTCCCACAACCAAATTTGAAAGATGGTTTGCTGCAATATAAGTATTTTATTTTGATCAATCTGAAAATTAGAGCACACTTTTGCATGCATACGTGGCATACTGGCAGAAACAAGTAAGGGGTATGTGAAAGACATTCTTAACATACCCATAGAAAACTAAAATCTGCAAGTATTCACATATAATTAAAAAAAAATCAAATAAACCAACTTTGGTATATACAAATCTAATAGGTTTTCAAATCTCTTCTCCTATAATGTAAGTATTTAATAAGATTTAACATTTAAGAGATATATACCACAGACAGTTACTAAAGCTTTGCAAACATCAGAGCTGGGTCAAGACAATATATATAAAATTACCATTTCTGTAGACAAAAATAATATACCAAGAGTTCAGATTTTTTTAAATTTATTTTCAGGAAAACAGCATTCTTTCAGTGGTTGTGTACAATTTCCTCCATGCACACAAAATTTGAGCTTAGAGCACAGATCATGTCATATGACCAAACACCAGGATGTCACAGATAATTGCTAAATTAAGTCTTTTATTTGGATTAGTGTACATATTTGCTGGAACAGTCTAAATATTAGACTTTTAATGTTTACTCAAGATTTAGAAGTAGGTTAACAATAGGGTCTTCATTTATGAGGAAACAGAAGACAAAAATTAAAGTTTAAATGCCTGTTCTAGACCAAGTCAAATGTATAAAAAGGCCAGTATTGGCCATACATAAACAAGACAGAACTTTCAGTACACAGCTTGCTCTGAACTGTGTTAGTTTCCCATAAATTTTAAATAGATAGCCAAGAAAGAAGAATAAACATCCTAGTTTAAGAAACAGTTTTTTTAAAGAAGTAAACTGAGCATAAATTGAAAAATATGCAAACAATAAAAAATGAACTTACCAAGAAGTGGAATAGGTTGGGTGACAGGTGGAGGTATGTTAGTAGGTGCTACAGGTGGTGGAACAGTCCCATATATTTTGGAACCATCACTAGTTTCAGCATTCCCTCTCGAACCAGAAACCACAGTTGGAATGGGATTTCCAATAGATAAGTCTTTTGTAGTGTCTTCATTTATGCCAGCCACAGTAGCTGAGGAACAATTACATTAATATATGAAAAGTTAGATGTAATTTTTCTGGCATACACCTAATTCCTTCTCTCTATAGTCCCCTTAATCAAGGTACACACATACACTTACAATTTGGGATGCTTATTCCAGGAGTGTGAGGAACAGATACTGGAGGAGTTATAGGAGGTGGCGGTCCAGGTGGAAGAAAACCTATATGAACACACAAAAATTGACAAATTTTAACACTATGCACTCTTAGATCATATTTCAATTCTGCAGTTTTATTGCAGACACTTTAAATGGTTATATGTTTAAATCAAAGTATATTCTCTGGAAATACTTAGTATACCTGGGGGCAAATGCATTGGATTGAATCCAGGTCGCAGAAATGGAGGTGGTGGTACACCAGGGGCAAACCCAGGAGGAGGGATCCCTAAAGGAGCCGTGAAAGTAGGTGGCTGAAGTGCACCAACTACAGGAGGACCTGATGGATGTGGTGGAACCGATGGATGTGGTGGAACCTAGAGAGGAAGGAAGGAAGGAAGAATTAGCCTCAAAGCCACATACATTTGGTGAGAAATAGTCTGCTGCGCTTACTTTGATAGACAAAACAAAGCAGCAAATTTACTGTCAAAACTGAAACTGATGACAGATGGCTGTGATTTTACTCAAACACTGGAGAACACACGAAACACCATCACATTAAATTGCAGTTCTGCTCTGAAAAGTGACTAGATAAAAATGGCATCTTATCAATAAGGATACGATTTGTTCACGGATTCCGTTGCATCGGTGTAGTCAAAAAAGAGTCCTTGTTACTCCTAATACAACTGGAGATCCATGATAGCTCTTGATTTAAATGGTATTCCTTAGAACATAAGAACCACCATACTGGGTCAGACAAATGGTCCATCTACTACAGCATCCTGTCTTCCGACAGTGGCCAATGCCAAATGCTTCACAGAGAATGAACAAAACAGGGCAATTGCACAAGAAGGGAAGACCAGGCTCAACCCTCAGGTCCTAGATGTTTCATGCAAATTCAACCTATCAGAGATGTCTTTTTCCCATAAAATAAGCAAATGTGATATGGAGATTGAGAGGAACATATAACCCCATCCCATCATTCTCAGAACAGCTTTGTTTTTTCAGAAAGGACTTCTGTTTATTTTCATTTAAGTTTAGACTATGCCTGAAATATGACTCAATATAATATTTGCTATTTTAAAATGTTCTATAAAGTTAGTTTTCATTTATACTTCCTTCCTGCTGTGTGCATTGTTTTGGTTATATTTCTTAGATACAGTCGTTAGTCAGTTCCCCCACCCTCCCTTCCTTTTTCATAGAGATATTATGAAAGTTTTCTGTATTTCCTGCTAGTGTACATGGACATTTTCACTGGAACTTTTCATGTAAATCAACATCTACTACTAAAAAAGGTAAGTGTTGTGGTTTTACATCTGGTTAATTAGCTTATCTGAAAATTAAATAAAAGGACTTCTGATGTTTATATACGATAGATGTTTGTCCTGTTTGTCGAATTTGAATTTAATGTATTAATTTCTCTATTAGAACTATATCCCAAACATAAGTGAAACAAATCTTTCCCTGTATATTACACCACGTAATAACAGGAGAGCATTTTCTTTTCCCAGTAAAAATACCCTGATACTACCAAAACATACTGAAGATCTGAGTTTTAAAAAGTCTGCCTCATTAACTGGGAGACTTAAAATGATCTCTAATAGGTCCTTTGGAAGACTACATGTAATTACTGACCAATACTGGATTTTTGAGTGCTATCTATTTCCTACAAAGAAATGGAAAAATGCAAAGAATCTGCTTCAAAGTACTGATTGTGACCCTTGTCCTTTTATAAAATGTTTGATACTCAGGCAAGAAAGTTTAGACTCCATTGCTTTAGAAAAAATTTTCAACTAATGTAAGCTGTCCTTTGCATAACAATGAGTTTCCAAATACCACTATTATTAACTAGTGGACGCTAACTACTAAAACAGTTTGTACACTCACCCCCACCACTGTCACTACATGTGCTCCTAGGGTCCCTCTCTGGTCCAGAAATCTTCCTCGCCTCCCCTGTGGTGGGTGCCAGGAGGAAGTGGGAAGCTTGTGGGCGCCCCCTCCCCTGCTGTTGCCCCTCACTGTAGCCTCACTGGGGGCAGGGGATGGGGCTGCCCCTTGCCCAGTATGGGACAGGAGCAGTGACTGCTGGTAGCGGGGGCGGCTATACTGGTGGAAGGTCCTATCGGAAGATCAAAGGGTCTGAGGGGGAATGACAGGGGCAGTCTGCCCTGCCACTAGTGGATGGGGCCTCTAGGACCCTGCGGTGGCAGTTGCTGCAGAGAGACAACATGGTGCTGCAGAGGAGAGACAGGGACACTCTTCTCCAGGGCCCAGGGAGGTGAGTGGGCCAGAAAGAGGGGCCGGAGGACACTCAGGGGAGGCGCGAGGGCTGGGGGGAAGAGAGAGGAGACCCGGCCCCAAACAATGGTGGAGTTGGGCCCCTGGGGCCTGAATATTTCTGGAGCCCAGGCACCACGAGAGACTAACTCACCACCCCTGGCCACAGGGCTCCGCATTCCAGAGTTGAGGGGAATGGGGGACAGTGCAGTGCCTGTGGGTGAGAGCTGTTTGTGCATCTCCATCTAGGAGCTGGACCTGCTGCTGGTCACTTCCAGGGTGCAGCATGGCTCACGGTGCCAGGAGAAGCAGGAAGCCTGCCTTAGCACCCCTGCTGCACTGCTGGCCTGGAGGCGCCCAAGGTAAGCCTGTGTCCCAATCTCCAGCTCCAGCCCCAAGTACCCCCCAAACTCAGAGCCCCCTCCTGGACCCCAAACCCCTGCCCCAGCTCAAAGCCCCTTCCCATACCTCAAACCCCTTATCCCCAAGCTCTGTTGGGTCACAAGCATCAACAACTTTCTTCAACTGGGTCACAGAAAAAAAGTTTAAGCATAACTGATCTAGTCTAATCCCCTGTCAAAATGCAGGATTTATTGCAGGTCTACACTGATGGCTATCTGACTCCTTTTTGAAAACCTCCAGTGAAAGAGATTCCATGACTTCCCTAGGGCAGTTTGTTCTGTTGTCCTATTGTTCTTAGGGTTAGGAATTTTCTTCTTAGATTTAATCTAAGTCTGCTATGCTGTAGTTTGAACCTATTGTCTCTTGTCCTGCCCTCTGTGGCAAGAGAGAACAATTTTTCTCCATCTTTCATATGGCAACCTTTAAAGTATTTGAAGACTGCTATCATATCTCCCCTTAATCGCCTCTTTTCCAATCTAAACATACTCCGTTCCTTCAGCCTTTGCTCATATGGCTTGCATTCTCTCTGATAATTTTTGTCACTTGCTTCTGGATCCTTTCCAGTTTCCCTACATCCTTTCTATACAGCAGTGACCAAAATTTGACATAGAACTCCAGATGAAGCCTAACTGGTGCCAAATAGAGCAGTACTATCACTTCCTGTGACTTGCATGCTATACCTCTGTTAATGCAACTCAAAATTGCATTTGCTTTTTTTTTTTTGCAACAGCATCACATTTTTGACTCATGTCAAGGTTGTGGTCTGTTCTTCCCTAAGTGTAGCACCTTACGTTTGTCTTCGTTGAATTTTACAGCTCAGTTCTCCAATTTATCAAGACCACTCTGAATTTTAGTTCTGTCCTTCAAAGGGTCTGCAACTGCTCCAACTTTGTGTCATCTGTAAATTCGATCAGTACGCTTCTACACTCAGGTCATTAATGAAGATGCTAAACAACACCGGGCCTAGAAAAGATCGGTGAACCTAGACATAGACCCCCACTTGAGACCTCCTTCCAATCTGGCATCATTCACTTGTTACTCTCTGTGGTGGTTTAATCAATTATGTATCCACTTAATGGTAGGTCTACCATGCCCACATTTCTCCAGCTTATTCATGAGAGTGTTATTTGGGACTGTGTCAAAAACCATGAGGAACTCCAGGTATATTATGTCCATCGCATTCCCCCATCCACTAAATCAGGTACCATGTCAAAAGAAATCAAGCTGGTTTGGCATGATTTGTTCTTGGTAAATCCATGCTGGCTGCTAGCGATCACCCCTTCATCATCCAGGTATTTGCAAATTAAATGCTTTATTCATTGCTTTAATAGCTTCCCAGGTATCAAGCTCAGGCTGACTGGTGTATAGTTCCCCAGTTCCTCCTTTTCCTAGTTTTATAAGATGGGCATGACATTAGCTCTTCTCCAGTCTTCTGGGACACCTCCGGTCATCCTTGAGTTTGCCAATATTATCGCCAGTGGTGCCAAGAGCTCTTCAGCAAATTCCTTCAGCACACTGCTGACTTGAATTCATTTAAATTAAATCAGAAGATATCTGGCATGTTCTTTACTTATCCCATTCTGCATCTCTTCCCCTTTATTGTCTATGACAACGTGACTGGATGACTAGCAAAGTAGGCGCTGAACAGCTTTGCCTTCTTATCTGTTACCGGTACACCACCTCAACGGGCCTACACCATCCCTGATCTTTCTTTTGTGTCTGATATATCTGTAGAACCCCTTCTAGTTGTTTGTAACATTTCCTGCCAGTTGTAACTTATTTTTTGACTTGGCTTTCCTGACTTGCCCCTATGTGCTTGTTCCATTCCTATGAATACATCCTTAGTGACATGCCCTTCCTTCCGTTTCCTGTATCCATCCTTTTTTGGTTTTTAGATAGCTGAAAAGTTCTTTTTGCAACCATATTGGACTCCTGTGCTCTTCTTACCTTTCCTCTACATCAGAATAGCTTGATGCTGAGCCTCCAGTAGAGCAGTGTCCAAACTTACTGACCCTCTAAGCCGCATATGATGATCTTCAGAAGTTTGAGAGCTGGGTACACCTGTCATGGCTTGGGGCTTCTAACTTGTGAGGAGGCGGAATCTCCAGGCTTCTGCCCCGGGGGAGGCACCTGCTGGGGCTCCAGCTCTGCTCTAGCTGAAGCCCCAAGCCCAGGAAGACATGCTCTGCAGGGCAGAAGCCTCCAGTCCCACCACCCTATCACATAGCAGAAGGCTCCTTGCTCTCCCAGCCACGTCTGGTAGGTGGAGAATTTTTGAGGGGGTGGAGGGAGGAAGCCCTCCGCGAACTGCACTTTAACTGTAAAACAGCCACATGTGGCTTGTGAGTCATGGTTTGGCCACCCTTGCTCTAGTATTACATTTTTTAGGAACTGCCAGCTCCCTTTGACTCCTTTTCTTCCTAACTAGTCTCTCCATTGGACCGTGCCTACAATTTCTCTGAGTTGGTTGAATCTGCCTTTTTGAACCCCAGTGTCCTTGTTTTGTTGTTCTCATGTCCTCCTTTCCATTAGCTCTTGAATTCTATCAGCTCATTATCACTTCCTCTTAAGTTCCCAACCACGTTCGCATTCATTACTAATTCATCCCTGTTGGTCAAAACCAGATCCAAAATGGATGACCACATAGTTGTTTCCTTAACTTTATGAATTGGAAAGCTGTCTCCTACATATGCTAAGAACTTACAGCAAAACATAATATATCCTGAATTAGTCTTCCAAGAGATATCAGAGAAGTTAAAATCCCCCAATAATACTAGCTCATGTTTGTTAGCTAATCTTGTTACCTGCTTGAAGAATGCCTCATCCACTTCCTTTTCTTGATTTGGAAGTCTATAATAGATCCCCATCGTAATATCACTACTATTCTTTTCCCTTTTTATCCTCCCTCAGATACCCTGAGTAGGACTGCTGCTCATTTCCTCTTGGCCCTCGGAGCAAGATTATACATTATTGATGTACAGTGCAACTCCTCCTTTTTCCCCATACTTACCCTCCTGGAACAAGTTATATCCCTCAATGCTGGTACTCCAATCATGGGAGTTGTTCCACCAAATCTCTGTAATGCCAATTAAGTCTTAATTTTCTTCACATACCATGGCTTCAGTTCATCCTGCTTGTTCCCCATACTCCTTACATTGGTATACAGGCATCACACATTTCACAGACTGCCCTATTTTTTTTCTTGCTTCTCTAATGCAGTTGTCACTTCTAATCCTTTTTCCAGAATTTAGCCACTTCCTTGTGTCTTCATTACTGCAGCCTAGATGTGCATTAGCCAGATTTTTGAGACCTAGTTTAAAGCTCTGCCTATCAGGTTAGCCAGACAATGACTAAAGAGGCTCTTTCCAGTATTTGACAGATGGAGCCCATCCCAGCACAGTAATCCTCTTTCATGAAACATCAGCTCGTTGTCGGAGAAACCAAAGCGCTCTCGCTGACACCATCTGTGTAGCCACACATTTACTTCCATGCTTTGATGGTGCTTGCCTGGGCCTTTTCCTTCAACAGGAAGGATAGACGAGACCACCACTTGCCCTCCAAACTTTTTTATCCTTCTTCCCAGAGCCACGTAGTCTGCAGTGATCTGCTCGAGGTCATTTTTAGCGGTATCGCTGATGCTCATTTAGATAAGTAGGAAGGTGAAGCGGTCCAAGGCCTTGATGCTTCTCAGCAGACTGTCACACCCCGAATTCGTGTTCTAGGCAAGCAGCACACTTCTCAGGATTCCCAGGCCAGATGGCTAATGAATGTCTCCAACTCCCTTAGGAGGGAGTCCCTGACCACCACCATCTTTCTTCTCCACTTGGGAATGACAGTAGTGGAACCCCCATTCCTAGGACAATGTATCCTATGCCGTCTGGTTAACAGGGGTCTCCTCTGATCCATTCCCTCAGTTTACTCCAAGGCATTCTCAGCAGTGGTACCTGCACCAAGAACTTGAAAATGGGTGCTTACCTCTGTGTCAGTGGTATACCAGTTCCCCTCCTCCTTTTGGAGGTCTCACACTGCGAATTTTCTTCCCTGCTCTTCAGTCCCCCTGCATTGCCTTCTCTGATTCTTCAGAATGCTGTGCCCACAGTACCAAATCCTGACTTCTATTCTGGAAGTCTTCATTTTCTCTGGTGTAAAGAAAGATGAACACGTAGGCCTCTAGCCCTTTAACCCTTTCTTTCGGTAGGGAGACTGGCTTTCACTTTATACAGATGAAGTCGCTTCTATCCTCCAGGAGAAAAACAAACATATCCTGTGCAGGTCACAACAGCTGATACCTCACTATCCATATTTTTTCTTTCTTGTAATGTATCAAGAGCCTCTTGAGACCATGTATATATTGTTTCTGGAAGCTTGAAAGGCAAAAACTCTGTGCTCTCTCCTTAGGAGAACTCCCAGGCAAACTCCTTGTTTGCTTCTTCTCTGCTCGTTGCTCCCTAGGTTGGCGGCTGGCTGCCTTTTTATAAGCCACATTGCTTCAGCGCAAAGAGAGGGGAGATCTCATTCCTACTTGTAAACTGACATAAAATATGCAGACCACATTGTCCCTGATGAGAGGCAGAAAATGAAGCAGGCACTCCTGACTGCCCTGAGTTCCAATAGGTTGATGTGAAGACTGGTTTCTTGAAGTGACCATCTGCCTTGAAGCACCCCCTCCCAACAGGGATACGTCCATTGTTCCAGAGACTGTCAGGATCACTACCAGGGATGGCTTATCAGCAAGGGAAGCACAGTTTGAACCCTGGTGAGCCAGGCATGCCCTTCCAAGGAAAGGAAGTCTCTCCAGATGGAGGACACAGGAACAAAACTAGCTTCGTTTAGCAATTGAAAGGATTCATCTAACTAGAAAACTAAAAAACTAGGGAGAAAAAAACAGCCAAGACCCACTCAAGGTGAACGTATTAAAACTCCATCTCAGGCCGGGGCAGTTGAGAAGGAATAAGGGTGGTTCACTCAGACAGAGGGCATGAGGTTGTGCAGGGTGGATGCAGGGGCTGAACTGATACAGCTAATGAAAGTCTCGGATCGAAGCGTATGCAGTGTGCGCACATCTGAAGCGGAGCACCCATAGGTACATTAACTCAAAGCAGCAGCATTTCTGCACCATAACAATGGATTTTTCTAAACTTTTAGTGAAGAACTCAAAGGCTAACTCAGTGAAATATAGAAAACACTAATTTTTGTTGAAACTCTACAAGGGCTGTATTTATTATTTTTAAGTTAATAGCACGGAAAGTTAATTTATAACAGCATATGGAACAAATTTATCACAGACTCCATTAGCTAACAGATTGAAAGGTTACAACCAATCTAGTTAAGAGAACTCATGCAGTAACTTTTATTGGACCAGAGCTTAAGGGGATAAAAATAATGTAGTAGAAAGAATCAAGTAAAGATTTGCAAGATATACTCAAGCACACCATCCTCTAAAATATTCAGGAAGTCTGCCACTGTTGGTCATTACGCAATACTGCATTTTGAATTAAGATTTTTCCAATTTCGTTTCCTCATCTTAGTTAAGCCAATGTCACAAGACCAATGGTTTTGCACCCCATCTCCATCTTCTATCATTTTTAAAGTTCTTTTGTTAGTCTCACTGAGACTTAGTTCAGCAGCTAGGATCAGACCAGTTGCTTTTTGCTAACGTGTGTTCATCTGGGAGGGGAGACTAGGCTGAAGCTGCATTGCTTTTTTTGGTAAAAAAAAAAAAGATTCAAGCAGTTGGTAGCAGATAGAATCTGGATGTGGGAAAAGAGGATTATTTGTGCCACACATTGCCAGGGTTACCAGTTAGCAGACAGGCACACCAGAAAAAAAAAAGGCTAAACACTACCTGACATACTCTGTGACTTCTGTTTCCCCCACCTTCCCATCTCTATGATTAATTTATGAACTGACATGTTGAACTATGATTTACATGTGTTTCTAGTTGCAGCTATCCAGCAGCAAAAGGAGAGAAAAGAGTAAACAATCTCACCTGTGGAGGAGGTACTGTTATAGGCGCCGGTATGGGAACAGGAATTGGAACAGGCAATGCTTTAGGGACAGGTGACACTGGTTCATTATGTGTAGTTTCTGCACCTCCATTTTGAGCTACTTCATTTTCAGATTTCTTAGAAATTACTTTCCACTCTACAGGAAATAAATGGAAGACAGTTCAGTTGAAAGAGTATTTAGTCACTATCGACTGGTGTAAGTAAAGTGAAGATTATGTTGCAAAGAATCTCTATAAACAAATTGTATGTAAAGGTGTTTCTGAAAATAGAAACTGAAAATCACTGTAAATACAGATTATATAACAAGCAGCCACTAACGTGTGGCAAGTAAGATAAAAAAAATTCTTTCAATAGTCATTTAACAGCTGATGTGACTCAGATCTTTGCATTCAGAACTGCTGTAGCATTTCTGCAAAAGATTCTGAAGTACGTTAGTGACAATAATGACAACAGTAGGATTGTGCTTGGAACATGCTTTGTAGTCAGTAGGCATAATTAGTTATTCCAGAGCAAGGCCAGGGAAGCTTTTCCCTCTGATAATCACTATGCTGGGAGCGCTAACACTGTATTACGACTGTGCGGTACAACACACTCCTGTGCAAAATAAAGAGAGAAAACCCTAGTTAAGCACCACTAGAGGAGCATTAGTTATAGCTCCAAACTCATTTTATAACGGAATCAGGACATATTTGGGGGGAAGCAGGGTCTCTATTACCAATCAATGCTTTCTTAAAAACAAGCAGAGGAAAAAGCAAGAGGAATGAGGCAAAAAACTACATGGAGAAACAGTCCAGACCTGAACATAAAAAAGAATAAAACAGCAAGAGAAAAGACAAGATATTTAGAATGCCATTCTTGCTGATGGCACACAAGTGTTGATTTACTATCAACAGAAATGCAGCACTGACATGAGACTGAAATAGTGGCTGAGATGATACAAAATGTCTGAAATCACTTAGGCTACTGGAAACAAAAAAAAATTGAGTAAAACCAAAGTGAAGTCTATCCCAGATTATCTCCAAATAAGCTTCCATACATTATTGCTAATTTTAATGTATGCTTGGCTTTTTTGCTTATTAAAGCATTTAACAGCTAGCTAAAAATTGGATATAACAATGAAGAATGTTGAAATAACATTGACCAGCCACTGAAATTTCTCACACACATCCATGGCTAAACTATTAAAATCAACAAAAGTCTAGTGCAGGGTTTCTCAAACTGGGGGTCACGAGCGCTTCCAGGGGGGTTGCGAGCTCCTGCCGCCACATGAATTACTTCCGCATTTGGCGGCTTTTCAGCGGACATGCCAAGCTATTTCGGGAGCACTCGGCATGTCCGCCGAAAATAGCTGCCGAATGTGGAAGTAATTTATTCGGCGGCTTTTTAGCAGACATACAAGGGTCCGCCGCGGCAGTCGAGGAAGGAAAAATGGGTCACGGTTCTCAAAAGTTTGAGAACCACCGGTCTAGTGTTCCAAATCACCAGTTCACAAAAACAGAGACAATAGCTTCAACTTCAAAATAAGTTTTGGTCACATGGTTGTTTTATGCACTTCTTAAACCACAACAGTTAGTAATAAAAGATATCATTAGCACCTGTGTTGAGCCATAATTTGGTAATTCCCATTAAGTGGTTTACCACAGTATCTATCACTATTTTCTTATTATAAACTTAACAGAACTTGCATTTTCAGTACACGTGTATATATACAGAAGTGTATGGATATACTTTAGGTCAGGACAAATAAAAAATTTCTATACAATCAATATTAACATCTTCGTAAGTAACATAAGAGATTTCTGTTGAAACAAACCATTACCAGCTCTACTTAAATCAACCAAAAATAAGTCATTTAAAGATCATTTTAAAAAAATCTGTGTATTTTACCTGGGCTAAGAGTTTCATTGTCCAACATTCCTCCTTCACAAAAACTTTCAAGATCTTCAGGCTTCACTTTGTCCCACGGTACGTAGGTAACACCTAATTCTACATCCCAATACTGCTTATAGTCTGGTTTAATTCCTTTATTTAAAGCCCAAGCAATCTTAAGAAGAAGAAGAAGAAGAAAAAAAAATGTCAGAGCCCAGCTGTATTTTAACTTTTTTGTTCAGTACCCAGAAAATATGTACTTAAAATTAAACAGCATTCAGCATCACAACGTAGGTCAGGAAGCAACACAAGGATTCTGTGTCCAACTGGAGCTGCAGGAGAAATTTAGGAAAGTATAAATACTGGAATTTAACCAGATGATCTGGGCTAATTCTCCTATATATTTTGTAAAAGACGCTAGAAGATGCTGATTTATTTTAATTGATCCCAAACGGACAACTCTTCAATTCAGTTTCATTCAAGAAGACAGCACTGAACTCTCAAAAATGATATTGGGTCACTGATTTAATAGTGATTCAGAAGAACGAATGCTACTACCGAATCAGCTTCACTTTATTTAGTGCTCTGTTTTCTTGGAGGGTTTCTCCACAATGATTACAAGACAAAGGGAATTTAAAACAAGCACCCTTTTGTCAGCTTAAGAAAAACCCTTGTTAGTGACCTGGAAGAGGAGAAAGGATCCAAATGCCATCAACTTCCATATACCAAATGCTCACCAATAACCAAACTAAATAGGGCATTCACTTAAGTTATTGAATACTATGCAAAAATAAAATATTAAATTTAAAGATTACTGTACGTTTAAAATGGCTTGAATCTATTACAAAAATTTTCAAATACCTTTATGGATTTCTGATTGACTTTGAAGTTTCCTCGGCTCAGTTTTTGTAGGGCACGGTAAGCATCCTGTCTGTGAACCATCACAATATAGGCACAACCTCTAGGTGGTATCATCTGTTACAACATGTACAGGAACAACATTATTTAAGCTGCTATTGTTGGTAAAACAAAAGGTAACTATGTATAATTAAACAGAAGTAGGCTGGAACAACAGATCTAATACTTATTAGTAGATATGCTTTTAAACTAATATCAAGGCAGACTAATATTAATCCATCTAAAATGCCTGTTTAAAGAGAGTGTAGCCTGGTAAACAAGGGGGCAAGTGCTTATGACACAATATAGATATTCCATGTGAGGGAACGTGCTGATGAAAAGTACTCCATCCTGAATACGGCTGAGAATAGCATATATGTAAGTTAGCTCCAAGATCATGGCATTTTTAATGGCTTCAGGAGATGTATTCCTCTAATACATTAGCACTTTGTTCTTCTAAAAACCACAAATTGCCACCTACACGTCTGCATTCAGTTTTCTCTTCAAATGGTTGTAATCATTTTAAGAATAGCCATTTTTAAAAATCTGTTTCTGCAAATCCCTCTAATTTGTTTTGAGAAATGAGAGGTAGCAGAGAGAAGCTACAGCCAAATTATGAGTTTGGTTTTTTGTTTTTTATTTTTTAAGTTTCACCACTAGTAGGACCATAAGCTATATTAAAATAACAAAAAAATTGAGAGAGACTGCTGTAAGATGAAAGGAAGTGGGAAGAAAAGTATACTAGCAGACTATTGCAGAAACAAGTTTCTGCAATCAAGGGGTCTCCACACAATCAAACGTAGGGAAGGACAACGGAGGACAACAGCTGTGCAGCAAGCAGTTAAGCTCCTCATCCACCATCTTTCACTTGGGACTACTCAGACAACGCATGGTGCTCATGAAAGTGGGGTACTCTTCTGGGTTAACCCCAAGAATGATGACTTTTACAAGCAAGTCTCTTGTAGTAACCGCTTCATATTTTCCACAAATCTAACTGTGGCAATAGTTCAAAAAAGTGATATAGAGAAAAAGGTAACAGTTCATCCTGGGAATGAACACTAAAAGAAAAAGTTATTCTAAATAAATGAGTTGTTTATAAATAAAATGCCTCTTTATAACAAAGACATAGCATGACCTTTGCTTGTATTTCACTATTTATACTCACATTTATAGATTCAATCGGGCCAAACTCCTCTAAAAGACTTCCAACATCCTGCTGAGTTGTTCTTTTGTCTAGTTGTCCTACCCAGAGTGTAGTACTACAAACTAGAAGAAAAATGAAGTCTGACATTTAGGACTTGACTATTAGCACTTTAAAATTTTATTTTTGCAACATAAAGGCTGTGTTGAAATGGCCATTAAAGATAAACTGAAGCTTTTTTGTGTGGTTTGTTTTGGTTATAATTCAAGTATTTATAATATTACAAAGTAAATTTCTTTTGAAAAACAAAAACATTTGAAAGTTATTTCCTTTCTTCTTACCTGCCAGGTGCTGAATTCAGGGCTCTGTTTAGCCGTGACAACACCACAACCATTGTTAGAATGTATGCACAGATTTCCAAATTACAAATAAATGCTTAATTGACTTGGAATTTTAAAGAGACATGAATTTTTAAATTTGTGATAGAAAGGGGGATTTATTTTTTTTTTAAACTGCTGTGTCAGTGCAGCCCTCTGGATTTCCCAACAAATTAACAGTGAGTAAACCCCGACAAGGCAAATACTGACTCCCAATACTTCAGACTTCAATTGCAGGCCACGGTGACAGATTCTAGATAGGTGACAATACATATATGAAAGATCCTGCTAGCAAGGTGATACCTGGTAGGCACAAGAAAAGAGATAGGACAAATCAATTAGAACAGATGACAGATCCCTCCTCTGGTTAGTAGATGGAAACACTTGTGATGAGAGGAATTGGGTTTTTTTAAGTCAGGAAGGAACTGTGTCAGGCATGTGTAGACAAGAAGTGTGCTTAAATTTATTATCACTAACTTTGTTTTTTAGGTCAAAAATGGAAAAGAGGTTGTTCAAAGTATAGGCTTCCGCAACCCCACTCCAAAAGCAAGTATGGTAGAATTTGACTCATGGCATCTATCTCTTTCCACTCCTCTGCAAGCAGGTGTAGAATGGCTAACCCTGGTCACCTTGGATCTCCCAGCAGCAACAGACATGACAAAGAAATTGGGAGAGGGGTTGGAAAAGAAGCACCTAAACACCTGAGGCATTTGGTAGGTCTTTTCACCTCTAATAAAAACATTTGAAAAAGTGTGCTGCCCAGATGTGTCTGGCTAGTCAAGAAGTCCCTTGTTAATGGGCAAAGTAACCCTGCTTCAGCCTTTACCCACAGATATCAACGAGGAATAGGTCTTCTCCTGGACTGACACTAAATTCAAGGTCTCTTATTTTGTTTACTGACTTCAGGAACTGCTTCATATCCCCAGGGAAAATGTAAACGAAGCCTCCATATATTTTTTTAATCTAGAACTGTAGACAACACAAGGTTCAGTACCAGCTCCCACATCCTCCATGCCGAAGTCCTTCTGATTCAGACAGATCTACAGTGCTGAACAGTAGAGAAGAGGAACTCAGCTGCTCAACTCGACGAGGCAGATATATTGTGAGAACCGCAGATTTCTTGGGAGAAGCCAAAGAACAAGAACGAGTGCGGACTTGGCTTCCCTCTTTACACAGCCTGAGGAATCCCAAGGTGCAGAGTTATCCCAATAAGGCTGAACTATCAAAGTATAATAGGACACGCAAAAGGGAGATGGCATGAATTCACTCAAACATATTTGGAATAGGAGGAGAGATGAATCCCTTTATGGTTTGGGATTGTTTCTTTCCAGGGTGCATCCAGGCACGCCTCAAAGCCCAACCCAGATAGCATCAAGCTTAAACCCAGGCAACTCTTAGCACTGAGACTGACATGAAGGAGACTCATCCTTTTATCTGGCCTTTTAGATGGCCCTTGTAGGGGAAGAGACAACAACCCTGGCTCAAGTGAGTTCCCTTGATCTTTAGGAGACCCAGTCTTCATCTGAAGAATTTGCAACATCAGTTTGCAACTGCAGTTTGAGGACATTCCCTTTCCGCCCTGACCCCCTCATCTCCAAGTCTTTGGGTTTTTTCCTCACCTCGAAGTTCTTCCAGTATTTGATGGTAGAGATCAGAGGGAACCCAAGATCATTTGACAGCCCAGGCCGAACTTCACAACAGTTGAGACAGTGGCATAGAACCATCGTCAAAAGGGAATAGCAACCAAGTCAAATCTAGGACCACCATTGGCACTAAGAAGTCAGCCCTGGTGGTGCTGACAACATTAGAATCTCAAGCATCAAGGGATGACTTTTCAGCACGGAGAGCTCTCTGGCAACAGCACTTACTGAAAGTGCATTATGAGGCTTACCATTAGTCCAAGATTTCAAGGCCAGACGAGAACCATCATGATCGTCTAATCTGACCTCCTGTATAACACAGGCCATAGAACTTCCCTAAAATAATTCCTAGAGCATCTTTTAGAAAAATATCCAATCTTGATTTTGGCATGTTTCTGTAAGAGTTATTTCATTCAGACTAAGGCAGCAAGAGTTAAAGCAGCAGTTCCTTATTCCCTCCTCCCTCTTCCCCCGTCTGTCATATTGACCACACAACATACAATGAGGTCGTGTGTGGCAGGCATCATTAGACTGCAAAACACTTGGGCCTGCTGAGAATGCTCAAAAGTGATATTTTACTCATTTATAATTCGTTCACAACTCTCGCAAACCTATCAAAGAAAGGCATTGTGTCTAGTTAAGGGTTTTAGAAGCCATGTTCCATGTTTGAAATTTCAATCGTTTTAGGTGCAACATTTGTCTGGTATTGTAGCAATTTCTCCAGACTCACAGAACTCAAACTGCTAAAAGAAATATCCTCACTTTTTCATAAAATTCACCTGTTTACAGAGAAAATCTTGAGCACTTGAGAAATGATGTTATAATAAGAACAATTTTGCACTAAAGCTTCCTTTTCTTTTAAAGTAAAATGAGCAAAGGCGAGCACTCACCACTAACAGTTTCTGATTTGATTTGAGGAAGGCCTTTTGACCTGCGTTCTCTCTCTTTTTCTCGTTCACGCCTTTCCTGCGACCGAGATCTAGGAGAGTGCCGGCGCCTATCCCGGGATCGGGAACGAGAGCGACGATGACGTGACCTTCGAGATCGAGATCCAGACCTCGATCGTCTCCTTTTTGGAGATCTAGTTTTAAAAAAAAATATTAACATACAATGCTTTGTCTAAACAAACAGTATAAATATTTGACTCATCATGAGTGAACGTTCAGCAATTGCATTTTTTAAACTTTGAAATCAAGCATTAATGTGCATACACACTAGACATTTATACATAACAGTACACAGTGTATCCCAAACAAGTATTTATACCAACAGGTACCACTAGGGGAAAAACCTTCTGACAACTGTACATGCAGCGCATGCACACTGACTTGGAATCAACATGAACAAGCACTCGAAGAAGAGCAGTACTACTTTATATTATTATTTAAGCGAAGCAAACCTAGGCCTGGCAGGTATTTCAAAGTAATCCTCCAAAAAAACCCAAGTAAAGTGGTGCAAAGGAGTGGCCCTGGTAATTTAGTAGGTGGATTTGCCACATAAATACAGGTGGCTTTTTGCCAGCGTTGAACCAGTATCCCAAGACTCTGCTGGGATATGCTGTCTTTCTGACAGGCAAAACGTACAGCCTACAAAATCGTTAAAGAGCCTATAGATTTTTTTGTAAAAATAGTGTTGTGAACTCTAGAATCCTGGTACAAATTAAGTAATGACATTCTGTCTATTTAAGATCTTTTCAGTAATTACAAACGGAAAGTTATTCTTCACTTCTACCAGAAGAGGAGAAATGTGATGTTGATGGCTCTGAATGACTGTCTCATTCCACTCAAGAACTAGCTGCACTTCAGAGATATAAGAGTGATCCCCATGCATCTTCTGCAGCTACTTATTTGACCCCCCTCATTAGTGTAGCATCAGAGGACTTCACAATCTTTCAATATATTTATCAACACAACAGACGCTGTGAGGTAAGTAGGTCACTTTACACATGGAGAAGAAAGACAAAGATATTAAGAACTCGTCTACACCAGGAAATTTACTAGCACAGTTATATCATATATTTTTTGTTCATACTCTTATTCCTGAATAAGTGTGTCCACATAGGGATTTATACTGCTATCCCTATAGTGGTAAAATTATACCACTAAATTTTCCAGTTTAGACAAGCCCTTAGTGACTTGCTCAAGGTCACCGAGGAAGAGCATGGAATTGAACGCAGGATCACCAAGTCCCTGGCTACCACACTAACCATAGGGCTATCCTTCCTCAACACACAGACACTTAGATAAAGCACTCTGAATCCTTTTGATGTGATATGCTAAAGTTAAACATATATAAAAAAAGCACACATTTTGAGTGCTAGAAAAAATTACATTATCTTACCTTGATGCTGATCTAGATCTTGATTTTCTGTTATCAGAAACATGTCGTTTAACTTCCTGAACACAGGGCTGTTCCACCTCCATATCCTAAAATGCCCCACAAGTTAAAATGCTATAATTACTGCAAGTATCAATTTTATTCGTTTGCGACTAGACTCAAGTAGTCTACCAAACAAGTTAGATGAAATTAAATTCAGTTAGATATCTAGAAATCAAAACCATGATGATTTTGTCCAAAACACAATTTTACTGTTTTATTCACCAGTGCAAAAAATTAATAAGCACAATACATTTGTGATAAATACTATTACTATGTCAACATTTTAAAATTACTCATATAAAACTTCAATTTTTAAATTGTTAACATTTCTCCAAGCTTAGTTAATTTCAGCATGTTATGTTATTAGGCATAATAAATGTTTCTACAGTAAAATGGGGTACAAATAACTAGTGACAGTCAAGCTAAAAAACCCTTGTTGATTTTTTTAAAAACCTACCAATGTTATGAGTAATGTCCAAAGTCACCTAGTCTGTCTCACAATGTGTTCCACAAAGAAAAAGGGTCACCATTCACAAGCATGCATCTTACTGCCAGAATTTACAGGAAACAGGACCAGGATTGGGATAGATCCCCATCATTATTTTTGGGAATCAACACAAATCTTAAATATCAAACTGCCTCTTCCGGGGGTGGGGCAGGTGAAATTGCATACAGGGACAGCTGGTAACGAACCAAGTCCTAAAGAGCACTCATCTGCTTGGGCTGAAGGGAAGCAAATTAGGGACACGGAATTTGGTTAGAGGGGATAAAAATGAGATAGTCACATTGCACAATGTCCAAAATACACTGGGGTCCCAAGTGGATTTAGCCCAAGCTGACAAGAAACCTTCTCAAGCTGGCTCTGATAGGGAGGCAAAGTCAGAATCAGTACTCTTACTGCTCAGTAGCTCCTAAGAAGTAATTTCTCTATCTAGTGGAAAGAAAGGATTGTTTCCAGCATTTGCCAGTACCCTAAAGTTCTTAGCCTGAAGAAAGCAATCATTTTTGTCTTTGTGCACAAAAATCTTGTTCACATTCAAGGCTTCAACAATTAATTTCTTGTGATTATAAAGGGAGCCTGAATTAGACAGATTCTAAAGACAGCATATGTCCCAGGACTGCAAATGAATGTATATCCTGGCTACTGTGGTGAAACAGAATAAAGAGCATGAAGAAAATCTTGTGATATCACAGGCTGCATCATAAACTGAAAAATCTTGGTATGGATTCCGGGGCCTCTCTTCTGTAATCGTTGTTTTTTGGATCTCCATTTGGATGATTTATTGTCTTTAATAAAAGAAAGGGAAGCCCTGAAGGTGACTACACAGGTTATAAGTACACACAAGGCTGCTGAGAATGCAATCAATCTCCTTTCAGAGAACGTTCAAGTCTTATCCCTAGTGTCTTCAGTGCTCCTGCAAAAGTCTTTCACGGATAAAGTCTTAAAATCCATTTTAGAGATGGCAAAATTTTGACTTCTTGTATTCAGGAACTTTATCTATTTAAGTCAGAATTTGCTCGCAGATCATTTCCTAGAAGGAGCCAGCCACTTTAAATCCACAATATCCTCCAAAACATCTGAGATAAGGGAACTCTACCCCTTCCCTACTATTTTTCATTTTAAGAGGAATTTCTTGGAATGTTTGGGTCTGCTTCTATTTCAAATATCTTGTTAATCTTTAAAATGAGCTCATTCATACAAGTTTACCTCCAGAAGTAGAGTCAGACTAATGTTGCTGCAAGGACTTTGAGGAGAGAGAATATTCCTGCAGCTTGATGGAGGAGGAGGGAGAGATAAGAAGAGGTAAACAGACTGGCTGCAAGATCCAAATCCAAGGCTTTTTTCAAAGAGAAGCAGGAAAAAAGGTAGGCATTGCTTCTGCTACACAGAAGCAAAACACTTGTGGTACAGTGTCTACTGAAGCACTTTGGCACCCAAACTTCTACCAAGTAAGCTGCCTCCATCAATGTCTGTGGGCATGGTTGCCATCAATAATCTGACAGATTGCTTGCTAGTGCTTTTAAACCACTAGGAGCCTAACATTGTATTGGATGGCAAGAGTCCTCACCTGCTGATGTGTTTTGATGTGTGGTTCACTCTGTACTGGGAAAGGAGACTGGAAAGTTGGCTGCACTGCTGGTGTTGGCGGTATCACAGGCTGAGTCATGGGAGGATACTGTGGAGTAGGTAGAAGTCCAAAACCTGGCATTTGTCCATTAGGAGGGAGCGGGACCTTTGGGGGAGTGAAGGAAAAGCCCATTCATTTTCAGTCTCAGTGAAAAAATTACTACTTTAACAATAATGATAAGCTTGGCTTGATTAGTGGAAAGCTGCACATATTTCACTCAGAGCAGCACTGCAAGTTTTAAATGAAAAAAGCACATATATACATTAACTATTTGTGTTCATGCATTTATATATCTCCCATCTTGTGTGGCTCCTTTCAAAGCTCAATTGAAAAAATCTGAGTGCAATATGTCATTAGAATATGTAAAATACATTAACATGCACTCACAATGCAACTTAGTTCTAAACATTTTCTACTCTAGGGGACAGTCAAAGCTCTGATGCTGCAAATACGTTTAATTTTCCATATCTAAGTACTGCAATTGAAGTCAATGGAACCACACATGAAATTACGGATGTGTATAAGTTGTTTACCAAAGCTAATGGTGTATACAAATGTTATTTCTTCATATTTAACAAATTTCTTTCTAGCTCCATGCATCAAAAATATGAAATGATTCCATATGAAGAGTAGATATTCTAAACATGTATTAAGTAAAAGTAACAAATTTCAAAAGACATAAAATCTCAAAAGTAATTCAAAACTACCTGGTGGTGCATTGGATCTTGCTGCATTCCTATCAGCCGCGGTTGAAATGGGTCTATATTTGGGAGCTGTGGATATACTGGCTGTTGCATACCTTCTCCTGGAAATCCACTGAAAGACAGATAATTACTCTGCAGCAGCAAGGCAATGTTAATACGTAAACATTCTGTTTTGCATTACAAGACCACGTTTTCAATAACAACTTTGCCAAAATGTAATCATCCAGGCTGAGATTTTTCATGTTGTGTGTCTGTCTCAGGCTAAATTGCTCCATACATGTTGCAGTAAAAAAGGTTCAGCTGTTTGAGAATGAGGTTAGAGGAACATTTTGCCCATGTTAAAAAAAAAAAAAAAAAAATACAAATATTTTTTTGAGAAACTCTAGTACCCCACACACTTTGGAGCAGGACTTGAAGTTTGGCCAATGGAATTTGGGGAGAGAAGAGGGATGTGCGTCACACTGGGATGAGAAGTGCCTTTTGATGCCTTATTCAGTGCACAAAACAGACAATGCTCAGGAAATTAACCACATTTGCATAGTAAATAAGGGTGTATATAGAACCCTTGTCTCTTTTGTTGCAGACGTTGGAAGTGTGTAATAAATGGAAGTGCGAAAAACTGGACTCTAGCCATGACTCTGCCACAGATTTCCTGTGTGATGCAGGACAAGTCACTTAAGCCAAACTTCTCAGTGTGAGTTCTCATTTTCTGTCTGCCCAACCTGAGACAGCTAGGGCCTGACTTCCAGAAATGCTACATACTCAACTGCAATCAATGGGTACTGTTTCAAACATTTAATGTGCTATAAATACATTAAGTGCACTGAAAAAATCAGCCCCAGTATGGCCTCAAGTGGTACAACCAATATTAGTGGATACCTTCGATAATTTTGGTCTTAAATCTGTATGTGCCTTAGTTTCCACCTGCAAAATGGGGATACTACCACCAATTTACTTCACAAGGATGTTGTGAACAGTTCATTAATATCTGTGAAACATTCAGATGCTATGGAGACGAGCATCATAAAAAGAGCTTATGAGGAAATTAACAGTTCTACATTCAGTGTGGAGTTTGAGCCATATGTGACAAAGACAATACGAGGCCACACAGTCTTTAATTACCTGATTACATATTTTTGCCTGTAATAGCTCTGCCTCAGTCAGTGCACAGGCTGGATGCTTCTCAATGAATGGGCAGTTAATAAGCAGCTAAACAAAAAAACCTGACTATCACACTGTGTATGCACAAAGGAACCAAATTGAAGTTGCACACAAATTAAGGATGCACTTAACTGTGAGTGCTTAAGGTTGCAAACTCAATTTTCTTTTAACAATTGTGTGTTTCTTCAACAACCAGCAAAGCAGTCAAGTTAATTTTATTAATAAAAAAATGACTTGAAATATCCAGCTTTAAAAACAAAACAAAACTGAAATCTTGCACCTATAACTAGATGAGCTGTAGATAACCTACAGAAGAGATTATTCATCCAATTCTGTGACATGCCAAACTCTTACACAGTACTGTTCAAATAAAAATAAAGTAGTCAAACAAATATCAATATCTAAACTTACAGACTCTTTATTTCTATACTGTCAGAACCTAGAATTTTAACTGAAGCTTTCTTGTATTTATATGAATCTTATTAGTCTGATTTTACTACGCATCACAAAACTTACAATGGCGGTTGAGAAATGGAAGGAGATGGAGTTGAATCCTCTTTCTTTGAGTCTTCTACTGCTTCTGGCTCATCATCATAGTCAAATCGATCTAGCAGCTTCTGAAAGAAGTTACATTGAGACAACTCCTTTTCCTCAACATTTTACAGTGAGCAGCTAAAATATTTCTATTACATTAAGGATATAACTAAATGTCTTACTATAAAATTTTAGCAACCCTGCAAACTAAAGGCAAAAGATATTTACTCAAGGAGCAAAGAAAAAGACATTTACCTTTTTTGTAACTCATGTTACAGAAGCACAACTCAAATTTTACTATATAGTCTGCAGTCAGTCAGGAAGTAAGGGGGGGGGAGGGAATGGGAACAGAGACACAGGAAAGGCTCTGTGGTGTGTCAGAGCTAGGAAGGACACTAAGGAAGGAAATTAGAATAATTGCTTGCTGGAAGTTCACCCCAATAAACATCAAACTGTTTGCCCCTTTGGACTTCGAGTATTGCTGCTCTCTATTCGTGCGAGAAGGACCAGGGAAGCGAGCGGGTGAAGGAATAAACCCTTTAACAATGGTGCCGAGGCCATCTGTCTACCTGCCCATTGTTGCTGACCTTGGAGCTCTGCTGAGTATCTGCATGAGGATGATGACCCCTTGTGCCACGATCCCACCGACTGGTGGTGGCATTCAATGGATCAGCAACAGTAACTCAGAGAGCTACAACTGATGCTTAGTAAGCGATCACTTGAGCGGGAACAGGAGCAGGGGTGGGGCACTGGGATAGCTCAGTGTTTTGAGCATTAGCTTGCTGAACTCACAACCCTGGGTTTAATCCTTGAGGGAGCCATTTAGGGATATGGGGCAAAAATGGGATTGGTCCTGCTTTGAGCAGGGGGTTGGATGGACTAGATCTCCTGAGATCCCTTCTAACTCTGAAATTCTATGAGGAGTGAGTGGGCTGCTGCACTGGGGATCATCACCATGCCCATGGTGAACAGTACTGGCATTCCAGCCACCGGTAACAGCTCCCTGGACTGGTGGCTCAAACCACAGGAGCGGTGCCATACGCTGCAAGAGCGACTCGGGCATTTCTGGAACTAGGGTGCCCCGCCTATGTGCTGTTCCACTATCAATTGCCTTGAGCCTGAGGAGCGCTGCCTGGAGTTCAGGGATGGACAACCAGGATCTGATGGGTGGGCTTACCCGTGACTGGGACATGGTGGCTCTGCACAGGCAAGTGCTGGCAGGACATTCCCTGTGGTGAGGAGCAGTGTTGCACTGATGGGGATTGTTGGAAGGATCCCAAGGCAGATTTTCCCTTGAAGCGGAGCACCTCCGTGGCCAGCATCAGTAAGGACAATGTCCTTTGGGGCCTGAAAGGCCTACGGTGTGAATGGCACTGCCAGGTGCCAAATGTCTCTGCCGCTTCCTAGGGTGGAGTGGGCTAGACCGCTCAGCAGGAGCTGGGGCCCAACCTTCATCCGGAGGTGAAAAGCTCTCCTTCACAGGTCTTTGCTCCCCTCTGGCCCTCTCCTTCCCTTTATGGGATGCAAGAGAAGGTCTGCTCCTGGCCTCTCTTTTCTTTCTAGCTGATACCCAGGAGGGGACTGATGCCGGTCCACAGTCGGCATCAGTGCCGTCTGATGTGGACGGCTCCGGTGCATGTTTAAGTGCTGACTCCATAAAGGGCGCTCGGAGGCAAGTGTCCCACTCCTTTTTTGGTCTGAGGTTTAAAACTTTCACAAATGCAACACCTGTCACTAATGTGGGTTTCCCCGCAAGCACTTCAAACAGCTACTGTTGTAGTTACTGACTGGCATAGGTTTTCTGCAACAGCCACAGGGTTTGAAATCCTGTCATAGACTACAAGCTAATACCAAATTACAGTAAGGGAACTAAAAACTAACTTTTCAACAACTATATACATCAAAGTTCACAACGAGCAGTTGAGAGGAGAAAGCTTGATGAGGTAAGGATATGTTCCAGCACTATCATTGGTGTTAAGAACCAATGGAGAATAGTGATAAGAAGCACTTAAAGAATAGATCTAACTGTTCAAAACCAGTTTATTCAATTTCTGAAAGCAAAAAGTCTATCCTTAGTACAGAAAAACAAGAAAATTATTTGGAAGTCAAGGGACCAGAGGGAGCTCTGATTTTTTTGTTCTAGCAGTTGAATGTTTGGGGGTGTGAGCACACCTCTTCGCACAAAACATCACTTGGAATATTTCAGAGATCAAGGTGAAGTCCATGTGGCCCCCAACAATCAGAGCTTTTCAGCAAGTCCACAGCTTTGGGGCAGGGCACAGGCACAGCCCAAAACTGAGGATCTGCACTGAAAACACAAAGGTGAACTTAAATTCCTGTATTTCCATCTTCCTATTAGTTACTATGTTAAAATGATCCTTATGAATGCAAAAACAAAGGATTTACCTTATCAAAAGAAGTTTTTTGCTCAGGGGGTGGGAAAGCAGCTTTTTGTTCTTGTGGTTGTGTTGTTGTAGTCTTTAACTGAGCAGTAATAGCCTGAACCTGAGCCATCACAGTATTATCTATGACTGGAGACTGGGGTTTTGGAGGCTGCTGAAAAGTCTGAAGAATCTGCTGAAGCTTAACAGAACAGAAATTAAGTCAGAATGAGTTTTTCTGTTTCAAAAAAATATTTTTGAACTCTTGTTAACAGAGAAAGTTACACAATATTTGTAAGACAGATACAGATATAAAAATGTACACTAGGCAGGTGGTTAGTTTTAAGAGGAGGTGAACATACTTGTGGGCAGGTATAGCACTCATTTGTTTACTCTTGATAGTTAGATGGGTAGCAGCAATGGATTTGTTGGGCAGGAAGTACTAGGAAGCAGGAGAAAATTCAGACACTCTTGGTATGTGTGGCCCTGTTCATTCTCCCCTGAGACAATCAATTATGTTCCTCCTAAAATATAGATTCTCCTACAAGCCCCACTAGAGCTCATTGGATGAGTTTTTGCACTCTAGCCCAAATAAAGTCAGTAAAATGGTTGTTAGTGCAGAAGGTGAACAATGCCCTATTTGCAATTTATTAGTCACAGGGGTTGTCTGTTGTAGCTGAACAGATGAAAGCAAATATACACAATCATGACAAATATGAGAGAACAGCATGAACAGTGAATATTTCCATAAATCCAGGTTGGAAGTTTTGTTTCCTCTGAATTAGAGAGGAGGATTTGAAAACTGAGCAATTCAGGTCAAAAGCAAATTCAATGGATTAAGGCTGACTCTACTCTTAAGGGAAATATGGTGTCAACAAGAAAAAAAGACCTAATTTTCCAAAGTATCTAAGTCTAAAAATCTATCCATGTTAAGAATGAATGAATGTTGGGAGTTAATTCAGAGAGCTTGTTTTGAATATAAAATCTAATTCAATGATCTAGGTAGAGAAAATTTATATGATCCACAGGCCACCTTCTACGGGTACTTCAGAAGCAAGTGGAAGACTGAGTGATCCTGCTCATGCTGCAAATGTTTGATGAATGGTGCTGAGTAAAATATAGGAGAGAAAGGGTTTCTGGATAGAGTAAGGGCAATACACAGTTCATTACACAGATAATTTAATTATTTTGATAATTTAACAGAGAAGGTTATTGGAATGTGTCAGTGAATTTTCCACAAAAATACTGTCATTACTGGATGTTTTACCCATAAAAACCATTGAATGTTCAAAAAAGTTACTTTAACTCAAATTCTGTATTTTTAAAGGTTTTATTTGGGCGAGGGGAGGGGTACAGTATTATTATAGATTTTGTTTCAAGGCTATAGAAGCACCTGCTGTAACGAAGTTAGGTGATTTGTGTGAGAATTAAAATTACAATTGTAACTGAAATATGGGTAGCTTACCTGTTGTCCTTGTGTTGTCTGAAATAACTGAGCTACAGCTGCAAAGGCATCAGAACTAGGCAACTGTGATACAGTAGGAACTGAATTAGCAGTGACTTGGGTGGGATCAGACAGAACCTTTGCTGGAGGGGGTGGTGAACCTGCAAGATAATTAAAACACTGAAAACCAGTCCACTACAGTTTATGGTACTAACAATCCATGGGTGTTATATAAAACATCTTACTTTCCAACTGAGAGAGAATACTCATTACTTTGTAACCTTACCTATCCCCTCAAAAGAATCACTGACGTACACTAAATTCAGTCAAATCAATGCATCTGTATTCCAGTTTATACCACTGTGAACTAGCCCTGACAACGTGCTTTAACATTCCTTTAGACATCCCATTTAATATCTAGCACCTGCATGCTCTGTATTCAATGACAGAAAACTACGAATATTGGACCTCATAGGAGGGAGTCCAATGCATGAAACTTTGACCCAATATTCCATATATAGTATTACAATATTTTTTAGAGAGGTTGAAGGTGAAACTTACCTACTGAAATAGCACCAAACATTGCATATCAATATATTTGTAAAATAAGTTCCAATTGCAAAGTTTAAGTTTTAACTATTAAATAACTCTTTCATTCAATGATTTATTTTAGGTTCCTATCCAATGGAACATTTAAGGAGAAACAATATAGTTTTCATGATTCATTCATCTAAGACGGAGCCATGTAGAAACTATTACAGGATCAACCATTTATTCAAATGATTAGTTTCTTTCAAAAACCTTTTAATCTATTTCTTATGAGCCACTCTTTTCTGGTATATATTTCTTATACTGCTGTAGAAGGAACTAGAAGTAGTACAAGCCAAACTTCATATACAGAAGATTAAGTTCTCTAATGCAAAAACATCTTATACTACTACTTCCAGGAAAGGACACAAATTTGCCATGGGTTTAAACAAACACATTTTAATATATGAATAGGAATTTAAGGAAAATCTAATAGCAAAAGCTATGTTTGGGACTTTGTTTTTTTTAGTGCTCATCCTTTGCACTTAATTGTTACAAAAATGTTTTAGTGGTAGAAAATAAATTAACAGGATACAATGTGTACGAGTTGGGGATTAAATGTAAATATATAAATACAGTTTATTGGGAACTGCACTTTTTTTCATTGAAATAATATAAACTTCAACCCCTTTAAACTTAATGGATATAAACACTAAGTATCAGAAAAAAAGTGAGAACTCTAGTAGATTCTTTATTATGGTTCAATACAAAATTAAATATAGTAAAGATATTACCATACCGTTCTTAAGCGGGAAAATGATGCAAATACACAGTATCGGAGAGAAAAAGTGGGTGAGGTAATAATCTTATTGGAGAAACTTCTATTGGTGAGACAAGCTTCCAAGCTTACACAGAGTTGTTCTTCAGATCTGGGAAACTTATTCAGGCATTGTCTATACTACAACGTTGCTTCTGTCAACGTAATTCACCCACTACACTGATCTAAACTCCACCTCTGCAAGAGGTGTAGCACTTAGGTCGATGTAGTTAGGACAACCTAGTGCCTGTGTAGATACCGTATTATTGACATTGCTTATGGGCTGTCAGCCACTTGGCGGGTAGGGGAGCTCCAGCTGTCAGTGTCCCCAAAAAGTTAAATCAGTGAAAGTGCTCCGGGTGAGGAGACACACCTGACAGAGGTAGCGTACTATGGGGATGAACAACCACAGTATGTCAACCTAACTTAAGCTGTCTCAATTTGTAGTTTAGACAAGGCCTGAGTAAGTTTCCCAGACCTGAAGAAGAGTTCTGTGTAAGCTTTAAAGGTTCTCTATCTCACCAATAGAACTTGGTCCAATAAAAGATATTACCACTTTGCGTCTCTAATATCCTGGGACCAACACAACTACAACAACGCTGCATATCACAATGCCTGACTTTTTCTATGAACCTGTGGATCTGCTGACAGTTTAAAATAAGTCATGTTGACTTTCAGAAAGGGAAAGCAAACAACATTCTGAAAATTTTGTTTTCCCAGAGGTCAAATGCAAGATTAAATGTTTTGTAGTGTTTCCAAGAGTGTGATTCTGCTCAGAAAAATTACATCTCAAGACTTGCTCGCTGTGTGTATTCAGTTATACTGCTTGCTTATGGGACAAAAGTCAGTCTACTATTTTTTACTCTTTGCTGGATAGGCTCTGCAGTGCTATGATAGAGCTGGATTCTATTCCACGCAATGCATTAACAGAATTGTTTACTGCAGGGCCAAATTATTCCCTCTCTTATGCTTATGAAATCCCTCTGAAATCAGTAAGGTTGCACAGCTAAAGCTGAGGGAAAGGAGTCTGGTCTGTTAGTTACCAGAAAAGAAAAAAATACAGATCACCTGTCACATCTCGGAGTGAGTTTTGCAAGGCTGTCAGTGAGTTACTAGGCATAGTAAGTGATGTTTCTGAGATCTGTTTTTCTGTATGTTTAGGAAAAGTGACAACAGATGATGTCTTCCTAAATATTATTGAAAAACATTTCACAGAAATCTTGAGAGTTGACACCATGCCTCACTTATACCAATTTAAACCATGTTCAATACTGCATACAATTCAACACCAACCCTGTATCAAAATACAAGAACTGGGGAGGTGGGATGCCAGAGGTACAAACTAGTTATTCAGGATGAGAGATGTGTGCTGCAGATGGTGGAAGGAGATAGTACATAGAAGGCAAAAGATTAAGGAGGGGAAATGGAGAGTGGAGAACAGGTGGGGTATTGAGTGGCAATTATTTTCTTGCATTTTATGGCTTGCACCAATGTGTTATGCAGTCTAAATAATGTTGCCTCAAGATTTTTGTGTTGCAACAAATACCAGGTCATTAAAAATACGCTGTGTAGGTAATAATATTTTCATATACTTTAGGGCATGAAGTTTCTCCATTGTAAGATGTTCCATACTGTACTGAATCAGATGCTTAAAGAAGGAACATGGGAATTACATACAGAGAAGTAATAAAAAGTCTCACAGATACAAAAAGAAAGTTAAGAAGAAAGTCATTTTTAATGGGAACATTACTATCAATACCCAATGGGTCTCTACATACATAGTTGTATGGAAAGACCCAAAGACATATTAGCTCAAATTTTGATAATTTCCAAAAAATGTATGTATAAATATACAGCAGCAACATTTATTCAGAATGTGTTCAGATTCTTCTATATAATTTTTGTGGTAAAAATGAATTTTGAAGTGTTCTAGTGAACTTGGTTTACGAACATGAGGCACTTTTACCTTAGTGTACCAAACAGTAACAAGTCATTGGTTCCATATCTTTTAATTGACAAGTTGTACTGACATTCATACCTTCATTATTTGTAGAATTTTCTGCCATCGGGGCTGCACTGCTAGTTCCTGCTGCCATATCCAGGAGAGGCTGAATGATCTCTATTTTAAACACTCCATTTTTCTGCCAAAGGTTCAGGACACGAACTATCTTACTCTGTTCAAACAACAGAAAGTATTAATATAGAACAAAATATTTCTAATGCATACCTCTAAATTTAGTTCTCGCACATAAGAAGAAAGGGGAGACTGGATCAGTGTTCTTGTAGCATGCTCAAGTTTTAGACACAGCTTGATTCCTTATTGCACAAGTTAGTAGGATCTACACTATTCGCCCCCCACACACCTTTTTGTTGTTGGATACACTATGAGATCTATGCCACTCTCTAGCAAATCCAAAGAACAGCAGTGACAGACAATTAAGAGTTGCATCCAGTCATGCGGCCATTCAGGAGAGTCTGATGTGGCCTTTGGAAGAATCCCAGAAGGGGAAGGCAGAGAAGAGCCAAGGAAAAATGAGAAGGAAACAATAATGCAGAAGTGAAGTGGAAAAGTTTGAAAGCGAGTGAAAGGAAGCGAAAAGAAAATGCTAGAACAGAGTTTCAAAGTCGGAGGGGCAAAAAGTAAGACTATCTGCATTTCTTTCAGCTACCAATTCAATTAATAAGACGAGGAAGACTTTGTAGCACCTTAGAGACTAACCAGTTTATTTCAGCATAAGCTTTTGTGGGCTATAGCTATAGCCCACAAAAGCTTATGCTGAAATAAACTGGTTAGTCTCTAAGGTGCTACAAAGTCTCCTCCGTCTTATTTACGGATACAGACTAACATGGCTGCTAATCTTAAACCAATCCAATTAACTGCAACAAGTCCCTCACAAGAAGTATGCCTGAAAAGGAAATAGTTCTGGCATGGTCTCCAACTGGACAAAGGCAAGAACACAAAGAACAGAGAGTAAGGTAAAAGGATTTTTTTCATCATCAGGTCCTCCACTGAAGTACTACCTCTAATATTACCATTACCCACACCAAGATGAACATGACATTGCAGTCAAGGCAGAGAAACACCAAATTAGCTTTCATATAAGCAGGAACAAAATTAAGAATTCAGCAATTCACCAAAATTTAAGAAGTTTTAGCAATACCTTGTCTTCAGATGGACAGAGATACAAATACTGGAATGTGGCAGTTATATTTTTAGAGAATCTTGGCCCAAAAACATCCTTGTCTGTTCCAAACTGGTGACGAGACTGACGAACAATAGAGTCAATAACATATAATCCAGGGACTTTATATTCTGGTTTGCACTGAAAAGATGGATTGTTCCCAGTTATTGCAGGGTAGCGTATACAGTACTAACAGCATAACCCCCGTAATGCCCCAATAGGTTTAGGTTTCAGAATCGCTATAAGCAACCTGCACCTTGTACTTAAGATTTTCCTGCAGGTCCCAATAAAATAATTTAATTTTTAAAATTATATTAGTAGAATTTCTTTAATTCTACTATTTACAGTTTTCTTTTTACCAGTATTAAAGGGGTATACAAAGAGCTATGTCTAACACTACTAAATCTAATAGCAAACTGTGTTAGTAATGTGTACCCTAATAAACAAAGTAGCTAAAATATTTATCTTTGAGAAAGATTGGCATGGCAATACAATTTAAACTTGAGGAAAAGCAATTACATAAAGCAATGATTAATCATGAACAATAGCTATCTAGGCCAGGGGTAGGCAACCTGCGGCACGCGAGCCGATTTTCAGTGGCACTTGCACTGCTTGGGTCCTGGCCACCGGTCTGGGGGGGCTCTGCATTTTAATTTATTTTTAAATGAAGCTTCTTAAAGCTTCATTTTGGAAACCTTATTTACTTTACATACAACAATAGTCTATTGTATATTAAAGACTTCTAGAAAAAGACCTTCTAAAAATGTTAACGTATTACTGGCACGCATAACCTTAAACTAGAGTGAATAAATGAAGACTCGGCACACCACTTCTGAAGGTGGCCGACCCCTGATCTAGGCCTTCCCACAAACTGAAAGACAACCTACAGGAAAAAGAATGAACTGCAGCAAACCTATTTATACACATGATGCAGCAAAAGTTTTACTATTTAAATCAATGTAATACTGATTAATTGGGGGGGGGGACAATGTGAGCACTGAAATTACTTAAGATGATAAATATGTAAGAGGAAATAGTACACGAGATATTGATCTTAATGCAAAAAGATAGTTCTGCTGTATGTAATAAGAAAGGTGGGAATAACTTGGAGAAAGCAGTACCATAAACAGTAGATACTCTGAAATGCAAATTGTTTAAATGAGCAAATGTAAAAATGTACAAGAATGTAAAAAAGAGATGACTTCCATGTGGTACATAAGTATTGTGTCCTGTAATGTTTCTATAACTAAAATTAATTGGTGGGAGAGGTAGGGAGGAAAGAGATATTTTGAGATCTGGATGTTCAAGTGGCCAATAGCTCATTAAGTAAATATTAAAAATACTATAAAAGCACTTACCTTTTTGATAAACTTCTCTACTATCTGGACTACATGCTTGTAGAGCTGGAAGAGAGATATGTGATCTATTTAATCATGATCTAATTTACAGTGACGAATGATTTCAGAGGTATTTTAATTCTTTGTACATATTAACAATTAAGAAAACAAATATATTCTAGTGTGTGATGCACTTCATCTCAAACATTCCTTAAAAAGTATCATGGAGAAAACTGACCTTGCCACTGGAAGCATCTCCCATCACACATACATAAAATGAAGGCAATACTATTGGAACAACTTTTTCCTTTTTTTTTTTTTTTTTTTTTTTTTTTTTGTTAAATTTGATGCAATGGGATGTAGTTACACTCTACAACATTTTGATTTTATCAAATTCAAATCATGACAAGACTGTAAACCATAGCATCAGAAAATGTCGTTTTCTTAAAAGCAAGTTGGTGTTACAGTTTTGCACAGATTCTGGCAGCATAACTCAATATAAAGAACATTCACACACTTTCCTTTGGAAAAAACCTCCAAAAAATCAAATAAAAGAAATCTTTACCAAGCTATAAAATTTTAGAAATCATGTAAAAGATATGCACTTTTTAGAAATCAAGTACAAGCTAAAAATAATGCTACTGATATGGTCTAAATTTGTTTTTCTTTACCTTAATAGCTTTAATGGCAGCTTTAGTAATGAGAATCATCTTTGCTCGGGAGATAGGAGGCTTCATCTCCATAAGTGAAAAGAGCTAAACAGAGAAAATAAATATTTAAAAAAAAAAAAAAAATCTGAAGGAAGCAAGTCAGTCAACATAACAGCCAATGAAGATTCTTGGTAACTGCCATGCAACCAAACTTGTGTTATAACAAGGCCTAAAATCAAGTGATTAGCCACTTCAACAATGCAATTACGGACTTTAAAGCCGATGTCTGAAGTTGTACAATCAATGTCAGGTTTGGGGTTTCTTTTTTTTTTTAAAAAAAAAGCCCCATCCATGGATTTAGCAGCTGTTGTCAGAAGATTTTCAAGTGTGTCTGATTTACCAGTTTTGAAACTAGGTACACATTAATTCATTAATTCCCAAATTCTAAACTATTTCATGGAATCAATCTGAAACCAAGGGAATAAACTGTAGTTTGATTTAAAGTTAATTAACCTGATCACCATCAGTTTGAGCTTGATTTTGCAGTTTATACTTCTACACAGCTCTGGAGTCCAAAAAAGGTTTTCCCATGACCACAAACTTTTAATCATTGAGACCATCACAAACGAATATCCCATCTCCTATTCATCCTGTTACATATAGATATAGCAGTTTATACGCTCAATACATCTGTTTAACATTCTTGCAATAGTGAGAGACTACCACAGAAACTAATTGCATTAAATTGCTTTGGAAATTTTCATATACTGAACTACCTTCCATGCTAATATTACCCAGAGGGAAAGTTATTTATAACTTCCCCAGAAATCAGGGTCAAGATGTTCAAAAGTAACTAGTGACTTTGGATGACCAATGTGAGGCATCTCAAGAGCCTGACTGACAGGATTAACTAATTTCTTCAGATATAATCCAAGCACAACATTTCTGTTTTAACTACTATACATTAAAAGCCTTCAGTGTTATTCTATTAACCCCACCATTCAAGACAAAAAAAGGCCTGTCAGGGTTAAATCTCTGTAGATACCCATTTTAAAAATTAATTTGAACTGTAATGCGTTTGTAAGTTCTAAAAAAATTCATTGGTACACAAAACGTTCTGTAAATTTGGGGAAGATACACTGTATTCCCTATGGATAATAGAGCAGAGATTCAAACTGCTACAAGTACAAAATCAACTCAACTTTAAAATGTGGATCCACAACTGGCTCCTCTATAATTTAACAGCACTTGATGTGTGAAAGGTTAAAAACTTAATGGAACCATTTTTATTTAGAGTCAAGGTATTCAACACACACACAGTACTCTACCTCTTTAAGGTGATGAGCATTACCCAGAAAAGCAGAGTAGCAATATCTCGATTTTGTATAGAGGGAAATTTATAAACCCAGATTAAGCCTGCGTCTGCACTGCAAACTTATCAGTATAATTACATTGCTCAGAAAATTCACACCCCTGAGCAACACGATTATACCAATCTAACTCCCAGTGTAGACAGCGCTATGCTGATGTGCAAGCTACCATTGATACAGTTACTGCCTCTTGGAGAGCTGAAATACCTGTGCCTATGGGAAAAGCTCTCTTGCTGGTGTAGGTATGTATCATCTTAAATAAGTGCTGCAGCTGTGTCACTGTAGCGCTGTAAGTGTAGACGAGCCCAAAATGACTTGAACAAGACTATAAGGCAAGTAACAGATCCAGGAGAGGAAGTTCAAGCATCTTCTCTCCTAGTGCTGCTTCACCCCTTCTGTGACAACTTCTTCCCACCCTTACCCACCACCTAATCACAGCAGAATTCTCCCACTGCCCATACAGCAGTACTTCTCTGTCTTCAGAGTATATAACATCCCCAGACTGCTGAAGCCCTAGAGACAACCACTGTTCAGGTGGGTAGAAACAGGCTCAGGAGAGAGAAGAGAAGCAACTAACAGCTACTTCACACCAGCACTAAACTGCGCTGCTTTTGCTATAAACAACTATACCGAAGTCTAGATACACGTACATCATCTATGTCACAATAAGCTATTTCACCTCAAAGAATAACTCACTAGAAGGACTATATCATCAAAGTTGCCCCAACCCTCCTGCCTATTCTCCTCTCCCAGTCTTCACTACAATAAAATGAATAAATAAAATCATGGTACTGAGTCTCTGAGTCCAAGTCAGCTGGCTCAGACTTGTGGGACTAAAAATAGTAGTGTAGATGTTTGGGCTTGCTGGAGCCCAGGCTCTCAGATCCTCCTCCTCCTTGTGGGGTCTCAGAGCCCAAGCTCTGAATGTCTACACGGCAATTTTATAGCCCCACAGTCTGAGCCAACGTCAACCAACACAAGCTGTGCCATGCATCTTTTACTGTAGCATAGACATACCCTTTGAGGAAATGCTACTCTTGCTCCCCCCTCCAACCTAAGAAGAGGTGCACAATCACTTTTCATCCTCCCCCTTTTAGCTCCTGCCCTCTGTCATTAAGTCCATTTCGTTAAAATCTCCCAGTCTGTTCAAATGAATGTTTGCTGCTCCTTCCCTACATTACCCTTGCATGTCTACAGTATTCCAGAGTTCAGACTAAGGGGATCTGAACATCAGCGCACATCAAAGTGCTGCACTCTATCTCACCCATGTGTACGCAAACTTATAAGGTCTTGAGTTTGGACATCCGAACTCAGGACCTGTAAGTTCACATCCGCAGCATCCAAGCAGAGGAATTATAGTACAGCACTCTGGTGTGCCCTGCTAGTCATATCCGCTTAGTCTGAACTGTGGGTCAAGGTAGACAGATCCTAAACTGCTGCTTACTGTGGGTAGCAGTATGAAATTGACATGATTCTTGCAACTGAAAAGCCTGCGAGTCTCAAAATATCCTATACACATGGGAGAGCTCAAGGTAAAAGAAACCAAAAACACAGCTATATTTCAAAAAAAGAAAATAAATGAGCTATTACATAAATGATTCTATTCCTCGGGGCTGTGTAATACAGGAAACAGAACGTAGTAAATATTAGTTAAAAAGACCTAATACCAGGATCGTCATCTCCAATAAGAACTCATTAACCAAACACAACAAAGGAACAAGGAGAATTCTCTTTTGAACAGCTTAACCTAAAACAGAATTGTATACACCATATTAGCCCTCTTTTCTAGTATAATTGTTAAAGTTTGAGATCCTGGTAAGATGTTTAATAGCCCATTTCAGAGGCTGACAGATTTCTCCTCTCTTTCCAATTACTAAGGGAAAGAAAAAACAAAAATAAATAGCTTTAGTTAAATAACTAATAAAATTATGGACTAAATACTTGCAGGCACAGAAAACCACTACCAAGCTTTCAGCATAGTTACCAAAACAAAAAAAACCCAACACTGACAGTAATTGAAGAAGAACAAACAAGTACTTCTACGTAATTGAAGAAGAATAAACAAGTAACCAGATTCCTAGTCCAGAAAGTATTTTTTTTCAACAGCATCTTCCTTCAGGAGCTAGTAGCCCAGTAACATAGAAGAGCCAGCCACCACACACAGCTGTTGAATCCATTCTCTCTGTGTTATCATCAACTCTTTGAGCCAGGTAATTTTTAACCCAGGAATTTGGATGACCTTTCCATATAAGGCAAATTCCAGCTTCAGATTGGCTTTAACCAGTCAACATTTCAAACAAATAGATACATTCCAAGATAGCATCCATCTCTGGCTCTTGGGAAGTAGTAGTATAGCTAACTAAACATTTCATGTCACCTGTTAGTTAGCTTCACACAATGAATGTGTGTTCCTTCCCTTTATTACTGAAGTTCAATCTCTTTTTTGCTAAATTACACATTCCTTCTTTGAAGTCACTGTCTGATGAATGAAGAGAATGCCAACACTGATTTCCCTGAATTTTAACATAAAAATATTGAAAGAAAGTAACCATTAGCATAGAGATTTCTAAATTGTGATTCTGCCCTTCCTGGTATAACACTAAGAGCAAAGTCTTGATGCAGCTGTGATCAGGAGGCTGACAGAAGGAAAGAAGGAGTACAAGGAGCCAGTGTTGTATAAAGGAGTTCTTTCTTCCAAGGAGGAGTTGTTCCAGCCGAGAAAGCAATCAGCCTCCCATCACGAGTGCAAAAGAAGCCTGTGTCAAGGCACTGTCCTCAGGAACAGCAGTTATTTCAGGAGTCTAATAAAAAAGAACATGTAACTTGGGAAGTGTCAAAAGTAGCCATGAACCCAAGGGGAGGCAGGAGCCAGGCCTGAAGATCAGGAGACTGCTACTAGAGATGATGTGATACAGCTAGGAACCAGAGAAGGATCCAATGAGCAGGCAAGCATCCAGTAGGTAGGAAGTGGGAAACCAAATATGAAGCAGCATATGAGGTAGGAGTTGGTAACATGGGTCCATTATCTAAGGAGCAAGAGAAGCAGGAATTGAGGCCTAGTAAAATAATACATGAGAGAGAAATGAACAAGAGCCTTGAGAAAAGCACGGCTGGGCAGAGAACTTGGTAATACTGCCTGTGCTGCTGCATATAGCACTTCTCAAGCTTGAACAGAGTGAAAGTGATGAGGACACCACAAGCAATATTCCCAAAGGGGACTGTGAAAGTGCATACATGTGGAAACGGGGTGGAAAGATATGGATCAAATTTAAATGCAAGTCTAAATTAATGAAGAAAAGCTATTTAAAAACCTGCATTTACAATTTGTAACTAGCCCTTGGGATGGAATAAACAAAAATCTGTTTTCTTCCCTAATAATTTTCACATACTCCATTAAAATAAACACGGTGATTTGCAATTTTAGAGTTGATTGTGATTGCTAAACTGGAAGTTAAACAAAAATGCAGCAAAACGATGTTTTAAAAAAAATCAAATTGTGTGTTTACCAACCTTGTTAGTACTCCTTTAAATCTGTTTTGGAGTAAAGTCTCACTGTTACAACAGGGATGAGTTACAGTAGGACACTGGTTCTCAAACCCGGGGTCGCGACCCCCCAGGGGGTTGCCGTGCGCTCCCGGGGGGGTGGGGGGGTTCGCAAGGTCCTGCCGCCGCTGAAAAGCCGCCAAATTAGTTACTTACGCATTCGGCGGCTTTTCGGTGGACATGCCAAGCACTCTTGGGAGTACTCGGCATGTCCACCGAAAGCCGTCGAATGCAGAAGTAATTAATTCAGCAGCTTTTTGGCAAACATACAAGGGTCTGCCACGTCGCTGAGAAATGTAAAAAAGGCTCACGGGTCTCAAAAGTTTGAGAACCGCTGTTTTTGTCCTTTCCACTTGTAACGTCCTGCTATACTTTGGATCTTTTGTTATATACATTGAACCCAAATCAGGATACATGAAGAAAAGCTATATTGTCAAATATCAGTAGAAAGGAGCATCATTCCAATAAAATTACCTACAAGAAATGTCAATTTCTCAATTTGAAAAGTGTCTTAAAAATTCAACATCTTAATCAGTTTAAGAAAAAGCACTTGGATAACCATGTAAAAACTTGAGTTTTTATTTTTATGGAAATGCATATTTGATACAAATTAGCCAAAGACAGACATTAATTTAAAGTGTTCAAGCAGCAGTGTCCAACAGAAATGCGATGCTAGCCACACTTGTGGTTTTGAATTTTTCTTATTAGCCACATTATAAAAAAGCCACATGCATTAGCCAAAATTCAATAGCCTATTAGCCACATGTAGCTAGTAGCAAACGTATTCAACACCGTTGCATTAGAGAATACTTTAAATTGACTACCTCATGACAGGAATCTTTCCCTACAATCCTTCCCGCATCAGGTAACCAGACCTAAAACAGCAGATTTTCCTCCTTCCTCACTCTTCAGTGGAGCCAATCATATTCTATGTGGATCACACTTTAGGTTTCATAGTTGTCCTCCAACCCCATCCACAGCTACTGACCTCACATAGACTGAAGAAATGAGAGGTGGAGCCAAACTCCCCTCTCAGCATGTTCCATTTCCTTCCCACTCCCCATGGTTGCTTGGAGCCACAGATACTCAGTTTGGCAAATCAAAGCCACACTAGAATAAAGTTGAGGCACTGGGGAGGGAACTGAGTAACAAAAAAAAATACCTCCGTCATCTAGGATGTTGAGGAAAAAAAAGGTCAGGGTGAAGACAAGTAAAATGAAGCTGCTTTATTTTAAAAGGGATACTGTCAGCCTGAAGACCACAGAGGGTTGAGGTATTGTACACCTGCTCCTGAATTCTGCTGATTTCAGTGTTTTTAAATGTTTCTCTTTCTCCCATTTTATTGTGGGGGCGATTCACACAACAGGAAAAACTGACTATGTACAAATGCTGTCAAATCCATGAAGCAAAAAGCTGAAAAGAAAATTTCTCTAACCTTACACTTAGTAGTAGTCTTAATTGTTACTAGTAACAATAGTAGGAAAAGAATTGTGATTTTTATTTTGCACAGTCTCAAATACTATCCCCAAATTAGAGTTTAACAGGAAATTCCAAAACTCGTATAAATTTGAAAGTCAGTGTGTGGTGGAGTACAGCAAGCACGAGAACCTTTTTACAGACAAGTGAAATTAAAGCCCTACTTTTCTTTGTTAATGCTATTTTTGCAACCTGCTGTGCTATGAAAATGAAAGCAGTTATTAAATAGCTTACTGAACTTAAACCAGCTGAATATAAAGTACTTAAATTCATATGCAATCCTGCATACTCTTCCTTAAACTGTTAGCAAATAAAGAGATCTGTAAAATATTCACAAAATCAATGCTCACAAAGCTTAGAAGGAGAAGAGTTACCATCTCATTTTCCAGGCTAATAAATACAACCAAACATATGAACATTACCTCTTAAAAATTCAGTAATGTCAAACAGGCAACAGTCACCCTGACTAACCTACAAATGTAAATATATCTGCAAAAGTGGGAAATAATGTAGGGAATAATCCTATGGAGGCAGGAGGATGGACTAGACAACCTACTAGGTCTTTCCTAACTCAGCGTAAAAGCTGCCCAGGCTCACATCCAAAGCTCGAAAAAAGTACCCGACAAATTTTCCCTCATAGCAAAGTATACAATTGCATTAATTTCACTCTGCAACTTATTTTGAGAAGCTACTACATTTGGAAGTAGCAGAGAAGCAGTGTTCTGAGACAGGATGAAAAAGCTTTTTTTAACCCCATGGTATGATCTTAGAACCCCAAGGAAAAAGTCCAACTCTGTACATAGCAGATCCCCAAAAGAGCAGCAAAACGAAATGTAAGAATTCTATCTGCTTCCCTCTGCCAAAAGCTGTCTTTTGCCAACAAAACTGTGGAGGTGGACACACTACAGTGCCATTTTTGGCAGCAAAACTCTTCAGTTTTGGCATCAAAATAAAATCACCTCAACAAGAGATGAACTTTTCTGCAAAAAGGTTTAAGAGACAAAGCGTCAGGGCATATGCTCTCATTATGTTCACATAACTGGCCTCCCACAGTATCCCACAATGCCTGCCATGACCGCTCTGCTCATTGTTTAGAATTCGGCTGCCCTGCAGACATGTGCCCCTCTCCTTTCAAAGTTCCAGAAGCTTTGACATTCCTCAGTGTAGGAGCTCACAAAGCAGCTCAAGAGGCTGTGGGAGAACTAGGAAGGAATCAGAACTATTAATGTGGAATGCTGCTCTCACTGGCAGGCAGGCAGTATGGGCTGCTGGCGGGGAAGGTGGGTGGGGGTGAGACTGTTCAAGCTGCTGTCTGAACATGAAGAGACACCACACTCTCCCACAACACACTCCTCCACTTCAGTTGAAAAGCAGCTGGCAATCTGTTAGAATGCCCATGGAAATGTGACTAAGAATCCTGCATTATGTGATGCTGTACCTCCCCCATAAGGCATTGCAACCCTTTCCCAAAGCAGCCTGTGGCAAGTTGCACAGCAGGATAGCTATCCACAATGCACTGCTCTCTGTGTTGATGCAAGAGCGATGCTAGCACACAGGTGAGATTGAAAGAGGATCTCCTGCTGAACACGAGTACAAACCTTGGGGTGAGCAAGCTGGTTTGGCTGTTTGTTTTTCTTTTTCTCTCAGTTTATTTCAGTTAATGGTCAATTGGGATTGCGTGTTTGGGGACAGTTTGAGACTTTGTTCCCTTGATCAGCTTCAGTCAGCCTTGTGACTGCCCTCCTCCTGTGTGGGCTGACATAGGGCTGACCTAGGAGGGAAGGCCTTAAAAGCCAGAGGCTAAGCGACTAAGGGGAGCTAGTGAACAGGCGAGTTTTTGTAGGAGGGAGTCATAATATAAGCATTATGGTTAGGAAGGGCTGCATCACCAGTGCCAACATTGCTCCTGTCTCCTTCACCTGCACCCAGAGAGAGAACCTAACCATGGATGCCTCTGCCCAGATCCTTGTGTGGATTTGCAGACTGTGGCCTGCATTTCCCGCACTCAGAAAGCCAGGCTGAGGAGGGACCATCCAGGGTGAGGTGGCTAGGCTGAAGAGCATCCATGCATCCAAAGAATAAATTGACATATTCATATGGAGACTTCCAAGGCTGAAGACACTACTCAGTTAGAGAGGACTGTTGTCATGCCTCCAAGGGCAGGAGAACAAGGCTCTGATACAGGGAGGACACTGGCTGCTGGTTACTTCTGGCAGCACTCCACCCCTACTCCCAAACAACCCACCATCGTGATGGAGAACCGTTATGCTGCTCTGGTAACAACTGATGAGGAATTACCTCCAAAGGTTGAAGAGGAGAACCAATGTACCCCCAAGGCTGGAAGGAACACAGCCACCACTCCTAGGAGGAAACTTAAGGTAGTGGTGGTTGGCGACTCTCTTCTGAGGGGGACGGAAGCACCCATCTGTCGCTCTGACCTGGCATCCCAGGAGGTATGCTGCCTGCCGGGGTCTATATCCGAGACGTTACGGAGGTGATTGTCGAGGATGATCTAGCCCTCTGACTACTACCCCATGCTACTCATTCTTGTGGGCACTAATGATACTTCAAGGTACGACCCTCAGCAGACCAGAAATGAGTACAGGGCTCTGGGTGTAAGGGTGAGGGAATTGGGAGCACAGGTGGTCTCTTCAGCCCTTCCAGTCAAGGGTAGGGACATCGACAGAGACAGATGCATCCTGGGGGTGAATGCCTGGCTGCAAGGATGGTGTGGCCAGGAGAGCTTTGACTTTTTTGACCACTGGATGCTGTTCCAGGGAGGACTACTAAGCAGAGATGTGGTCCACCTATTGAGGAAGGTGAAGAGCATAAGTGGCTACAGACTGGCTAACCTAGTGAGGAGGGCTTTAAACTAGGTTCAATGGAGGCAGGTGACCAAAGCCCACAGGTAAGTCAAAAACAGGGAGACCTGGGAGAAAGGTCAGAATCTGGGGGGGAGCATGGGCTGTTATAGCAGAAATAAGGGAAAGACAAGACAGAAGTACAAATTTGTTAGAAGCAAGAGGAAAACCAAGGACAGAGTAGGCCAGTTAATCACCGAGGAGGGGGGAGTCACTGACAGAAAATGTGGAAATGGCAGGGTGTTAAATAATTTCTTTCTTTCTTTCAGTTTTCACCAAGAAGGTTGGTGGCGATTGGACATCTAACATAGTGAATGCCAGTGAAAATGAGATAGGATCAGAGTCTAAAACAGGGAAAGAAGTCAAAAACTACTTAGACAAGTTACGTGTCTTTAAATCAATAGGGACTGATTAAATGCATCCTAGAATACTCAAGGAGCTGACTGAGAAGATATCTGAGTCATTAGCGATGATCTTTGAAGTCACGGAAGATGGGAGACATTTCAGAAGACTGGAAAAGGGCAAATATAGCAAATATAGTGCCCATCTATAAAAAAGGGAAATAAGGACAACCCAGGGAATTATAAATTAGTCAGCTTAACTTCTGTATCTGGAACGATAATGGAGCAAATAATTAAAAAAATCAATTTGCAAACACTTAGAAGACAATAAGTGATAAATAACAGTCAGAATGGATTTGTCAAGAACAAATAGTGTCAAACCAACCCGACAGCTTTCTTCGACAGAGAAATAAGCCTTGTATATAGGGGAGAAGTGGTAGATGTGGTATATCTTGACTTTAGTAAGGCTTTTGATACAGTCTTGCTGCTATAAGGTGGGTGCATAACTGATTGGAAAATCGTTCCCAGAGAGGAGTTATCAGTGGTTCACAGTCATGCTGAAAGGGCATAATGAATGGGGTCCCGCAGGATCGGTTCTGGGTCCAGTTCTGTTCAGCACCTTCATCAATGATTTAGATTTAATGGCATAGAGAGAGTACACTTACAAAGTTTGTGGACGATACCAAGCTGGGAGGGGTTGCAAGTGCCTTTGAGGACAGGATTAAAATTCAAAAGGATCTGGACAAACTAGAGAAACAGTCTGAAGTAAATAGGATGAAATTCAATAAGGACAAATGCAAAGTACTCCACTTAGGATGGGACAATCAGTTACACACATACAAAATGGGAAATGGCTGCCTAGGAAGAAGTACTGCAGAAAGGGATCTGGGGGTCATAGTGAATCACAAGCTAACTATGAGTTAACAGTGTAACGCTGTTGCAAAAAGCTCAAACATCATTCTGGGATATATTAGCAGGAGTACTGTAAGCAAGACAAGAAATAATTCTTCCACTCTACTCTGAGCTGAATAGGCCTCAACTGGAGTACTGTGTCCAATTCTGGGTGCCATATTTCAGGAAAGATGTTGACAAATTAGAGAAAGTACAGAGAAGAGCAACAAAAATGATTAAAGGTCTAGAAAAACATGAGGGAAGACTGAAAAAACTGGGTTTGTTTAGGCTGAGAAGAGAAGACAGAGGGGACATGACATAGATTTCAAGTACATAAAAAGTTGTTACAAGGATGAGGGAGAAAAATTGTTCTTTAACCTCTGAGGATAAGACAAGAAGAAATGGGCTTAAATTGCAGCAAGAGTGGTTTAGGTGGGACGTTAGAAAAAAATTCCTGTCAGAGTGATGAAGCACTGGAATAAATTGCTTAGGGAGGTTGTGGAATCTCCATCATCAGGGATTTTAAAGAGCAGGTTGGACAATCACCTGTCAGGGCTGGTCTGGATAATACTTAGTCCTGCCTTGAATGCAGGGCACTGGACTTGATGACCTCTCAAGATCCCTTCCAGTTCTATGACTCTAAGAGCTGCTAGTGTGGATGCACTTTGCTGACATAAGGAGAATAGCGTGGACACGCAACAGTGGTTTAATTAAAGCACCATAACTTTTGTTAACAATTCCACAGTATAGACAAGGCCTTAAAGACCAGCAGCTGATCTTTGTGAACAGGATATTGCTTTTGACTGCTCCACCCCCGAACTTTGATATTGACTCCTGGCTACTAAGTTTCTGGTGATTTTTTTCAAGCCTTTTTTAGGGCCAAGAAAAAACAGTCCAACATATTATAGATATCTTCAGCAGACTCTAAAAGAATGTTCCTAAGTTTTCCAACAAATGTGCTAAAAAAAAAAAAAAATCCAAAAGCAGGTCTTCCATAGTCCATGTATACTGCCACTTACCCACAAGTTCCAAATCACTCTCTCTAGCACAAGGAAGTTTTATTTTAAGGCAACTCATCAAGGAAATATAATGAAGCAGAATTTGAAAGTGTTTTTCCTCACACAGACGAGTATATCAACTACAACCTAATATCAAAGAGCAAGGAAGTGAGGGACAATTCCAGAAACAATGAAAAATAGTCCACTTTTTTACATTTTGACAAGAAACAACAAAGGTAGAAATACCAAGTATCCCCATATGAAGTTAGGGCAAAGGATAGTGGTAAACACTGAAAGTTTTTAAACTGAAGTTTGCAAAGACAAGAAAAAAAATATATTTTGGGCTGGACATGATCTTTAAAAAATACAAGTACCACATATATCTTTTGGGAAATACCAAATATGAGAAATAATTATACATGTTGTGATACTATTGAACAGAACTGTGTTCAGGTTCAGTAGCTTGCACCAGTATTAAATACCATAGCACACAAACATGAAGCTGTGAAGGTTTGCAAACTGCTTTAAGGAGCTCAAACAATTACCCGCTTTTCAGAAAGAGGTCTATGTCTGATGTTGCAAGTCTCAAACTTCCAAGTTAGTAGTTCATCACATCAACCTCAGTTACTTAATTGGCCAGCAGCAAATGCTGAAAACTGGGCATCTGGCATCCGAGATTAAGAAGAGTGAGTATCTTTCTACATACACAACCAGGACCTGACTTTGAGAGGAACTGAGCACACACAAACAACTCCACTGAAGCCAATGAACAATAAAGGCATTGAGAACCTCTGAAAAATCTTTACCTTTAGTAATAAAAATCAACCTACTATATTACATCTGATCAGGTGCTGAGACAATAAAGAAAGTATGTGTTCCTAAACAGTACTATGCTGTTGCTTGCTTGACTGTTGTCTTGTTCTAAACATATAAGAAGTCTTCATAAAAATTAGCACATAAGGAATCCTAGAACAGATTTTTTCTACAAGTGTGTTGAATACATCTGAATTACAGTTTGAAATATTTTTCATTGACAAAATTATAGGTTATTCAAATACAATTTTAGATATTTGCTCATATGTCTACGCAAAATTATTTGCAGGAAGGGATGGAGGAGGAAGGAAAGAAGAAAATAAAGCACCAGTAATACTATTGGATTATCAGATTGAAAAAGTCTAGCTCAGGGGTGGGCAAATTTTTGGCCCAAGGGCCCCATTGAGGTTGAAAACTTGTATGGAGGGCTGGGTCAGGGAAGGCTGTGCTTCCCCGAACTGCCTGTCCCTGCCCCCATTGGACCTCCTCCCACTTCCTGCCCCCCTCTGAACCCCCAACTCATTCAACCCCCCCCACCCGCTCCTTGTCCCCTGACTGTCTCCTCCAGAGACCCCTTGCTTCTAACCACTCCCCCAGGACCCTACCCCCATCTAAGCCCCTCTGCTCCTTGCCCCCTGACGGCTCTCTCCAGAGGCCCCCTCACCCTAACTGCCCCCCAGGACCCCACCCCCTTCCCAATTCCCCTGTTCCTTGTCCCAACTGCCCCACCCTCTATCCACACCCCCGCTCCCTGACAGACCCCCGGGACTCCCATGCCCTATCCAACCTCCCCCCACATTCCCCGTCCTCTGACCACCCCCACCCAGAACCTCCATCCCATCCAACAGCCCCCTGTCCCCTTACTGCCCCCCGGGACTCCCTGCCCCTTTTCCAACCCCCCGGCCCCAGCCCCCTTACCACACTGCTGGCGGCCTGGCCAGAGCCAGACACGCTGCACCGCTCTCCTCAAGAAGTGCACAGCCCCGTCCCCAAGAGTGCTGCCCGTGTGGCAGCACGGCTCTGGGAGAGCAGGGAAGGCGGGGGAGTGGCCGGGAGCAGCCTCCCCCGCCAGGAGCTCAGGTAGGCCAGTTAGGACTGTCCTGCGGGCCGGATGGGGCCCACAGGCCGTAGTTTGCCCATCCCAGTCTAGCTAGAGACAGACACAAAAAATGAATGGGTCCAGGGTATACCTGCTGGCTAGAAGCCTGGTCATTACCCTACCACAAATCCCCAAAACTATGAGAAAAGAGAAACGTTGGCATTCCAACAAAATTTCTGCCCCGAGCTGTGGCTCAATGGATCCATCATTAGTATCAGCCTCTGATATACGAGCTGTGAAGTTTAGCAACTACTAGCTGCTGCCAAGGGTAAGAGACCATCATAAACTGCACGGTTATCAGTTTATATTCTTGGAAAGACGAAGCCACAGTCTAATTTGTCCAGAGATAAACCAAGGGCAGTCTAGCATATATGAAACTTCATCCACTAAAGTATTCCTGCTGACTAGAAGATAAACTCACAAACTTAGGAGTTCATTTGGGGCAAATGTCTTTATCAACACTTTCAAATGGAAATGAAAAACTACGTGGGAGAGGATTTAGTTTTGGTATGAGCTACTTAGTTCAGGAGCCCAAAACCTGACACATTATCTGCCTCCTAAGATCAATTTATTAATTTATTTCTACCTTCATAAGTCTTCTACTCTCCATGAAGGTTGCTTCTCTTCATTTCCCCATTTTTTACTTCTACTAGTCTCTGACAGGATCCTCCACCTTTCTTGTTCTCTGTCTCTGGTTCAGAGGGAATGGGATCCTTCAGGATCACACTGATACTGCTCCTTCAGTTGCTCAGAAGTGGCCACTAAAGGAATGCAAAGCACCTTCCTTATGCCAAGGGATGAATTTGCTGCTGAAAGTCTCAGTCCTGATAGTACAGGAACTCCTCACTTAAAGTCGTCCCAATTAACGTTGTTATGTTGCTGATCAATTAGGGAATATGCTCGTTTAAAGTTGCTCAGTGCTCCCTTTAGTGTTGTTTGGCAGCCCCTTGCTTTGTTCACTGTTTGCAGGAAGAGCAGACTGTTGCAGCTAGCTAGTGGGGGCTTGGAACTGGGGTGGACCAGCAGCCCCCTCTAACAGCTCCCCGGTCCCCTAAGTTCCCTGTGCAGCAGCTGCCCAGCAGGCTGTCAATTGCCAGCAGTTCAGCTGTCCCTCCCCCCACTGATGCGCTGCTCCTACCATCTGCCTTGGAGCTGCTCCCCGAGACTCCTGCTTGCTGGGGGAGGGGGAAGGGAAGAAGGGGGGGCTGTCAGGGTGTCCCCCTCCCCCATGCTCCTGCATCCCGCTTATCACACCTTCCATAGAACAGAGGGAAAACAGGACGGACGGAGCTCTCTGGTTTCTGCAAGCTCTCTGATCTAATTAGCAAGGCAGTTTACTTATGAATCTGCATACTTAAAATGGAATCTCTCTCACACATACAGGGTGTGTGTTTCTGTCTCTGTCTGCTCAATCAAGCTTCACAATCATCATCACTGCGCACCAGTATTAAATTATTTGTTTAAAACTTAGTGTGTGTAGTACAGTCTTTTGTTTAGTGAAAAAAATTCCCCTGGAACCTAATCCCTTTCATTTACATTAATTCTTATGGGGAAATTGGATTTGCTTAAAGTTGCATTTTTTAGGATCAGAACTACAATGTTAAGTGAAGAGTTCCTGTACAGTAAATGAAGGACTAAGCTTAATCCAAAATTCTAATGTAGTGCAACTACCATACCTTTCTAACAGCATATATCTACTCCTCATCTTCCCAGGCACCTCTCTCCCCTCAATGTACATCCCCTCCTGCTGCTTATGCACTCAGAATAACCCCTAAAGATATCTGGAGAGTAGCCCTGGCATGATCCCAGCCTATGCCTACACAGTGCCATAGTGAGGACTACAGGGGCATGAACTGCAGAGTACACCAGAGATGCGCTTTAACTGCCCCATGTTGATTCTACTGCAGCAAACTAAAAACTACCTAGTTCACATTAAGATACTCTTTGGTGTACTCTGCAGTTCACACCCCTATAGACTGCACTGAGATGGAGTGTAGACACGCCTCTAGTCTGTTTCACTCTACTGCCCTTGCAAACATGCTTTCTGCAGGAGCAACAAAGACTGAGTTTCAACTGCCTTTTGAACCAAGATGGCCAGGAGAGAGAAACAGCAATATTAGACTTTCCTCCTAGCATCAGAGATTGGTAACTGTGCCTCTCCTGCTCTTCCGTACATATAAAATAACCAGGACTGCATCAGTTTCCATAAACCACTGTACTAGAATACAGGAGAAATATTGTGCAGGATCTCTAACAGAATTCTCTTAATATGGACTGGCTGGAACAGAACACAGGAAACCCATGTTTCTGTAACAAGTTTAAAACCTTGAAACCAGACATAAATCACTGACAGAAACTTTGTCAATGTGGAACTAAGGTTGCCTGGTGGTATATGACGCTTTTCAGAATGCTAAGTTCAGCAAAACAAATGTCTAAAAACCAGAAAATAAAGCAATAAGGTGCTTCAAATTCAAACTTTTGAAAAGTGGGAAATACAGAGTTTAGGCACACACCTACACAACCTGAACTCTGCTCTCTCTGAGTGATGCCCCAATATGCCCACAACACATTCATGCATTCTTTTGTACGGTACCTTACAGGAGCTACCTACATCTGCTCTACATTTAGACACACAGTCTACTCCACAGAAAGAAGACTTCATCTGCGAAAATCTATAACCCTTTCACCCTTACGCACAAGATGCCATCTAGCAGTCCTTTCATTAAAGGCACAGATCACATTCTTCTCCCACCAGCCTGTACCCGGCTACTGACAGAACCTAAATGACTTAATACTGAAAGGAGGAATATTGGATTTCTCAGGGTATACATGCATCTCTTTCCTTTGCACTGACACCCTACTACGAGGGCACAGCCCTCCAGATCCTCATATCCCAATCACAGCTTTTCCAAACAACTCCAATTAATCCCTCCACCATTAGTATAGCTACACCTAACACAGTGAATGCAGCTGAAATGCACACAGATAATTCCCAGTAGCTATTGCCAGCTCAAAGGAGGGGAGAGTTAAAGTTGTGTTGGTGTATTCCTTACTTCTTGCTTTTCAGAAGTCGGAGTTGGAAATACTTGGTTTCCACATGTCTGAGTTTTACTGAACTTGACCTTCTTGAAAGGCATAATATAGCACTGGGCAATCTTAACTCTACGTTAATTAGCTTTCTTGCCAGTGAATAGTCTAGTTTTTTCAACAGAAAGAAAGAAAAACAAATAGAAAGTTGTGTCATTGGTAAGAGTCGATAGTCATTTAGGCAATTGTATTTATCATGCAGACTTTCTGTAGGGATGCTACTATGGCCAGGTAAGGATAGTACCTAGTTCTTACATGGCACTTTTCATCAGCAGATCTCAACACCACTTTACCAAGTAGGATAATGTCATTATCCCCATTGTATAGATGGGAAAACTGACACGGAGAAATGGTGTGACTTAGCCAACATCACCCACCATGCCATTGGCAGAGCTGGGAACAAAGCCGAGATTCTCTGAGTCTTAGGGCTGGCCTACACTTGGGGGATGGGTAGACCGAAGATACACAACTTCAACTACATGAACAACAGCTAAGTTGGCGCATCTTTGGCCGAATTACCTGCCGTCCTCACAGCAGCAGCAGGCTTCCCCATCGACTCCAGCTTGCACCTCTTGGCGAGCTGGAGCTCTGGAGTCAACAGGAGCGCCTTTGGCAATCAATTTATTGCATCTTGATGAGACGCGATAAATCGATCGCCAAAAGATCGATCACTACCCGCCGATCCGGTGGGTAGCGAAGAAATACCCTCAGACTCCAGTCCCTTCTTCTTTCCATCACATCACACAGCTGATATGCGATTCCTAAGGCCCCATTCCATACCACTTTGTTATTGTGGAATTGGAATAATGGTCATACTCTAAAAACTTTGGAGCATGTAACTGCTAAGAAGGCCGGTGAAAGTAGTCTTACATGTTATTTGCCCCCAAAGTTAAGTTTTATTACACAGTGGCTACAGTAACTTTAAGGACTTGTGAGAAAACTGATGTGTGTTGGTCGGAAGATAAATAACACCCCTACAACATATAGCCCTTTCACCTTTTCCAGCTCAACCTCCCCTTCTTATTCCATCCATTTATGCACAAAAAAATGCTGGTAGAATCTGTGAACTTTAATATTTTTTCAGGGATGCTGTGTCTCAGAAACCTCTTGCTCAAATGACCCCAATTTGATTCACTATCCCCACCTCATACCCCATGAAGCACAGGAAAAGTCAAGCCAGAACAAGTAGGTTGGATATTAGGAAAAACTTTTTCACTAGGAGGGTGGTGAAGCATTGGAATGGGTTAACTAGGGAGGCGGTGGAATCTCCTTCCTTAGAGATTTTTAAGGTCAGGCTTGACAAAGGCTGGGATGATTTAGTTGGGGATTGGTCCTGCTTTGAGTAGGGGGTTGGACTAGATGACCTCCTGAGGTCCCTTCCAACCCTGATATTCTACGTTTCTATGAAGTACATATGTGGATTTTATAGCACTCAAGAATAATCTCAACCTTAATTGTAGCGCACCAATTCTCCACGCCTCACCAACCCTAAAACCTCTCTCTTGCTGTGCCAGCCACTTTCATGTCACTACTCCCAGTGTCTGACCCCCTGCCACCCTTAATACAGCTCCAAACCCCTCTTCTCTATCCCTCCCACTCCTCCACTCCCAAACCCCACTACCATCCCATGCATAATTTATTTTCTGGTTCAATGCATTTTGCCAAACACCTGATAGACATACTTTAGCAACATGCCTACAACCTTTTTCATATTTCTGCTCTAGTCAGCTGGGTGGCTCAGTGGCTACTGCATATCCCCTTTAGCTACCCAGCTGTAGTAAAAACTTGCCAGTGAGTAAGCCTGAATGTTAGGCATGTGTCTAACAAGAGAGCTGAACACTCTTGCTACTATTTTCAGTTTGTTCCCCTCAAGAGGCAGTGGATGCCCGGCAATAGCTGGAGTACATGTCCTCCAGTGGAGACCATTTTGGGCACTACAGTTCTGACTCTGAACAAAAATATGTTAGCATACTCCATCAAGCTTAAGAAAAGCTGTTTTTTGGGGAGAGAAGGGATTGTATCTCAGTATCCACCATGATCAAATTACCCCAAATTTGGATCACCTACTCTACTCTGTATCGCCGCAAAGCAAATTTCAAGGCAATCCAAGTAACCATGCGGATTTTAGAGCATTTAGAAGAGTAAAACTTCAAACAGAAAGCTGCTCTAACAGAGCTAGCATTGCACTATAATACTGCTCTCTTCATGTAAGGACATAATGCTAGCTGATAACAGGTGAACGACTAGGGAAAAGATTGAGAGGAAAAGATAGAGGTACACTGACATTGCGAAATGAGATCCGTCATTAGTATAAGATTGCTATACTAGATCAAAAATTCAATTGTCTAGTCAACTGCCCACGCATAAATAATAAAGAATCGAGTTACAGTTGTAGACAAAGAAGAAATGCCCCTCCAAGTATCCATTTGCTTCATTTTTGGGGGGTGATACTGACTTGGGGTACAGTGTCTATCACCACCCTGAGTCACATGTAGAAGTGTGTGATGACACTGCTTGGTTCTTAACATAATCATAAAATTATAACAATGCACAATTATCAATCTGTTGGCTCTTATATTACTTCCATTAGCAAAGCTGAATATAGAAGCTTAGGCCAAGTCTACACTAAAAAGTCAGGTCGACCCAGCTATGTCACTCGGGGTGTGAAAAACACACATCCCTGAGTGAGGTAATTAAGCCGACCTAACTCCCTGTGTAGACAGTGCTAGGTCAATGAAGAATTCTTTCATCTATCTAGCTACTGCCTCTTGAGGAGGTGGATTAACTACAGCGATGGAAGAACCCCCTCCTGTCCGTGTAGCATGTGTCTACTCTGAAGTGCTACAGCAGTGTCACTGCAGCATTTCTAGTGCAGACAGTCTTAGTGTGGAGAGGCCTATAACAAGCAATACTGGTCCCTAATTTTTTATAATTGCTAAGTTAACTAATTTTTTTTTCAAATTTGAAAGCTAAACCTACACTGCCAAACCAAAATATAACCAAAGTGAACACGGAAAAAGAAACACTACATGCTTTTCTCACATGGGTGAGAAAGTCACCTTTTTGGTATACTGGTTTTCTCCAGAAATGGGTAAGTAAGATTTTGCACTTCAACATGTTACCCCATTAATTATGCTCACCATATATTTAACTACAAAACTGTATATACTTTAACAAAATTCAAATATTCTAATTCATTGTTTCAGGAGTACCTGGTTCAAACTGGTTACCTGATGGATAATACACTATATTACAGGGCTACCAAATACCATTAGTTGGCAATAGGTGCTCAATATTTGAGTAAAAATATCATAGGCAGAATAATTGTTTGTTTAGCTCGAACAATGTGCTTATTGCTGTAGAAAATTTAGTGTTTTCCAAAATCAGTTTACAATTCAACATACACATATAGAGGAAGGACAAACTGGGAAGTTCAGGGAAGGGATTAAGAGCTGAGTTTTTTATTTAGTTTTCAAATATATAAACTAATTTCTTGTGGGCATCAAAAGAAAGCCAGCAAACTAAATGTTGAACTGCACGGATGAGTAAATCCTACTGAACATAAAGTTAAGCAAATGCACAAGTGATTGAAGAATTGGAATCAAAGATGATAAACCATTTGTGAGGGAAGTCATATTAAAATCTCAACTGGATACACGTTTTAATACAATTTAGTCTTCACATAAGTTATCAAACTGAAATTCTGCAGAGTTACCAGAATTTCAAGTCCTCTGATTCTGTATCCAGAAGTAAAATACTGACAGAGGCAGGCATCATACGTTTACTATTTCTTGGGCACTCAGCTGTGTTATTTAAGACATACCCATTTTGAATACATTAGAATGAGATTACTTAAAATACTAAAAGATACTGATGGTTATCTAAATTAACACTTTTACCTACATCATTTGGGTCAGCAAATAAAATTTGTAGAGTTATATGAATGGCATTTTATCCAATATCAGCAAAGTTAAACTGTATAAGGAGGCAATATAAAGAGATGAATGAAGTGGCAAGCACTGCTAGTACCCTCCACTGATATTTGGACAGGTAAAGGTGATTTCTGCACTACATGCTAATAAGAGTAGAAAGCACATCATATGTGCAATCTAACCCAATTAATTTAATTTGGTAGATTTCGGTTTAAACACGCTACCAAATGTTATTCCATCACTGAAATGTGGAAAATGGATAGCCATCGAACTGCCAATTGTGTCAAAATAAGGAATGTGTCAATTTAAATGAAAAGTGCTGGTTAAAATTCACACTAAAAAATCACTCCTTAGCTATAGTTATCTTTTAGCTATAGAGTTATCTGTATCATTTCAAAATGTAAAGACCTCATGAATTAATAGAAAAATCATACTATAAAAAGAAAAATACAAAGTAAGTTATTTAGTACAGGATAAGTAGGTTTGTAATTGTGTTCATAATGATACTTTAGTGCAACTGACAAACAGATGCAAGGAATGAACTTTGTTCTCATGTGACAAAGTCATGCTGGAGAGTCTGCCATTTTTTCTGTTTCTGTTCAGCAACCATTCACAGCACACTAACCTCCAAAATGCATTAAACATTCTGGAATAAGTCTTGCAAACTTTACATTTAAGATGAGTTTAGATTTAGAAGGTTATTTGCAATTAAAACGCTACAATTAACACCTTGGGTAGTCCTAAAATGACTTGCAAGAACATCCTATGCACCAAAACTTTTATATAAAGTTATCTCCAACTACACATTCATTTTAAATTTGAGTGGGAAGAGAAAAGCTTTAGACACCAAGATCTGACATATTTTGATGTCCAGTTTGGAAGACACAATCGCCAGTATATTATTGCTAGAGTGTTTTCAGATCAGGCAGAGTTACAAGAAGCAGCAGCAGCCGAAAGAAAAGAGGGACGGAGACGGCACCAGGGCCTTTCATGTCTCAGGAAAAGAGACTGGTCCCTACTTCTCCCCACCCGCCACATGCTTCATTTCGGGGATTGTCACCTGATCCTTTCCCCATACGCCGCTCCGTATCCGCACACGGAGAAGTTCCTGTGCGATCGCGGGCAGCCCCTTCGTTTGCTGCCGCCCATTCACGTGGTCGCTTTCTCCCCCAGCCCGGGCAGGGAACGAAGCGCCTCGACCGTAAACGCCCCCCGACCCCCAGGGTAACGCCTGGGCACGAGGGCCCGGCCGCGCTCCCCCGCTCCAGGGCGGTGCGCGCGGCAGGGAGGGGGCGGGGATCCCCCGGCCTCTCCCGGGGTAACGCGGCGCTGGCCGCTCCTGGGGCGGAGGGAGCGCGGGGCCGCCCGGCCTCCGTCAGACCGAGGGGGCCCGAACAGCCCCAGGAGCGAGGGGAGGCCGCAGGCCGGCCGCTACCTGGGTCTCTGCTGGGCCGGGCCTGTCCCTCGCCCCGGGGCCGGAAGCAGCGGGGCAGGCGGCCCCGACAGCGGCTTCGTGATCCCCAGAACCGATCGCCGGCCGAGGGGCCGGGCCTCCCCCCGCGCTCCCCGGCTCCCACCTCCTGGTTGAAGGCGTTCACGGCCTCCATGTTGGCGGCGGCGGCTGGTGCGGGTGCCCGCGGCGGCGCGAGGCGGGGGCGGCTCGGTCCCGCTCAGGGGCTCCGCGCTAACATGTCCGTTCGGCGGCGGAGCTCTGCGCGCAGGCGGCGTCTCGCTGGCAGGGCCCCGCACAGACCGTCTCTCCCAGCGGGATGGCGGAGGGAGCCCACGCCGCGCACAGCACCCTGGGATCGCGCAGGCCTCCCAGCCCCGCGCCACCCACAGGAGAGAGCGCGCGCGCGCGCGCGCGGCACGGTTACAGGGACGCCACGTGATCCCCCCCCCCCCCCCTCCAGTGTTACTATCCCAAGCCCCGCCATGTCAGCAGCGGCCCCGCCCCTGGGGGGGGGAGAGTGGGGAGGGAGATAAATCCCTCGCTCCCCCTCCCCCCCGTATTTAGAGGGGGTGCTCGGCCGGCCGGGAGGCGGGCGGGGTAACGTTCACCCAGCTAAGCGGGAAGAGGCGAGAAGAAGGAGGGAGAGGTCTTGGGGCAAGAAGTCCCGCAATAGCCTCAGCGCTCCTGAGAGTACGAGGAGCTTTGCCTCTGTGCCTGCAGCTGGCCCCGGTGTCCGGAGACCGGCAAGTGCCCCGAGGAAGGTGGCTCCCCAGATGAATCCTGGCCAATGGGTTTAGCATGCGGGGGCCCCCCCGGGGTCTGCGGCTGGGCTGGAGGCGTGCATGGCGATACCTCTGAGTACTCACAGCCCCCCGCCGTAAGGTGAGCAAAGTGCCCCGGCTCACAGAGAGATTTGTACCTTTGGGCTTCTCAGACGGGGCTGGAGGTCTGTGTTGTGTCCCATGTCGTAAGGAGTATGTGGTCAAAAGGCTGCGCTTCGAGAGCGCCTTATGTCTTTGAAGGATCCTTGTGACTTTCTGTTGGATGCCTTGGTAGGGTTACCAAGCAAAGTATGTGATGCCAGAGCACTGCAGAAGTCAACCTTTATTCAGAGGGACTGTGGGATGTTCTTCCTGCCCCACAGCGTTCTTTTTCATGGGGAGCCAATATTTCTAACATGATGCTCTGGTGTTGCTAACTTACCATGATTTTATTGTGAGTTCTATGATACTTGGTGTTTTCTTAAACCCCCAGCTCATAAGAGTCAGTGGATTACAGGAGAATCTCAGCTTTCTTTAAGCAACTTTCTAGCCTTCACTGGTGAAGAGAAAAACTGACTCGCAGCACTCTAAACGCTCAGAAACTAGCAGAAAAATAAAATAATTAATGTTGGGTTCTAACTCATGATTTTTAAACCCATCATTTGGGGATGGAGGGCCTGACCTATAGGATTTTGGAATGCTTGGTTGAGCAGTAGTAATTCTCTGAGAACCTCGCATACCCATTGCTCTTTTGGATTATAAAGTCAGACCCTGACTGTACAAACCTTTCCCACACCTGAAGAAGAGATCTGAGTAAGGTTAAAAGCTTGTCTTTTTCATGAACAGAAGTTGGTCCAGTAAAAGTTATTACCTTGCTCACCTTCTCTTTACAGACCTTGAGGGATAGTAGTTCATCTACAGATTCAGCAGGTGTGGAATGAAAGTGCAATGTACATTTGAAAGGCACAAGGCAAAGGGAAAGGTGATTAAAAATTAGAGCAAACTATTGAGGGAAATGGTAGATTACCATTTCCTTCAAGTTTTCAGCTCAAGACATGGTGCTAGAAGCTTGCAATCTGTGCCAAGCCCTGTAGAACCCAGCTACAGGTGTTGGGTTCAGATCAGGTATGAAAATACCTTGATGTTCTTTGGCTTGGATCAGATTTGGATTATGAAGGAGGCAGGCCAGCACCAGACTGGGGAGAGTTAAGGAAGGATAAGAACATTAGTGTGGCCATACTTGGTCAGACCAATGGTCTGTCTAGCTCAGTATCATAATAACAGAAGAATGGCTGTACTGTACCCAAAGGTCCATCCAGTCAGGTATACTGTCTACCGACTGTGGACAATACCAGGTGCCCCGGAGTGGGTGAACCTAACAGGTAATGATCAAGTGATCTCTCTCCTGCTATCCATCGCCATCCTCTGAGGCTAGGGACACCATTCCTTGCCCATCCTGGCTAATAGCCATTAATGGACTTAACCTACATGAATTTATCTGGTTCTCTTTTAAACTCTATTATATTCCTAGCCTTCACAGCCTCCTTAGGCAAGGAGTTCCATAGGCTGATTGTGTGCTGTGTGAAGAACTTCCTTTTATTTGTTTTAAACCTGCTGCCCATATCCCGTCTCTGACTGATGCCAGATGCTTCAGAGGGAATAAAGAGAATAGGTCAATTTTAAATTATCAATTTTCTGTCATCCAGTCCCAGCTTCTTGCAGTCAGAGATTTAGGAACTCCTGGAGCGTGGGTTTGTATCCCTGACCATCTTGGCTAATAGCATTGATGGATCTATCATCCGGGAACTTATTTAATTATCTTTTGAAACAGTTATACTTTTGCCCTTCACAACATTCCCTGCCAATGAGTTTCATAGGTTGACTGTGCATTGTGTGAACAAATACTTTTGTTTGCCTATTAATATCATTGGCTGACTCCTAGTTCTTGTGTTATGCGAAAGGGTAAACAACATTTCCAGGTTTGCTGTCTTCATGCCACTTGTGATTTTATAGATTTCTATCCTATCTCCTCCAGTCATGTCTTTTCTAAGCTGAACAGTTTTAATTTTCCTGGCATGAAAGCTGTTCTATACCCCTATTCATTTTCATTGCTCTTCTCTCGATTTTTCCAATTATAATGTATATTTTTTAAAAATAAGATTACCAGAACTGCACATGGTATTCAAGCTGTGGGTGTGTCAGGGATTTACATGGTGGCATTGTGATATTTTCTGGCTTATCTATGCCTTTCCTAATGGTTCCTAACGCTCTGTTCGCTTTTTGGACTGCCACTTCATATTGAGTAGATCAGGAATCGGCAGCCTTTCAGAAATGGTGTGCCAAGTCTTCATTTCTTCACTCTAATTTAAGGTTTCGCATGCCAGTAATACATTTTAACCTTCTTAGAAGGTTTCTTTCTATAAGTCTGTAATACAGAACTAAACCATTGTTGTATATAAAGTAAATAAGATTTTCAAAATGTTTCAGAAGCTTCATTTAAAATTAAATTACAATGCAAAGTCCCCCGGACCAGTGGCCAGGACCTGTGCAGTGTGAGTGCCACTGAAAATCAGCATGAAAAACGCATGCCATAGGTTGCCAACCCCTGAGTAGATGTTTTCAGAGAACTACCCAGTATGACTCCAAGATCTTTCGTGAGTGGTAACAGCTAATTTAGACCCCATGATTTTGCAAGTATAGTTGGGATTTTGTTTTCCGATATACATTACTTTGCACTTATCAACATGGAATTTTATTTGCCATTTTCTTGCCCAGTCACCCAGTTTTGTGAGATCCATTTGTACCTCCATGCAGTCAGCTTTGGACTTAACTATCTTAAGAAATTTTATATCATCTGCAAATTTTGCCACTTTTTGGTTCACCCCCCCCCCCCCGTCTTTTCCAGATATCTTTCTGCTGTGAAAATGGACCACTTATTCCTACCCTTTGCTTCCTGTCTTTTAACCAATTACTGATTCAAGAAGACTTTCCCTCTTATCCCATGACTGCCTTTTTTGCTTTAGAGCCTTTGGTGAGAGATCTTGCCAAAAACTTTATGAAAGTATAAGTATACTAAATCAGCTGGATCACCCTTGTCCACATGTTTGTTTGTCACTCTCAAAGAATTCTAATTGATTGGCGATTTATGATTTCCCGTTAGCCGGGTTAACTTGTTCAAAACATGACCTTGTCTTCCTTGGGTCCTCCTTTAGCACCTCAGTCATCTGCTGGCCACACTGACTTTGTCAGGCTTCCTGCTTTTGATGCACTTAAAAAAAAATATTACTCTTAATTCTTTCTTGGCCTGCCTTATTAAACTTCTACACTTAACTTGCCAGAGTTTGTGGTCCAACCTATTATCCTCAATAGATTTTGACTTCTAGATTTTAGAGGATGTCTTTTTGCTTCTGCTGGCCTCCATTACTCTGCTATTTCACTTTGGATTGCATTTTTTTTTTTTTTTGGTCCTCTCATTGTCTCTTCAGATCTGGAGTACAGTATATATTTAGTTTGCACCTCTATAATTGTGTTTTTAAATAGCCCCCATGCTGCTTGCAGGCATTTAACCCTTGTGACAGCTCCTTTTAATTTCCATCAAACAAGGGTCCTCATTTTTGTTTTGGTTCCACTTTTTAAAGTTAAATGCTACTGTGATGGGGTTTTTTGGTATTCTTTCACCTACAAAGATGTTAAGTTTAATTACATTATGGTCATTATTACCAAACGGTTTAGCTGTATTTGCTTCTTGGACCAGATCCTGTGCTTCGCTTAGGACTAAATCAAGAATTGCCTCTCCATTGTGGGTTCCACACTAGCTGCTCCAAAAAGCAGTCATTTAATGTGTCTAGAAATTTTATCTCTGTATCCTTCCTGAGCTGACGTATATCCAGTCAGTACGAGGATAGTTGAAATCCCCTGTTATTGCATTTTCTGCCTTTATAGCCTCTCTAATCTCCCTGAGCATTTCACAATCAATGTCACCATCCCAGTCAGATGGTCAGTAGTATATTCCTGCTGCTATACTCCTATTGTTCAAGCATGGAATTTCTATCCATAGAGATTTTTTTGGTACAGTTGTGTTCATTTAAGATTTTTACATGTGATGCCACTCCTCCGTCAGAATGACCTACATTGTCATTCCTGTATATTTTGTATCCTGGTATTACCATGTCCTGTTGATTATCATCATTCCACCAAATTTCCATGATGCTTTTTCTATCAGTATAATCATTTAATGCCAGGCACTGTACTTTCCCCCATCTTAGTATTTAGACTTCCAGCATTAGTATTTCGATTTCCAGACCCCACTTTAGGAGCTGAAAGCATTTCAGAGAATACTACCATGATCCTGGACTTTAATCTCTAACCTAGTATCTTAAATTTTACCTCCAGCAGCTCTCTTACTTTTTCATATGTCATTGATACCTACATGCACCATGACTATTGGCTGCTTTCCAGCACTTCACTGTTATTTCCTGTGGCCTGCCATAGCTCCCCTCACCACCTGCCTTCACCCCACCTCCCGAGCATGTTGGGTTCCCACTCCTCTGCCTACCTCCCAGCTCTTCTTGCCACCAAACAGCTATTTGGCAGCACTTAGGACTTTCCAGGAGGGAGGGGGAGGAGCAGAGATGTGGAGCACTCAGGGAAGGAGGTAGAGAAGAGATGGGGCTGGGGCGGGGATTTGAGAAAGAGATTGGAATAGAGGAGGGGTTGGGACAGGGACTTTGGGGAAGATGTGGGTAGGGGCAGAGCCTCATGGAAGAGGTGGAGTGGGGGCGGGGCAGGGGGGGTGGCAAGGTGGGGTGGCAGTTTTATCTTTGTATGAAAAGGTGTAAGTGATGCAGTCCTTGGGCTAATGTACTAGTCCTCATGTGGCCCTCGTGGTGACTTGAGTTTGAGATCCCTGCTCTAGTCGTCCAGTTCTGGGTGCCACATTTCAGGAAAAATTGGAGAAAGTCCAGGGGAGAGTAACAAAAACAAGTGAAGGTCTAGAAAACATGACCTGTGAGGAAAGATTGAAAAAATTGTGTGTGTTTAGTTTGGAGAAGAGCAGCTGAGGCTGAGAGGGGTGACAATAAGTTTTTGAGTAAACAAAAGGTTGTTATAAGGAGGAGGGTGAACAATTATTCTTGTTAACCTCTGAGAATAGGACAAGAAGTGATAGGCTTAAACTGAAGAAAAGGAAGTTTAAGTTGGGCATTAGGAAAAACTTCCCAACTGTCAGGGTAGTTAAGCACTGGAACAAATTGCCCCAGAGGGTTGTGGAATCTCTGTCATTGAAGGTTTTTAAGAATACCTATCAGAAATTGTCTATCATGTAGTCGTGCATTGAGTGCAGGGCCTGGAGTAAATGACCTATTGAGATCCTTTCCAGTCCTACACTTCTGTGATTCTATACATCTGTCTGGATGTCTCATGAGAGCTGCAATCTTTGCACCTGGAAGGCATGTGGTTCTCTTAATCATCACAAACCCAACTGTCCTCCTTATAACTGAATCCAGCATTACTATTACGTGGTTCTTAATAACTGGGGTTCCCTCTCCAGGAGGGGCATCATTGTGTGGGAAAACCATGACATCATCTGGAAAGAGGGTCCCAACTATGGGATTGTTTCCTTCTGCTCTAGCTTGATATTCTCCTTTCCCGAGACTTTCATCCTCCTTAATAGCACGGAGATTATCAGGCTGGGGATGGGACCGTTCTATTGTGTCTCTGAAAGTCTCATATATACTTCTCTGTCTCTCTTAGCTCTCCCAGCTCAGCCGCTCTGGCCTCAAGAGCCTGTACTGTGTCTCTGAGAGCCAGAGTTGCTTGTACCATAAGCACTCATATGACACCTGCCCATGAGGCAGGTAATTATACATGCATTCAATGCAACAAACTGGATAGTCCCCCACTCTGCTGCTGGACTTCAGTCTGCATTATATTTATTCTTGCAGGGTTTTTTTGTTTTGTTTTTCGTGAGGGGGTATAGAGTATGTTTGTTAGGTATATCCCCCTCTCATATGCCATCTCGAAACTCCCTTGCAAAACTCCTCTTTTTGAAACTCCTATTTGCTAGGTGGAAGCAGTTTAGTGGCTCAAACTTTAATGTTCTTAAATGTTCTCATTTTACAAGGTTTATATCACTGACCCCCCAAAATGGAGGAGCTGTTACAACTAGAATAATGGTCAGATGTTCTGATTATTTAATTTAAATGTGCAATTGCTTTTTCAGTAGCCCAACCACATTGGTGTGAAGAGGAGGCAGTTTATATATAAAAATATATGAATAATAAACTCATGTTCTATTGATAACTATATTTTGTCAGTACAATTTAATAGCAGAAAGTCAACAATGAAAAAAACTCCTATACGTTTCCAAGATATGAATAGACCAAAATGTTACGGTCTGGTTCCTGCTTACGCTAAAGCACATGAGAATAGTTCCACTGAAGTGTTTGGACTATTTATGTGTGTAAATTTAAACATGCACTTTAAGTTTTCAGGATCGGGACCAAAATGTATAAAATATCAAGAATGTTAGATATTATACATATATGAGAAATACAAGGTGGGTGAAGTAATATCTTTTTATTAGACGGACTTCTGTTGGTCAAAGGGACAAGATTTTGAGCTTCACAGTGCTCTTCTTCAGGTCTGGAAAAAGTAACCAGATTTTACATTACACAGACATAGAATACATGATCACATGGTATAGTATAAAGCAGGCCCGCAAAATTGCGGCCCAGGGGCCACATGCGGCCCGCAGGGGCTCACTGTGCGGCCTGCAGAGGGTGAATAGGGGTGGGGCAAGGTAATTGGTGGGGTGAAGGGAAGCGGATAGGGCGGGGCTTTTCGGCCTGCAGCTGGGTTTTTTTGAAGTAATATGGCCCTCGCTGCTTTCCGAGTTGTGCAGGCCTGGTATAAAGGTTTGCGATGTCTGCATTATTTATGACCTAGTCTGCCTGTAAAAAGCTCACTGTAGTTTTATTATTATTTAACATATATTGTGATAGCACCTAAAGGCCATAATCTGGATGGACCACACTGAGTCAGATACTGTATAAACGTATAATAAATTACAGTTTGTGCCTCATAAAGCTTGAAATCCATTTAGCTTACGAAACATTTTACATCGCTTTAATGCCGTATATTTTATAGTTGTAACTTTTTTCCTTTATTTTGATATAGGTTTCATCTGTGCTTTGGAAGCTTAGGATTTTCTCCTTTTTTTTTTTTTTTTTTTTTTTTTACCCTATTCATGCCTGTACATGGGTTATTTTAACACAGTTTGTGTCCACATGCTCGTAATACTAGCACAGGGATGACTATACTAAATAAAAGATGTATAGATACCTGGGTATGCATATGCTACACATAAATCACAGTTATCTGATGTAGCAGAAAAACTGTTGATGCTTCATGACTTTTACTCATATTTCATCAGCAGCTGTAGGGCCAGAGTTCTTCACTCAAGTTTGTTTATTTCTGAAATAGTTTTCTGCCTTCAGCATCTTTGCTATCGTTTTCTACTTTAATGCAACTTTCTGCCTCACTGATTTTCAATTTACATTAGGATTGGCAGGTATATTATGTACATTTCTTATCTATTTTTTTTGGCAAAGTAATATAGTAGATCCTGATCCTGCAAGGTGCTGAGCAACATAAGCTTTCCTTAGAGTCTCCTAAATCATTATGAGCATTGTAAGTCATTATTGACAAAATGATTGGTGATTATCATCAAAATTATTTTCACATGTTTTTCATTGATTCTCCATATCTGCCTTTGATTGTTATTCTGAATCATTTGATAAAGAGCAGTTATCACTTGAGGCATTGTCATCACTGCCATATTCTCATTCACTGGTGTAATTGATGGGGTACAAAGTTCTTAAGCGGGATTTCCTGAAATCCTGTCTTCTAAAGTAAATGTCAAAATCAGTATGCATGCAATGTTTAATATATAACTGTGATTTGTATTCTTACTAACAAATATTATTGTATGTGTTTACAAATAATAATACATATTCTGGGCCAGATTCCATACTACTTTATACTTATGTAGTCATGCACATCTGTGCAAAGCAGTTGTAAAAAAACTACCCTTCTGTGTAAATAAATACACATGGTGCAAGGCAGTGGTGAATCAAACCCCTGATATTAGTAGTTCTGTGAGAGCGGAGTTCAGCTTTCTTGTGGTCTTTATTAGCACCTTGCAGGACTAAGCCCTTAGGGCTTGCATTAAAAGTCTGCACTTAGCTAAGAGGTTATAGGATTTCTTTATTGATGCTGATCTTCCTTCAGTCATTCGTGCCTTTGTTGCTGGCAGATTGGAGTACTGCTGCAACACTGTGATGTTTTGAAGACCACTTGAAAGCTTCAGCTAGTGCAGAATGCGGTTGACTACTTGGTTAGTGGTGCAGATCAATGTGAGTAAACTGCCTACACTCTGTGAACAGAAGTAGCTTTCAATCTTGCTTTCAAGTTCTGTTCCAAATATTTAGTCCTACTTTAAAGCCATAGGTTCTAATCCATAGACTTGTGAAGTTTCGAAGCTGACTACCCTATAGAGTGCCTCTTTTTCCCTATACACCATTAATGTGAGTAAGATCAGAGAAGTTGTTTTGCCGACAGACCCTAGATCTGTGATGTTTTCATGTAAGGTTCTCCAACTGCAAAACTTGCTGTCTCTGGTGGTCTTCCAAAGACTGCTTGCTTGCAAAGTGTATGGTGCAATATATATCTTTTTTGGACAAGGATTTAGTGTCTCTGTGTTGGGTTTTACAGTTGGTTGGGACAGTGGGGGACTTAGTTCTGTTTGTGTTGTCTGGTTTGAGTATTTTAAATTATGCTGTGTGCCTAGATAATGCTATAATATATACATAAAAAGTATTACATAAATAGTTTGATCTCTTTCTAGCTGTTGAAGAAACTTTGGGTCTCCTGAACTCCAGCTAACGTGTGTCTAATCATTGAGCATGTAGCTTACATTAATCCAATGTTTAGTTTGCCAGTTCATTTTAAAGTTTTGCAACCAAAATTAAGCCTCTGATCTTGCCTCAGATAGATGTCACACCATCAAGATTACCAATAAATAGCAACAATTCAGTCTTAGGTCATGTCAACACTACAGAGTTAAATCAACTTAAATGAAGTCAATGATCATAAACCACTGTGTATATTTACTCAATGCTCTTTGTGTTGGCAGAGCACATCCACAGTTGGCGCTCTAGCACCAGTAGAGAGAGAAGTTCATAATGGGTAGCTATCCCATTGTGCAAATCGCCACCTTCTCCCACTAAGAGTTCTGGGAATGGATTGCAGTGCTTCATGGGGGTGGGATCATGGCCCCAGGAGACAGTGTTCTCCATCCCATAATTCCAAAGGCTTTCAACTATGTTTTGCACCATTTTTCAACTGCCCCCGTAAACTCTGCACTCACCATTTGTACCTGAAAGCATGGATTCTGCACTGATCACCTCATTTGTGATGAGTGTTGTGAACACAACACGGCTGATTCTGCAGCATTTCATTAGCTGCAAATCTGAAGAGGAATCCATGCTGCCTGCCCTGCTGTGTGCCATGGAAAGGAAGGATTCAAGACTAATTTGGCATTCATGGAGCAGCTGCACACGGTGGACCATCATGATTGGGCTCAGGGAGGCAAGCACAGAGTGGAGGAATCAGATTGTGGTGCAGGTACGGGATGATGAGCAGTGGCTGCAGAACTTTTGTATGTACAAAGTCACCTTCCATGAATTGTGTGCAGAACTCGCCCCTACCCTGTGACATGAGAACACCAGAATCAGAGCTGCCCTAACTGTGGAAAAGCCATGTGGGTGGTGCTTTGTGGAAGCTGGCACGCTGATACCAGTCAACCACAGATTAGTTTGGAGTTGGGACGTCCACATGTCGGTTGTGATGATGCAAACATGCAGAGCCATTAATCGCCTCCTGCTACGAAGGACTGTGACTCTGGGCAATATGCAGGAAATGGTAGCTGTGCAGTAATGGGATTCCCTAACAGCGGCGGGGCAATAGATGGCATGCGTATCTCAATTCTGGCCCCAGACCATCTTGTGATGGAGTACACCAACTGAAAGGACTTTTTCTCGATGGTATTGCAGAAATGGTGGATCAATGGGGTAATTTCACTGACATCAATGCAGGGTGGTTAAGGAAGGTGCATGATGCACGCATCTTCAGGGACACTGGCCTGTATAAAAAGTTTCATGCAGGGACTTTCTTTCCAGACCAGAAGATTCCAATAGGGGATGAGGAAATGCCCATACTGCTCTTGGGAGACCTAACCTTACACTAGAAACCTTGCCAGCAGCAAGGAGCACTTCAGCAACAGTCTAATCAGGTGTAAAATATGCATTTTGTAGATTAAAGGGTCTCTAGTGTTGCCTTTTTGGCCAGTTAGACCTCAGGGAATAAAATATTCCTATGGTCATATCAGTCTTCTGTATTCTGCACAACATTTGTGAAGCCAAGGAGGAAAAGTTTCCATAGGAGTGAAGCATCAGAATGGAGCCACCTGGTGTCTGATTTTGAAGAGCCAAAGACCTGAGCTGTTAGTGGGGCTCAATCGGGGCTATTCAAATCAGGGAGGCTTTGAAGCAGCATTTTGACAATGAGCACCAGTAATGTATCTTTCTGTAATGCATTCAGCCAGGCATTGTTTACTTGCTACCTCAAAGGACCTTGGTATGTATTAATAGACTTTTCTGCTGCTGCACCCCTATTGTGTAGCTGTACAGGAGAAGGAAAAGCAGATGCAAACAATACCTAGTGCTGTTGATTTCAATCCCTTCTCCCATGTGTACAGTCTAATAAAATAAAGGACACCTCTGTCTTTTATGTATCTGTGCACTATCAAAGCAAAATGAGTACTTACCGGAGCTCTCCTCTCCTGCTTCAGGCATACCAGAGCCGGACTGCCTAGACTGGACGAGCCTGTCATCTGTCCCACATCCTCCTCCAAGTTGACCTCCTTGTCTGCCGCTTCATCCTCAGGGTTGACTCCAGTGGCTACTGTCTCCAATCCCCCTGAAATATCCACGGGGCTCTTGGCGGTGGAAGTATGATTGCCGCCATAGATGGCATGTAGCTCCTTATAGAAGAGGCATGTCTTGAGCACTGCACCAGAGCGACGGTTAGTGTCCCTTGCCTTCTGGTACACCTTCCTCAGCTCCTTGATCTTAGCCTGACACTGCTCTGTGTCCCTTTTTCCCCCTTCTTATCAATACCATGAGCAATCTGTCCGTAGGTATCAAAGTTTCTGCTATCGGATCAGAGATGCCACTGCACAGCCTCATCTCCCCACAGACCCAACCAATCCAGCATCTCTGGTGTACTCCAGGCAGGAGTGTGTTTGCTGTGAAAAGCCAGCAATGGTTGGCTGGGAAGATGTGGTTGTGAGCTGTCCACCTCAAACAGGAAGTGGAATTTCAAAAATTCCTGGGGCTTTAAAGGGGGAGGAGTGCAGATCTGTGTATCTGGCCATACAGCAGTGGATCAGAAGCCGCTTACCAGAACGGTCATGATGGACATTGTGGGACACTTCCTGGAGTCCCCTTAAGGTGACATAAGCAAGCACAGTATCTATGCTGACAGTGTGTCACTCTAACTTGGTCGCAAAAAGCTCTGTGCTGCTGGTCAAGGTGGTCTTCTTATGTGGGCGTAGCAGGAGAGTTAAATCAGCAGGAGGAGCATTATGGTGGTACACCTCCACTGTTTTATTGATAAAACCTGACTTTTGTTGACAAAAATGTGGGGGAAATCCTTCCCCACTTCCTTTAATCAATGGTGTCAATGGGAGTCAGGTACTGAGGAAAGAAATTAAGGCCTTGATTTTGCGACATCAAACTCCTGACTCTGTGCGAGACCCCACGGAAATTAATAGAGGGTCTGCCCAAATTGAAATATCTGGAGGTTCAAAATCTTAATAAGGACTTCATGTTTTGATCCTACTAGAATCCATAGATTTTGGAGTCACGTAGGCTCTGATCCTGCCATGTACAGAAGCCAGAAGAGGTCGATTTATTGGCTTTCTTTCATATACACATACATTTAAGGTACACTGTACAAGTTGAGAGCTACTAACTAAATACAGAGGTCTTTTGCTTTTATTGACAAATATGATTTACTAACTATGATGCAATCCCAGACATTGAAAATTCATGAGTCAGGTCCCTCCAAAAAATCACAAAAATGGCTTAAAATAATTAAGTAGTAACTTTGGGGTTCTTTTTATTTGCCTTCTGGCTTTTGAGCCTTTAGAGATCATGCATTCCAGCTTTTCCCCTTAATCAGAGAGACCAGAAACTTAAATATGTTTTTAAAAATGATTCTCACATAATCCTGTGAATTCAGATGCTGGGACTTTAAGAAAAACACCAAATATTATGAGATTCGCAATAAAATCATGAGAATTAGCAGCTATGGTGGATTTATTACGGGAACAGAGCCAGCCAATATTAAAGATGAAAGGAGAATGTCCAATTAATTAACTTTTTATTTGGTTACATAAAGATTTTGCAATTCAATAGAACAAAGCTCTTCCTGTAACCATCACTTGAGTGGTGTCAGCAAGGTTCTATGAAAATCAAGTTGAACACAGTATGCTGTATTTAAAATCAAGTCATAACAAGAAAAAAAGCATAATTGACAGTGATTTTTCTCTGTTTTGGGCATATAAAATACTAAGTTTAATGTTATCATATAGACTCCGGTCCTGCAGTGGACTGTATGTGAGCAGACTACTGTCCTAGGTGGAGCCCTGTCAGGTTTCATGCAGCAGTAGCAGTCTGCCCATATGGTCTGTACTGCAGAATTAGGTTGATGTAAGGCATCTTGCATCATCTACACTACAGCATTGCTCTGGCTGATGTAAGTTGCCCGCTACACTGAACAAATAAGTCCATTGCTGTGAGAGACGTAGCACTTAGGCTGACAAAGTGTCAGTGCCCGTGTGTTGACTATTCCAGTTGTCAGCTGGGGCTGGTAATTGGAGCCCTGCTATATGTGTCTGACAGTCAGCTGCTAGTTGGGCTGACATCCAGAGCCTCGCTGCCCGGGACTGACAGAGTGGCTTGGGACCGTCAGCCCTGGGTGTCAGGTCTCTGGATATCAGACCCGCACCGGGTGGTGGGGCTCCAGGTGTCAGTGCCCCAAGTCGGCGCAAGCTTTCTTGGTGAGGAAGTACACCACAGACAGAAGGGGTATAGTGTGGACGCGAAGAATCAACTTAATTGCTGCAGTGGGTAATTTAAGTCAACTTAATTTTGTAGCACAATCTGTTTCCGCATCAGGACAGCATAGCAAATGAAATGTCAGATTTTCTAAAATTCCACTTATCATAGTAACTGCCATGAAAGGGACTTTAACATTTTCTTTGGTTTCTACATGGAAACAACACAAGCACAGTCATTCTTGTCATTACATTTGTTTAACTTTTCATGATTAAATTCTATAAACTAATGAAGAGTTGTGCTTATGTGTTAAACTTTGTTTTCCACTACTGTGTACTGAGGCAATTCCCCCTGGTGACCAGTAGATGGCACTTGAGTACACACCAAAAAGGAGACCTGAATGTTTAAGTAATTTATTTCAGACTGAAATTTTGTATCTGTGCAAAAATAACTTTCTGAACAGAAACATGAGTATAAACTATATTATACACATGTGCATTAGGTGCTAAACCGGCAAGCTAATCTGTGCAAGCCTGCCCTTTGCACCAAAGGAAGTGCCACTGAAGTTTAGGGACTTTGAAGAAGTGCAAAAGTCTACCACATTGGATCTAATTATAGGATCATGGCCTGAAACTTGATCCGCTCTGTGACCATAAACATGTATACTACTTTTACTCATTTTACAGTAATGGGTAGTTTTTCCCCACCGAAATAATTATGCTGGTACCGTCCCTAGTGTGGACATAATTATACCAGCCTAGTTTATCCATCTTGGCTTATGGAAAGAAGACATAGGAGGCTGATATTTCTTTAACTATACTGCTATAGTTAAAGCAGCGCTACTGTGTACAGAGAAGCACTAAGGGTACGGCTACACTACCCACCACATCCGCGGGTAGCGCTCGATGTATCGGGGATCGATTTATTGTCTCATCTAGATGTAATAAATCAATCACCAAATCAACTCCTGTATTTCAGCTTGGCGAGAGAAGTAAGCGGAGTCGGCGGGGGAGCGGCTGCGGTCATGGGAATGGCCAGGTAAGTCTACCTAAGGTACTGCGATAGTGTAGCTGAAGTTGCATATCTTAGGTCGACTCCCCCCACACCCCTGTAGTGTAGCCCAGCCCTAAGAGGCCAAGTACAGAACCCACAACCTAGGAATAGTGGGGGGCTAAGGTATGGTGATAATCATCTTTTCACCCTCTCAGTCCTGGTCTGGTCCAGGGCTCACAGCATACTTTAGGCAACCAGAGGTCCCTGCCTAAATTATTGTAGCCTGTGGGCTGCAGTGCTTCATGCAATCCCTGAAATGTTGCAGTACCACCTTGGCATGCCCCTCTCACCTCCTACACCAGGGCTAGCCAGGGGGTGATGAGAGGGCAGATTTATCACTGTCTATCACAGTGCATATGCCAGAGGAATTCTCCCCTGGTAAAGGAACCAAGGTGTTTAGCACAGCTCTGGCCCTTTCTCCTGGTTTACAGGATCCAGGATGGGGTGACCCATGCTGTTCCCTCCAACACATGTTTTTTAACACTGATTTATTTTCAAAGACTTCCTTCAGCCAACCTGCATCACTTTTTGTAAGAACAGCAAGGATGGAGTACTTTGTACCAAAGTGAAAGTGTCAATTTGCTGTCAAGCCATCAAGATTTTTCAGTCCTCTAGTCTGGGATCATTAATGCAGTCCTGGAGTGAGCTCAGCTACTACAGTGATGAAGGTGGTATAAGAACTAGAATAGAATAGAACTCTGAGTTTAGCATAGACTGGGGGACAAGAGACCTAATTTCTATACACAGCCCTGCCACATACTCCCTGCCACAGTGCCCCTTCCATAAAATGGGGTTAGTAGCTTAGCTCTTTGAGGTTCTGTATTGTTAAATTCACCAATGTTCATAATATATTTTGAGAACCCCAGATAGAAAGTGCTAAATGACTGCAAAGTTTTATAATCTTTCTCTGGACCTGTTAACCTAAGAATGGAATATATACCTTTCAGTGCAAAACAGCTAATAAACACTAATACATATTAAAAGCCCAGCAATATACAGTTTAGGGGGTATATTTTCATCTCAGTGAGTAGGAGGGACAAGTGTAACTTCCATTTCCATTAACTGGAAATAGGCACGTCAAAGTGACAATATGCTTTTGAGCTGAATTTTTGAATTAGTGACATAGCCTCCTACAAAATATATGCAGACGGTCGTCAGTTGAAAAAAAAAATATTGTGTGCATATGAATTGAACGCTCATGCAAGGTGCCAGATAGACATTGCTATAGAGTGAGATCCTATATTTTTCCACAGAAAAGCTAAAATATAGTCAACAGAAGTGCACACTTCCAGTGTACCATACATCTGACCTAGAAAGCCCATCGGTACAGGAGAGATGGTAGTTCAGTCTCTGAGCCTTTTGTGAGATTGCCAGTAGGGTACCAATTACAGTAGTGGCAGTTTTTCGTTTTGACGATAAATTTTTCAAAGCTTCTAAATCAGGTAGGTGCCTAAATCCCACTTTCAAAAGAGCCACAATTTTAGATTTTCAAAGTGTCTAAAGATGCATTTAAGTGGGATTTTAAAAAGTGCCTTTCAATGGGAGTTTGGTACCTAAGCTGTGTAGTTGCTTTTGAAAGTTCCACTAACCACCTATCTGCAATTTTAGGTACTTCAATGTCTTTGAAAAAACTGGTCCTAAAGCCCTTAATCCCACTGACGTTTAATGAGACATAGGCTCCTAAATGCTTAGGTGCTTTTGAAAACATTTTCTGAGGACACCAGGACTGAGACCACATAAATCATCAAATAGCCATCAGATAAGTAACAGTTTTTGAAAACTTGACCTGGGGCCTGGTCTGGCATTGCTTATGCTAAACACCTCCATACATAGAATAAAAATTCTGAATGTTCAAGAAATGCAGAACAGGACTCCTGGATTAGCTTTAAACAGAGATCTGGAAGTGAAAGGCTCAATAATCCCATTTCCTCTCACCTAAAGCATCCAGCTCCCCCTAGTCTCAGCTTTGTGCGTTTAATGAAAATACAGTATTAATTTTGATTATTCAGGAGTTTGTTTGCATTTTAAAATGAGTAGTATTTGTATATTTTTTTTCTTTTTCTTTTGTAGTTCTCTGTTTCTGCAGAGCTCACTGTAGTAGTATAGCAATATTTTGTTTTCTGTACCCACTCTGCTGTTGCTGGGCAACTAAATACTAATACCAATTTGCATAACCCATTGTTTGGATTATATTAATATGCAGGCATTAGTGTGGTAATGTGACCATTCACAAACAAGGATCTCCTGAATGTCTGCCTCATTTCCTAATGCTGCTTGAAGCTGTTACTGAGTGAGCTACTGTATATTATCTAGTATTAAATGACATGTAGAAATGATAGCACCAAGAAAAATCTGACTTTACATACCCTGAGATCATCTTGATTTACTGAAAAGAGAAGAGCATTCAAGGATAGAGAAGGGAGCATGGTTAGAGGTTTAGTGTGACTGATCCATTATTATGAGCAATAATTTTAAATGTAGGATGCCATGTTAAAAATTATCTCTTTGATAATGTGTGCCTTAGTAATTTACAATCCCATTGATAGATCTAAAAGTGTTTGGCCACCTGTTCGGAAACCATTTTGGGGGAAGATTCCAAAGCCATGGTGACCATCTTCATGATAGTACAGAGACAGATTTTCTATAGACCATCTTCTTTCCGATAGTATAAAGGCATAGATGGCAGTTAGGCACCTAACTCATGCTTATTTCCAATGGCAATTAACTGCCTCACAGCCATTTGTGCCTTTGAAAATCTCCCTCATATAAAACAATTTAATGTGGATATTTTTTTTATTATTATTATTTTTTTTTTTAAATGAGAAAACTATCTTTGAAAAAGGCTGGGATACATTACACTGATATAGGAAATATGGTAAAAATGGGGGATTGGCAATCAATAAACAAATTAGGGAAATACAACCTAGATGGAGCTATTATAAAGTGGGTGCATAACTAGTTGGAAAACCATTCCTAGAGAATAGTTATCCATGGTTCACTGTCAAGCTGGAGGGCTGTATCAAGTGGAGTCCCACAGGGATCAGTTCTGGGTCTAGGTTCTGTTCCATATCTTCATCAATGATTTAGATAATGGTACAAAGAGTACACTTACAAAGTTTGTGGAGGATACCAAGCTGAGAGGGGTTGCAAGTGTTTTGGAGGCTAGGATTAAAATTCAAAATGATCTGGACAAATTTGGAGAAATGGTCTGAAGAAAATAGCATGACATTCAATAAGGACAAATGCAAAGTACTGCACTTAGGAAGGAACAATCAGTTGCATACATAAAAAGTGGGAAATGACTGTCTGGGAAGGAGTACTGCAGAAAGGGATGTGAGTGAGGGTCATAGTGGATCACAGGCTAAATGTGAGCCAACAGTGTAACAGTTTCAAAAAAAGCAAACAGCCTTCTGGGATGTATTAAAAGGAATGTTGTAAGCAAAGCATGAAAAGTAATTCTTCCACTCTACTCCATGCTGATTAGGCCTCAACTGGAGTCCAGTTCTGGGTGCCACATTTTAGGAAAGATATGGACAAACTAGAGAAAGTCCAGAGAAGAACAACAAAAATGATTAAAGATCTAGAAAACATGGCCTATGAGGGAAGATTGAAGAAACTGGGTTTGTTTAGTTTGGAGAAGAGATGACCAAGAGCGGACATAACAGTTTTTAAGTACATAAAAGGTTGATATGAGGAGGGAGAAAAACTATTATCTAACTTCTGAAGATAGGACAAGAAGCAATGGGTTTCAATTGCAACAAGGGTGGCTTAGTTTGGACATGAGGAATAACTTCCTAGCAGTCAGGATGGTTAAGCAATGGAATAAATTACACAGGGAGGTTGTGGAATCTCCATCATTGGAGTTTTATAAGAGCAGATTAGACAAACACCAGTCAGGGATGGTCTAGATAGTACTTAGACCTTCCGTGAGTGCAGGGGTTTGGAATAGATGACCTTTCAAGGTTCCTTGCAGTCCTACGATTCTGAGAGTCTATGATTCCTGTGTTCTTTTCCAATGTTGCCACTTGGTCCCATATTTTCAAGTGGGCTCTAATTTTGGGTGTCTTCATTTTTATGTGCCCAGCTTGAGAGACTAGGTTTTCAGAGATGTAATATTTCAAGGAACAATTAAGAAGTTTATATCAGAGGGGTTGTTAGGATATCCTCCTAAAATCTGTCATTAATTCAAGATTAATGCATTATTTTGTGTAGGAATATAATAAAAGTAGGTGTGAAAATGGAAGTATGAAATCTGAAATATAAAGTTATCTTAAATTTCATGAAACAAATGTAAATCAGATACTTCTATCTTTTAATTTGTTATACATTTATGAAGAGCATTTCTTGCAGCTACAATAATTATTTTGGCCCCAATCCTAAAAACACTTAGCGACGTGCTTTACTTTACTACTATTAGTATTTAGAAAATTCTGGGCATGGTGAGGTGATATATATATATATATATATATATATATATATATATATATATATATAAATACAGATATGAAATCCTGGCCTCATTGAAACCAATGGCGTAACTCCCATTGAATTCAATGGAAGCAGGATTTCATCCATAAAGCAGGTCCTTTAAACCTTTACAGCAGTAGTCCTTATGCACACAAGTACTGTAGTCCCATTACGTCAACAGGGCTACAAACGTGAATAAAGTTTGTAGAATTTGGCCCATTTTGAACATCAGCTTTTAAATATAATCATATTTGCTTTGGATCCCTTTAAGAATACTTATACTGTTTATTTCTAGACAAAGCTATGTTTCTTCTTAATCTATATGTGTTCTTAAGGTAGGTTATTATAATAATTCAGGAGACTTTCTTTTCCATAAAATGCATACATGTACTGACTGAAAACTGTAAGTGATTGAAAATGTTGCAGTGTATTTAATGACTAGATATTTCCTTAATCTTTCTTTATTGGCCCTGTCAGATAGGTGATTGGTTTTTCATGCTAATCTTGACTGTCATGTAGAGTCTTCCTCTCTTTTGAGGGGCTTTCAGGTTTACTGGAACTGTACACCTGTTCATGGTGTTGAATATGCATGTGCACACATTGTACCATATCTCCATGTTCCAATCCAACTCCATTTTTATGTACGGCACTGAAATTGCCATGAATTTTGAATTTGAGCATTCCTTATAAACTCAGCCAGCTGGGTCATGGATATGACACTTTTCATCAGCAGTGATTTTGAAGCCCGTGCAACCGTAGACCTGAAGGGCTATTAGTTTTGCATGATACAATGCATTTATCTGGAGGCACCTGCCTTGAAAACCAGGACCTGCCTCACACCATGGCATGCCATCACTTCTTATGGTCTGTTTTATAAACTGATGATCATCATATGGCATGTTCAACTAAAATGTTACTTGCTCTGATGATTTGTATTACAGAATATATTGCACCTAAGATGTGTGAAATTTGAATTACTTGGCTGAGACGGTGAGCAGAAATTCCACCAAATCTGCTTGGCTCCTTCAGTTGCCATATGAGTGGTGCAATATGGGGTGAAGGGCTTTGTGGAGGGAAGGAGGATTAGAACTGTTATCCTGCACATATCTTCCTTTAGAAGAAGCCAGGCTGATCTAGCCTTCCCCACTTTTCCCAAGATAGCTATTCAAAATTTTACACACTTATTATGGCTCATCATATTTTGGGTCATAGGACAAGTTCTTGTTCTATATCTATTGACTGGATATTCAAATACACAGATATGTTCAGACCAATCTGTGATGATTCTCAGGGTGCCCAGGACCGAGAGTCACCTTGTTGTCTCCCTGCCTCTTACAAAAGAGACTTGATGATGCTTAACTGGGTGTCTGCTCCCTGATAACATCGGGCTATTAGCCACAGTGACTTAATGCACCCCTGTAATCAAACCCTACACACTATTGTAATAATCTTAGTACAGAATATGTCTTGAGAGGTGTCATTTGAAAACTAATCATTCACTGGTCAATAATATCATGATGAAATGTATGTAGCAACATTATATGTAAAAATTTTGAATGTTCTCTGAATGATGTTGATGGCACATGTTCAAACCCATGTTGTACCGATTAGGCAGAACTGGCTAAGTAGGTCTTGAACAAAGGAATGTGTGTTTACCTCAGTTTACATATAGGTTGTAAACAGGATTCTCAGATAGCTAAAGAGGGAAAACGAGACAAGGAAAATCTTTACTTCAGCAAACAGAAGTGAGAATAAACAGTGTACGTCCTTTTTCACTACCGCACAATATTGCCTTCTTTATTGTTTGAATAAACTTTGCTTTGAGGGGTAATCTTCAGGAAAACATATCTAAAAGGGGGACTGGGCTATAAAAGTGAGGAGCAAAACAACCCCAAGTTATCTCTCCCTATCCGCTTGTCTTTCTTTTCACCTAAAAGGATACAAGAAATAGCCATTGGGCTTGAGAATTTGGTCAATAGTGGTACCAAAAATTTGGTATGCAACTTCATCTTAAATCATGTCTGGTCTGTTAAGTAGAAAGTGTTTCATCTTTATTTTTATTGAAACCATTTCTGACTTTAATGCCTCATTACTTGTACGCACTTAAAATCTCTGTAGTTTTTTGTGCTATAATCAAAACAAACCCTGTGTTATAAATTGCTTGGGTAACTTCATTTAAGGTAGCAGTTGATCCCTCTTAGAAGGGCTATGGACCTAATAGCTCTGGACTGTCCAAGAGAGGGTAGACAGTGCAGGACACACATTTTGCAGGGGTGGAGAGGTAAATCTGGGACTGGGAGTATGTTGGGGTCACCTTGAAAGTAATAACCAGAGTGTGGCTGGTGTTTTCTGACAGACTGTTGAGGTCAGAGTTGCTGGACCAGGGCTGTGGCTATACACAGACAGTCAGGGTGTGACCTGCATGCTGTTTGGGTGTTTGTGAGGAGCCAAGATTGGGAGCTACAGCAGCAAAGCATTGTGAAACAGGGAAATGTGGACATAGCCCTTCGTTGGTCTGGACTGCACCCTGGAATGTCATAGCGACCCCAAACAATCTCTTCAGGGCAGTGTTTGCCCTCATTTTACTTTACAGGTTAACACCCCAGTCCCTGAGTTCCCTTGTAGTGTTCCCTTATGATATCCAGCCCCTTTCATTGGCTACTTACAGAAATACCAGATGGTGTGCACACCAGCTTCTTTGAATCAATTGAGGATCATTTCCTACATAACATCACAGCACTAAGACATCTTTGTAATGAAAACAGTCATAAGTTTATTATCAAAGGTTAAGTTTTAAGACATAGTGAGTAAGGACTCTGGAAACAGAAATCCATAAAGCTTTTCAGAGACTAAACTTTAAGAGGCTAAACATCTGTCTGAAAGCAGTTTTATCTCACCTAGATGTCCTTTACAGTGATTCCAACCAGGACAGGTTGGAATTCAGTTTTTGTCAATGTCATGCACTGTCTTAGCTGCAAGATGAAGAGGTGTCTCTTTGCTATCTCCTTATATCTCCAAAAACGCGTTGCCTTGTCTCCAGAGTCAGGATAACAGCCAGGGTTTATTCCCTAGTGTGCTGATTCCACGTTGCCTTCACATCCTTATGTTGACTTTGTATGCAAGGGGCTTCACTGGTGCTGCATTTCAGTGCTTAATTTATGTATGAACTGAGGCAAACAAGTGAATCATTTGCCTGTCAGAAACCTGTTTGTCAACCCTGCCTTGATTCAGACTTTAGGAATATATTTTTATTGTACATTTATAACTTTTTACATAGTATCTGTACGTATACTTCATAGCGATATTAATGATCAGCATGGTCCTGGTTTTCATTAAAGATCTTGCATAACAACATTTATGGATATACTACCATGAAAGCAGGATGCTAGGTGTAGTGAGTTTGTCAGACCTGTCAGTGAACCCATTGCCATTTGGCACTGAGGGATTCTTAGGGTCACACCATCAAAGAAACTCAACCACACCACAGTTGTCCTCCCCACTGTTACTAACCTCTTCTTACATACCAACTTCTTACCTTCAATTACAAGACTGATCCCCTCCTTCTCTGAATCATGGCCAGCCGGAACCATGACCAGCCTCCTAATCCCTTTCCATCATAAGCCACCCTCCCGACTTCTCCCCTTCTCTTCACTACAGAAAATAAAATTGAGTTATCTTGAGTTAAGAACAGCACTATTCTCTTCTTCTCCTCTCTTTTATTCTGCCTCTCTTCTCTTTTGTAGCTCTTATTTTTTTAAAAAAAGCAAATCAAATTTTAAAAAGCCTACTTGTAATAATTAGGTTGACAATTTAAGGGCCTTATTCAATGACAATTGGCGTCTTTTCATTAACTTCTGTGGGCTTTGGATCATGGCTTGAATGTACAAAAGTCAGGAAACTTAGAAATTAAGGTTCCACATGAACATTAGTTTGGTCATACTGTACATATTTAGGGCTTAATTTTGCAAAACCTCACTCGCGTGAATAGCAAAATTAAGTTTGACAGGCATTCTTATGCGTGAGGACTTATGTGAACAAATGTTTGCAGGATCATATAGAATACAGACCACATTTAATGGAATAAACAACAATCCAAACACTACATTATGTTATATGTACAATGAGTCAGAAGTAAATTTGCTGTGAAAATTATCTTTTTGTTTTCTGATTTAAATTCCCAACTTTAAGTTGCATACATGTAAATTTTTGCATTTAATTATCCATCTTAAACTTCTAATGTAAATAACAGACAATATTTTAATGCTGAAAAATGAGTATTTTTTGACAAGTTACTGAATCATAGAATCATTGGATTGTAAAGGACCTTGAGAGGTCATCTAGTCCAGTCCCTGTCCCTCATGGCAGGAGTGAGTATTATCTAGACTAGTCGTTCCCAAACCCCCTGGGGGTTCACAAAATGTTACAGGGGTTCACCAGAAAAAATTCCCTAATGGTGGACAGAGTTCCCTAGGAACCCAGGCAGCACAGAGGTAGCAGCCCAGAACCCCTGGACTTTCAAGAGCTAAGTAGATCAAAGCAAGCATATCTATCACACTGAGGTGATTTAAACTTTAAGACTCATAAGAAATGGAAAAGGAGGTGGATATTTTTTGCTGGTTTTAAAGTTAAATAGGCAGCTAGTGGTGTTTTTAAAATTATTATGAAAAACAAATTTAAGCTTTGTTGTAATGTGTGTTGTTTGCCTGGACTGCTCAAGGCCTGAACGCTTGTGTAGGAGGAACTCTTTGAGTTGGCTTCTTAAATAACTTCATGCTGCTTCACGTCTGATACTCCTTGATGAAACATAGGAGCCTTGTCTTATAATAGGCTTATTCAAAGTGATACAAGCTACGAAAGTGAGATCTTGGAAGCGTGTTGCCCTTTCCATAATGTAATAAAAATAATGTAATGATTAATAAATGAGCATGTCATAAAAACAAATTTTATATTTCCAAGATTACTGCTTTTATAATTTATCCTCAGATAAGGGAGAAAATTCCTGGAAATATTCATTTTTAGGAGGGGGCTTCGCAAGACTCGACATTTTAGTGAAATGGGTTCACAGGTTGTTAAAGTTTGGGAATCAATGATCTAGACGATTCCTGACAGGTGTTTGTCTAACCTGATCTTAAAAGGAGACTCTACATGAATCAGATCTATTAAACATAGATGTAGTTAGAAAAGGTGTAAATTTGTCACCAGCTGATTTGATGTAGTATGTAGAAATAGATGGGCATACAAATTCAGACATAGAAAACTCATTTATGTCCTCTTCTTTTTTAATATCATGTTAGTTCATTGCTTTGGACTGTGCCCTGGGATGTTTCAAGAGTTAAGAGGCTGTGTAATAATCAAATATTATTCTGTACCATGACCTTTTACCCTAAAATGAAGAAAAAGTTTTTTATAGGGTCATTGACTCATAGCAAATGTAGGTTTCTAAACATGGAGACACTGCAGTTAATGCAAGAAAATTAACTTTCTTTCTGAACGTTGAATATCTAACCCTGACATATAAAACAATATGGAGGTAGGGACTATTGCCAATGTTCACAATTTGTTGCAAGTTTTATGTTGTTTGGCAGTTTTCTCAAAGCTTCATCTCCATTTTCTTTCTTTGTAGTTTCTAGCCACAAACCCAAGTGTACCTTAAATGTTCAGAAATCCAGAAGTCAAATTAAAACAACCCAACATTTATTTTTTAAAAATCTCACAATTTTAAGACAATCCCATGATGTTGGGAGCCCTGAATCATGATTTTTGAATGAGTGCAGCTGGCAATGCTAGGTAGTGTTAATATGAAGCATCTTTTAGGTCATCACAGTGGGAGGGGCTAGGTGGCCACAACAGAATTCCAGAGGAAGACATGCCACAGAGCAGCATTAGAGGAATGGGAGGAAAGTGATGCAGAACCTCCTGGACCCATCAGGTTTTGGGCTGAGGACACATAGGGCTTTACCATTTGCTATGAGCTGTCTCAGTAACCTCTGACTCAGGTATTTTTTGATGTTCTTTTGCAAACTCCTGCATATTTCATGAGAAGTGGTAAGCTCCTTTTCACCTTCTTTTTCAATAAGATGATTTATTTCATGTGATCATCCTACCAGCACCAAAAACACAGTGAAAATGTTTTGCCATTAATTGGACAGCCTTGGCTTTCTGCTCTGGGATTAGGTTTTCTCCTATCATCAGAGCAGTAGTTATTTCTAATCCCAACTCTGGTTTGGCTGGGGAAGAATCTATAAACATAGTTTCCCTCATTTGCCAAGGTGATGTTTGCTTGCTTGATACTTGTAGATACAGTCACTTCCTCATCATGGAAATAATCCATGTGAACCATTATTCCACCGTAATCATTTCTGCTTGCTCAGGTGTTAGCAAGCACCAACATCGTTTCTGTGGTAAAAATTTCAAAAGCAATAAGTCACCTAGAAGCCTAAGTCCATTTTTCAAAAGTCAGTTAGGTACTTGGGAGCTTCATTTGTATTGATTTTTAGTGAGAGTTAGGCTATGAAGTATTGGTCACTTTTGAAAATGGGGAATTCAGTGGTTCTGAACATGTTACCTTGTAGCTTCTGTGACACCACATAGCAACAGCCTCTAGGCAGATATTTCTGCTTGCAAAAGCATCTCAGTACATTTCTTCATTGATATTTGGCAGTCCAGAATAGCAACAGCAGCTTCCAAGCCTGGGCTACCCCATCAGATATAAAGCCTGCTGGATTGCCCACTGTTCAATTGGCCAGTGTCAAATATAAAGGGAAGGGTAACAATCTTTATGTATTCAGTAATATAAAATTCCTCCTGGCCAGAGGTACAGAATCACTTACCTATAAGGGGTTAAGAAGCTAAAATAACCTAGTTGGCACCTCACCAAAAGGAACTGGGGATTGGTCCTGCTTTGAGCAGGACTAGATGACCTCCTGAGGTCCCTTCCAACCCTGATATTCTGTGACCAATAAGGAAAGAAGATACTTTCAAATCTGTAGAGGGAGGTTTTGTTTGTGTCTTTCTTTGTTGTGTTCTCTTTGGGACAGAGAGGGACCAGGTCAGGAAAAAACATCTTCTAAAACCATACCTGAAACAAGCCTCTAAGATTACAAAAATTATAAGCAGAGCAATGAAAGACATTAGATTACCTTTTGTTTTAGCTTGTGAATTTTCCCTATGCTAAGAGGGAGTCTTATTTCTGGTTGTTTTTCTATAACTTTGAAACTAAGCCTAGAGGAGCATCCTCTGTGTTTTAAATCTTTTTATTTGCTCTGGAAAGTTACCTTCCACCCTGATTTTACAGGTGTGATTCTTTTACATTTTTTTAAAAATAAAATTCTTCTTTTAAGAACCTGATTGATTTGTAGTGTCCTGAAAACCCAGGGGTTTGATCTGTGCTCACTTTGTAACCAATTGCTTAGTATATTATTCTCAAGCCTCCCCAGGAAAGGGGGTGAAGAAGCTTGGGGGGATATTTTGGGGGCAATAGAGCTCCAAGTGGCCCCTCTCTGAATATTTGTTTAAATCACTTAGTGGTGGCAGCAATACTGTCCAAGGAAAGGAATTTGTGCCTGGGAGAAGTTTTTAACCTAAGCTGGTAGAAATAAGCTTAGGGGGTCTTTCATGCGGGTCCCCACATCTGTGCCCCAGAGTTCAGAGTGGGGAGGGAACCCTGACAGCCAGCAAGACACATCTGGTAGTACTTATGGGTCTGGGGCAATTAGGACTGCAGTCTGCCCTTGCGGCAGCCACTTGCGGTACCAGATGTTTTCCATGGCTGCTGCTGCACTGCCATCTGTTGAATTGGTTGCTGCTGTTGCAGCTGGGCAGCCAACCAGTAAAGAAGCTATTGTTACTTCTGCTGAGTCTAGTTTTCTGCCATCCATTTTAATGTCCATTCAACTTCCATGCTGCCAACACTGAGTGATTCTTCTTCTCCCTCTCCTAGGAGTGTTCAGAGGAAATCCCGCTCTTGCACCAGGTGGGTAGGAAAGGGCCGAGTGGCCACACAGGAGACAAAAAAGAAGACAAGGTTAGGAAAATCCATCTCTTTCTCCTTGTAAAAATTAGAGAGATGCTAACAAAACCTTGGGGAGAGGGTTCCTTAACCAACCTTGGTTACAGGGGTGGAGACAGTGGCCAAACATTCTAAATTGCTTATTGTTCCGTTGGTCTTGGTAAAACCTGAATGGGATAATTACAGTATTTAAGGATTTCTGCAGAGAATGAAGTTTATAGCTACTACTTCAGGGACTAAAATAAAAAACAAACAAAAAAACCTGATGAGAGCCAGAGCGCAGATGGGAGTAAACATTCCGCTAAGGAAGCGGCAAACATGTGGTGAGTTAATGTGTGATTTTGACCAGGTTTTGCTGTAGTGAAATCATGAGTAGCTTCACAGTCTTGCTGTGCCACACTGTGGCAGTCTTAGTCACCGATGCCAGAAAGCTCAAGTCAGAGTAGACTGGTGACTGTATATAAAAGAAAATCATGAAACATTAAAAGATCTCTATGCAAACCAAAATGTGACTTGACCGTTGGCAGCTCTGAGCAGGATGCCAACAAGCTCTGTGAGAAAGTGCTTTAAATGTTCTGTGTGAGCTATTGTAAAAAAAGGATTCTTTAAAAAGGGATTTTCATACTGGAGAAAACTTTCAGATATATCAAGTTCGCATCTAAATGGAGTTACCCAGGCGCACCACTTGTAAACTATATATATAGTGCAGAATGCAGATGCCCTGTTTATTTAGTAATGCTAGCCACAGAGAATACCTTACAATTTCCCTCCAAGATCTACCCTGACTTCCTGTTTGGTTCTGGGAGCAATACTGGGTACTGATTTTGACTGATGAACCCCTATGTGGTTTTAGTCCTATCTCCCTAAGGAATTGCCTCTGCCATTATGGACAGTCATGACAGCTGAGACCAGTCAAGGTGCTTTTGTTGACATGCCCTGCATTTGAACATCTGGTGACTGGAAGCAGTGCATTCTTGGTGAAGGATACTCATCTCTGGAATTTACTTCTCCCATTGGTCTATTGACAGTCAGAGCACAATACAAGGCCTATCTGTTTTCTCAGGGCTTTGCTCATATGTAGCTTGTTCTTGGGGAGTCTATTTAAGATTGACTTTGGTCGGTACTTTGTGGAACTTATTTTTAAATTATGTCCAGGTACTCAGAATGTCTGATAAATACATTTTAAAATAAAATCCTTTTACCTTGCAGCTGTTTCACAATGATTTTAGTATGTATGCTAATTATCCTGCTGCTGTTTATACTTACAGAAGAATTTTGATTCTTCTTCGACCATCTTCTCTCAATGCTGCAGAGAAGCCATCTCACAATCACTTCCATGACAACAGACTGGGATATAGTATATGCTCAGGATTATACCATCACTGAATCATTAAACAGAAGAGTTTGCCTCTGTGGTAGGAAGCCCTTATTGAAACAAAATATAATTTCAAGAGAATATAAAAACACATTGGCCAAATAAAGGACTTTTCTTCAAATGTTTTTCTCTTTTTGAGATCATTCTAATTAGTCTCCCTTTCAGGCAACAGATGCGGAAAACTGCAAGCCTGGTATCAAGATGTCCCCACACAGGAGCTCTCTATAGTATGAATGGAAGGTGATGGAATAAACAGATATCACTTCACCAGTGGACACATTTTTAAGGACCCAAAGTCTCTTGGGAATGTGGAGTATGTCTTTCTGCTCTCATAATATCTTCAAGAGGAACTCCAGATCCTATGAGAAGCTCACTGTGGCTCATCTTGAAAGCTGTTACAGATCCTTGGAGATCTCACTTATCTACTTCCTCCGCTCTTGTCTCTGTGGCTTCCTTCATGTCACCTCCTGTACTTGGCACAGCCGCCTTCTTCCTGTGTGGCATCTCTTCTTCATCAAATCCTCTTTTAAAAAACACTGCATTTGTCCAGATTTTCACTGCTGATCAGCTATGCCTCTGCCTGCTCCCGCTTTCATCCTTTAATTGCTTGCATAACGACTTGAAGCAGGGAACAGAGGCCAAAACTTTCCCCTTTTACTTGCACAAGTAACTCTATTAAAGCCAGTGAGAATAATATTGTTAATAAAGAAATGGGGATTTGGCCCCACATCTAACTTTATATTTGCAAAGCACCATGCACTCGTGTCTTATATAAGTAATTAATAATACAATCATGTCTGTTAACTGCAAATTATTAGGAATATAAACTGAATATACCAAAATCCCATCTAAATTAAACTATTTTAGCACTTATTAGAATCACATAGAAATGATTCATATTTTAAACCTTGCCTTACGTTCTTTGTTAATAAGGCAATGTCACTTGTAAAATATGGCTTCAAAGTAGGCAAAGTCCCATGTGCATGCAGAAATGTTCACATCTGAAAATCAAACATGCACTTCATAATTGAATTCCTCATCTCTAAATTTTTCTCGTGGTTTCAGTAGCTGGGAGAATTGCATAGACAGACATGACTGCAGCAAGTTAACCGTGACTTGCAAATGAGATTTAACAATAATCGTGCAGCAAGTCTTTCTGTATACAAAGGAAGACGCAGAGAAAATTAATGTTTTCTGTTTCAAAGCACCAAGATGAATTTTCACAGTTTAGAACAAGATTGCATTCATTTCAAGGGCTATAATCTGATTAAAAACTATAATGTGTCCCAAATTCTCACTTAACTCTGAATTTATTAATAGGATTTGCATAGATATATAGTAATTATATTTTGGAGTTTTGGCAAAACAATCAAACCAATGATTAGCTAAGTATTATTTACTGTTTTTTCATACCAGATAGAAATCTGTAGCATTAGTTGATTTGAATATAATGTCATGAATAAGGTTCTGTCTTCCTGGCTGACAGAACAAATCTGGTTAATCATGAGCCTACAAGAATCCAATGTGTATTGATGGTAAACAGTGAATGAAAGGCGCTCCTCCACCACTATAAAATTTGGGAAGAGTCCAGTCCTGCACAGGGTCATGCAGACCTACTTGTTGGGCACCCCAGCAATGTGCTGGTCCATAATTTCCAATGTGAAAGGCAACCAACTAAAGCACACTGGCTATGCTACATTCTGCACTAAGTTGGATAGATCCTGTTCGCTCCTTCTGTACACCCCTGATACAGCAACCTGTAGAAGACTTGAATGGAAGAGCACAGGCTGCAGGAGGGAAGAGTTTGGATTGGTACCAGGAACTTAGTCTGTATGCACATGGCACAAGTTGCAGCCTCTGTGTAAATAGTTCTCTTAATAAAGAGCCAGCTTAGTTTTACTGGCATGCTGTACATGAATCACCTGGCTGCTATTGCCTGCAGAAGAGGAAACTGGTAGAGAAGGGTATGCAGCAGGGCTAAAGTGGATGTACTCCAGACCAGCTATCATGCATCCATTTTTGAGTTAAGCATTTAATTCTATACTCCCACCGCCGAAGTAACTGCCTTTACACAGTTCAGATAAACCCTAGTATATCTGCAATTTCATTATAAAACTCTATTTTCCACAAGTTTATAATTCAGTTACAAAAGTTTGCTTCAGGTTTTAAATGAAGCATGTAGATCCTTAGCCCAGGAATGAATCACTTGGTTTGCTTACAGATTTTTTTTTCCCCCTATGTAAACTATGGGTTTGGGAAATATGTTAAAAACGGTATTTAAATGGCTGACGTACTAAAATTCAAAGATCAGCTATGTAGGTACTGGAATATGAAAGATGCCTCCTGGTTATGGGTCAGCCCAAATATTGAGTCAACAAACCCAAACTAGGTCCTGAAAAGGTGTGGTGGAGTGGGATCTTTTTTTGATTTACAAATCAAAGCAAGCAAACAAACACACAAAAACCCACACATTCATGTTCCAGTGGCTTCTTGTTTCTGAAACTGTGTTCTGGTGGGCCTGCCACTTGCATGTCCTCTGACCCAGGAATATATTTTTAAGAGATACATTGTACAGAATAGCTTAGACTTGCGTTCAGCACCACCATTAAACCCAAAGCTTTCTATCAAATATCTGCTCATCTTTAGCTTTATGATGTGTTTGAATATGCCCATATATCTACATTAGTAATGTACTCCTATAGCTACATAAACAATGTATAAGTACCACAACATGGATTGACCAGGAAGTAAACTGGAATGGCTTTGTCTGCATACATAACACTGCCTAAATGCTCCTCACACTTATCCTAGCGTAACTCCATTGACTTCAGCAAGGTCACTGTGTGACTGAGAGCAGAATTTGGCCATCCATGTATTTAAATTTCAAATATTTATGCCAGATTAGTTTGTTGGGGCAACTTTCCTGGACTTGCATAAGAGATTATTTTTCTTGAATACATTTTATAATAGTATTATAAGTTAAATATAAAAATTTCTAATGAGTCATAGCATTTAAGGTCTCTCTTGTTTCTTACATGGTCTCTAATATCTAAGGGCTTTCCAAAATCATGAAATGTACGCATATATGCATAATTATACAAATTACTCTCTGGCTAATAGAACTTAAATTCAAGGTCCTTGAATTCTATGATACTATGGTGCATCAGACAAGAGGTTTCACAGCAGCTTAATTTAAATGTTTACATAGATACTTTAACTTAATGAAATATGAAAATTAATAATGCAATCCGCACAGCAGCTCCCTGCTATTTACTTTGATATTAAATTCAATTTTTTTATAATGTCTGCATGTTTTCAACATGCTGTTGTCTTCTGTATTGACAATACATAATTGCACCATTGAAGTTATTGGGCTGTGGATGTGGAAGAGCTGGAAGCTTTGGTGACTGCATAAGGATAGTTGGGGCTTTTGCCACCTGGGCAGACTGTGTGGAATTGTGGGGTAAGCCCATTATTACCTAGACATTTCTGTTAAAATCACCATCAAATGGTTTAAATGTTTATATTTAATGTTATCTTGAGATTTCAGAGTGAACAAACCATGGAGATGAATAGGTCATTTCATACCTCTCAGGTATTTTTTTCCATGTGTGACAAAGCTCCAAGTCTGTACTTGTGGGTCCTGCGCTTCCTGGCAGATTTAGGGGCCTCAGAAACTCATCTAGGCCCCAGAGTGACCTCCCTTTCTCAGTATAATTGGCAAGAGTCACCACCTAGTGAGTTACCTTCATCACAGGCCAGTATGGAAGATGGAAAAGGGGGGAGCCCGGGCCCGCCCTCTACTCCGGACTCCAGCCCAGGGACCCTAATAGTATCAGCTAAGATGGCTGACCTTTTAGGCACAAAACACAATACAATTCCCTGGGCTACTTCCCTATAGCAGTCCCTGCTTCTTCAAACTCCACTTCACCCTTACTGAAGGAAGGAGGCCCTGAGGTATGATATGTTGTCCACCACTCAGTCTCACCAACAGCATAACTTCCTTCCACAGCTCCTGACACCCACAGCCCACCTCACTAACTGAGAGGTTTTTATCTGGTTTCAGCCAGTCCCTGATTGGCTTCAGGTGTCCCAATCAGGCTAGCTGTTTCTGCTCCTTTCTAGAAGGTTCTTAATTGGCCCCAGGTGTCTTGATTGGCCTGGAATGGCCTTTGTTTGGCTATCCAGGGAACAGGGACCTACACATCCTGAGGCTGATATACCTGCCTTCCAGCACTCTCCTATATCCTTCTGGTCTGACTCCGTCACACATGCTATTTGCAAACTCAGAAAGGAAATAGTGTATCATTTTACACTCTGTGTGTTCAAGGTTTTCTTCATAACCATAAGGGCTAGAAACATAGGGCCTGATTTTTTCTTTCATTTTTTACCCTGGTGTAAATACACTTCATGTGAGATTTCTTCAGATTTACACTGGCGTAAATGGGATTAGAATCTGATTGATAAAATTTTTCAAATTAAAATTTCATTTCTGGAGCACAGTTCTGTGACCAGGAGTAAGCAAGAATGGAGTCTCCAGCTATGGATTACATATGGCTGTGTGTGAATATGTATCTGCAGGACAGATTCTAATACCCTTACTTACAGTAAGTTCCTTATTTCTTAAGTATTAGCACTGAAATCAAGGAGTGAGGTACTATTTAATTTGAGTAAGGGTATTCAAAACTGGCTCTTAGTAAATATATCATATTAAATGTCAGAGGACTTGTTGTCATATGCATTTCTGTATGAGCATACAGGTAATACCATTATCTTACATTGCACATCAATAAAGTATCAAAAGAGCTAAATTCTTCATTGCTATTCAGTTCACTAAGCACAGTACATGGGGAAAAAATACCTCTGATGCTGTAGCATGTACCTAGTATGTCACTAAGGAAGTGCCAATATGTTGAGGATTCTATCAACTTAAACTTGGACCAGAGACCAGAATTTAAATGCTGTAAAAACAAGCTTTTATAAAACCAAACCCAAACAAAAATATTTCCAGAATTGTTTTTAAAATTCAAGAAAGCAGTTGTTCCAAAACAAATAAACATTCCTCTTGTAATGTCTGAAACCCAAACAGTATGGCATTGAGAATTGAAAGAAAAATTAGCAATAAACAAAAATGACTTTATTGATTTTCATTATCCGTGCTGAAAGAAATATGAGAGAGCATAAACAACGACAACTTGACTTTATTTTTTCCTCTTTTAATAATATAAAATGTTAGTAATATCAGTAAAGTTTTCAGCATATGGTTTTTAATTTGACAATGTCTCTAATAATATACTGTGGAGAATTGATGGCAAGTGGAGTGTGCATGGAAGAAATTAAGGGGAAGATAAACATGGGACTCTCACGGAGAGAGAGGCTGGAGAGAGCATGTCTCAGGCAGGCTGGACATATGATAAGAATAGGGAAAGAATGGCCAGCAAGGAAAAGCATAGGAGGAAGCAGACAGCAAGAAAGGAGATAGAAGGAAACAACGGAAACACTCTATCGAGAGGAGTTTGAAGAGCAAAGGACTGGATCTCCAAGATCTATGAACCTGTCCATGGACTGGAAGGAGTGCTGAAGAATGTGGGCACCTCTGCCCCCATGTTAATGGGAAAGGAATCAAGAATTGAAGTGAAGTGAGCATCTCTTTAATAATACTTGGGGTGAAATCTTAATCCCATTGAAGTCAATGGCTAAATTCCCATTGACTTCCATAGGGCCAGGATTTCACTGTCTGCACTCATGGGCACAGATCCTAAAAGGGATTTAGGTATTTGGTTCTTTCACTCTCAGATCTCAAAGCATGTTAGAAAGGCAAGTAAGAGCTATTATTATATACCTTGTCTACAGATGAGGAAACTGAAGGTGCATCTACACAGCAATGTAAGATCAGAGTTAATGGGATTTGATTCGGCAAACCCTGGGTTTGAAAGCCTAGGGCTTGACTGTCCACACTCATTGGCGACTCTCGGATAAGTATATTCAAGCCCACACCCTGCACTGATGCTTCAATATCCCCACTGTTGTATGCAGGACCAGGTTCAACCAACCATATCCCAGACTACATGGTGCCCTCCCAAAATGTGGTGATGTAGCCCTTTGTTTGTGGTTCAGTGTGGGAGAACCAACACATTCTGCTGAGCCATCATTTTGGTCTGAAACACTCTCAGCAACCGGAGCCAGCAACATGGAGGAAGAACTTCCCTTGTTTGGGCCTTTGCTCCTGTTTCAGAAACAGGCCGAGGTTGCATGTGATGCTTGTGGACACTTTGACAGCATTTTCTGACCCACCAAGTCCGTGACAGCTAATGATGGAACAGAAAGAGGAGGAAGAAGATGATACAGATGGAAGACTTGAACTGGCTGATGCTTCTCATGACTCTCAATATAGCTGCTGATGGCCCCTACATTGACTGGCACTTCTGGAGCAGGGCCTTAAGTGTAGGCTGGTGGGATCATATTGGCCTAGTATGACCATCAATGGGTCCAGAACTTGCCTTTCTTTCCCCAATCTTCCAGCATCACAGCATACACAGGAGGGTGGCCGTATCAGTTAAGAGGAAGGTTGCTATAACTGCCTGGAAGTTTGCTATCTGGGACTGTTGCAGGTTCATTGATAATCAGTTCAGTACTGGAAAGTCAGCTGTGGATAAAGTGGTGGTGAGGATGGAGGTGGTCAGGTGTGGGATATACCCAGTGGTCAGGAGGCATAAATAATATTCCTTCAGTAATTGCTGATTTTGAGAGAATGGGCTTTCCAAACTACACCAGGGCCATTGGTGGGACTCATATGCTCATAGTTTGCCCTCCTCAGGGAGCAAATGAGTACATGAACTACAAAGGATACGCCATTATTATACAGGCCCTTGTGGAAGATTTATGGATGCCAGTGTGAGCTGCACTGGAAAGGTTCATGATGCCAAAGTTTTCCATTGGTTGGCAGTCCACGTTCATGAATAGGCTGGGGACACTCTTCCCACCAAATGACTTGGTCATAAATAGAGTTACTGTCCCCATTGTTATTCTGGGGATCCCGTGTACCCCCTTTTGCCTTGTCCTAAGAAAGCACATCCTGATCTCAAAGGCCCTGACAAAATAAAGTTTAATTACACTTTCAGCAGGTGTAGAATGGTGGTTGACTCTGTATTTGGCAGATTGAAATCCCACTGGAATTCCAGTGTTATCAATGCTGTCTGCATTATTGTGGCTTGCAGTGCTTTTCACAATCTTTGTGAAGCCAAGGATGAGCCATTTGCCCCTGAATCGCCCTGTGACAGCAGTGGATTGCTGAACTGATACACTCAGCCAGAAAGTGCACAGATCACAGCTGGAACAGGATGCACCTGGGCAACAGCCATCAAGGATGCTCTGTGCTCCCACATTATGGACTTGAGTGGGCCAATGGAAGAGGGAGAATAGTAGGTTTATCAATGTTTTTATACAGCAGTGTTTACAGTAAATGAGTCATTGTCATATGCAACAATATGGGAAGGGGTACTGTCACTGTACATAGTGAATAGGGGGCATTGACTGTCCCACATTTTTATTTTTGGATGATATGACTTAATGTACTGAGAGTGGGGGAACAGTACACTTAATTATTGACTGATGTACATAGATCAACTGAGCTATTGTGGTTGAATACAACTTGCCAATTGTGTCTTATCCTGTATTTATCTTTATTATTCAAAATACATGTCATGGGGCAGCACAGGTTTTCCTTCCCCTAGACCCTGCACCCTGTGCTTAGGTTGGCCAAAGAAAGGGTCTCAGACACTCCTTGCAGGTGCTTCACCCGTGGTGTTTTATTTACAGTGATTACACAGTGTCCACTTCCCCAAAATCAGGCCCCTCAGAGACTCCTCAAACTGGGTCCCCTGGCCCCTTGAGGCTTGTGTCAGCCAGCACAGGCAGAGCTAGATCCCTCCTATACTCCTGCCTGGCTAGCCTTCCTTCCTGAGCTCTTCCCTGAGTTTATACTCTTTCCCACTCATCAATCCAGCTGGTTCCATCTGGCCCAGCAGGTTGCACTGAGCCTGCCCTAATTAGGGCCTTCAGCTGGACTCCTTGCTCAGTGTTTTAGTGCTGTAGCCCAGCCATGCTGCAGGGAAACAGGGTCTTTAGCAGGCATCAGAGGTTTTTAAAACCTCTGCCCTGCGACAACACATTATAAGATGTGATGCAGAGATGGCAATAAAGTTTCTTAACAAATTAAAGCTTTTACTTGTATTACAAAAATAATGATATTAAAGTATTGCCACTAGAACACTGAAACACTAGAACACTGAAATAACAGTAACAAACCAACTTCACAACTAGTAATAAAACGAAATGCATAAACCGAACATTGAACAGGGCAAACAATGCCATCAAAAAAATCCCCTAATTTTAGGTGTGTCCCCGGCATGTTCTCCTTTCCCTTTCTTCTATGTTTAGCATGCACTTACCACTGCTACATGGGTCTGGAGGCCTGCAGGGGGGTTGTGGACTGCACAGGGGAGAGGGTCTGTGAGAGGGTGGATGCATACAGTGTGTGTGTGGTGGTGGGGGGGGCAGCATGGGATAGAAGTATGCAGAAGCGAGGGGGGTCACTGCAGAGGTAGAATTTTGCAGGAGTGAGGGTGGTAGATATGCCCTGTCCAGCTGCTAAGTCCCAGTTGCATAAGCCACCTAAACATGGACTTGTTCAATGTATTCCTGGTATGCAGCATGTGATACCGTGGAGGTAACTCAGTCTCAGGCCACAGTGCAGGGGCAGCAGGAGCCTGCACTCTTGTGGCCATTAGAAAAGACAGCTGTTCAAACAGGTCTTTCGTTTTCCCTCAACCGATGTTCCTGGAATGGTGATGGAAGTATCTGTTCCCACACTGCAGTTCTGTCCTCAGGCTTTGCAGCCTGCCTGTGCCTCTCTACTTGCCTCTCCCCTTGCCATGAATCCTCCTCTTTTTGGTATTGCATATGCTTGTTGGCTATGTTCAGAATGTCAGTCATAAGTTCATCATGGAAATCGTGTCCTGTTGGACTGGTTCATAACTGTATGGAGACCCAGGCTTCTGCTGGAGTATGTGCGATCTACCAGGTACAACAGCCAGTAGAGCTAGAGGTACCTGCAAGCAGACATAAAACAGCATTATTGTCTGTCTCAGTTATTTACAAATGGTTCAGTGCAAGAGCACAATCCCTCCACTCCCTAACCAAACAAAAAACAATAATCCAATCCTTGTAGAATCTCAGGAACAAAAAATCGTACTTTGCCAAAATGAATGTCGATATATCGTCAGAGGAATGTTTCAGATCCCAGAAACTCCACAAACACAACTGGGTTAATCACAATGAAAAGAGTGCCCAGAGAATGGTAAGTTAAACATCACAATTTTGTTTAAAAATTGCAGACTGCTCTGGGGAAGGTTGGTGGCTGTGGTATATTACGTAAGCCTTCTCTATCATTTCAGGCATTCCACATTTTGGAGGACATAACAATTATTGTGGTTCCTGAATGGCAAAGAGAGACTTTATTCCCAGTTTCTGGTGGCAAGCCAGCCATGTACGTCACTGAAATATTCAAACTTATGGTAGATGAACAGCACAACTATGAGTGGAGAGGGCTGGTCAGCTATCACAGGGGCCTTGAAAAATATACCCTTCCCCAAAATGTGACTATCTCGCTGGAGTTCCTGCTAGGAGAATATGTTTGCAGTTGTCAGCACCCAGGACTGGGATAAAGTTCCTGGAGAAATCAGCAGGATGCTCTGTTAGTGTCCACATGGATTACTGCCTCTCCAGGGCTTCTGATAGAGCTTTTTATGACTGCTTGCAAACACACATGCTAATGCAGACTTGCAAAGAACTCTACCGCGACAGCAACACCTTCCTCTGCCCAGTCCCCAAGAGCACATTCCCGGGCTGTATACAACCTCCCACCATATTTTGGACAAATGATTTTGTCACCCATGGACTACATTTTGCTCAAATGGATTACATTTATTAATTGACTCATTTCAACCTCCCTCCTCTCAGGCAATTCAGTGTTTACAGGCGGCTCATTACACTGTTGTGTTAATAGGGAGCAGCATACTAACAAGGAAGGCAATGTAAGGTTCTTATTTTTAACTCCTCAGCACATCCTAGCAAGAATGTACAAATTTCTAGTAAAATTTCATTTTTAAATGCTTCCTTGTCTTCATTTTGAATTCCATAGGGGTAAGGGGATGCTAAGGTACTGGCACATAATCAGTCATAGATACCTGTAATAACTTTTGCATTGGCTCAGAACCTGAAAACCCCTCCCATTCCTACATTAATAAAACAAACACGGAGCCAGAAATGTACCAGATTTTGGCACGTGTTCTGTTTCTTCCTTTTCTGTTGTCAATTCTGCAGCAGGGAAGGGCAGGGCATAAAAAAGCTCCTCCAAGTAAGGACCCAGGATATACTGCAGCTACTCTGGTGGCAAAGCGTCCACAGTGACCAGTTCCAGCACCAGAGTCACTTTGCTAGCCTGATCCAGCACCTGCTGGTTCCTCTCCAGTCCTATAATGGACCCAGGGGGAGAAGGTTGACATCCCAGTTGACTAGCCCATCATGAAGCATTGTTGGCTCCATGCTCAGTGCAGTATAGGGTTCCCAACCCTCCAGGATTGGCCTGGAGTCCCTGGGAGTAAAGATTAATCTTTAATTAAAGATTATGTCATGTGATGAGGTCTCCAGGAATACACCCAACCAAAATTGGCAGCCCTAGTGCAATAGCCAGCACCCTGTCAAACTCCTCATAAAAGGGGCAGGATGCTGGTGAGTACCTAACGGTGCAGTTCTCATCTCTAACTTTCTGGTAGTTGGTCTTGAGTCACTTAATCCTCTCCCTGCACTGGTCCAGTGAATCATCAACACTGCTGGCTTCTTTGCTGTCTCTTGGTACGTGTAGTCATTCCTGGTGCTCTTATTAAAATCAGACTTGTTGCTTGCCTCGCACCAGAGATACACCAAAACCCTCGCAACCAGGAAGCAGCACACTTGGCAAAGGTCTTCCTCAGGTTGGTGGCCATTTCAAATGCAGGAGAAGGTTCATTGTGTTTGCAGTTCAGAGGTCAGAATAAAATGGATGCTATTGTACTTAGGGTGACCAGACAGCAAATGTGAAAAATCAGGATGGGGGAGGGTGGTAATAGGCACCTATATAAGACAAAGCCCCAAATATCAGGACTGTCCCTATAAAAGCAGGACATCTAGTCACCCTAACTGTACTTGAACAAGGAGCGGCAGGGTTTGCTACCATTTCTTGGGAGTTGATTGATTACTCTTGCTATAGAGAGGACAAACAACACCATGAGTGGGATTGTGGGATAGCACTGGCAGAATTTTAGGGCCTAAGTACAGGGGGCATAGACCCAAGCTGCATCCACACTGCAAAATAATGGAGTTTGAGCCTAAGTCCAGCAGAACTCATGCTTGAACCCACCCATCTTGCAGGGTGTTGGAGCTTGGATCTAAGTACTACAGAGCTCTGTGTAGACCGGAGGGAGGGTCTGGGCTCAAGCATGTGTTTGAGCCTGTGCTTATATTGCAATGTAGACATACCCTGAGGCACAGAAAGGCTACATATCTTAGCCAAAGTCATAGAAAGACCTAGTGGCAGAATTGGGAATAGAAGCTAGATGTCCTAGCATCCATTCTACTGCTTCAACCGCTAGATAAAAGTGCTTAGAATGCTGCTTTTACAAGTGTAGCAAAATGAAGTAGCTAATAGGTTAATGAATAAACTTTGTTCTTAGGCTCCATGGGGGTTTGACCCTGCAGAGGGATCTGCTCTGACCCAGGCAGTTCCTTTTGCAGGACCGAGGCCTAAATGACCCAGTTGTTCCTAGCAGTTATAAAGCTCTCATAGCACTGACTGAGACATATTGTAGTGCAATATTTCAGAACAATGAAGTTAGTGAAGAACAAAACAACTTTGAATTTCTTTGCGTTTGTGGGAAGAAATCTGGCTCTTATTTTTATTAGCTGGTTATAACAGCTTTTTCAACCTGTAACTAGGCTGGTACCTTTACTTCATTCCTAATTTCAACAGTTAGTTAGAAAATGTCATTACCTAGGACAACTACAGCTCAGATTGAAGCACATAGGAGTTAAATTTGAATTAAAGCACTGACAGAAATAAATGCAGCCTTTGATCCCAGCAATCCTCTTCCATCCAGACTGCATCCTGATGGGCACAGCTGGATAGGATAAAAACCAGAGAGAGGAGAGAGGCTTGCCTGTTTAAAAAGATACTGCCAAGCTTTTTAGTCCCCAAGTTTAGTAAAATTTAAAAATAGTCACCAGCTCTTCTAGGGTTCCTCTCATGTTCTCTGCAACATCCATTTAAAAAAATTATTTTTGAAAGTTTAAATGATTATATGCTTAACATCTATTGAACTCTCTATCCACAGTGACCACAACTATATTTGTGTTAGCTGACATGTATCTTTGTGGCTATAGCCCACGAAAGCTTATGCTGAAATAAACTGGTTAGTCTCTAAGGTGCCACAAGTACTCCTCATTTTCTTTATGTATCTTTGTGTGTACAAACACAGTAATATATGCCCCTCCCTCAAAGTGTATCCCAACAGTCTCACCTTTTATGCTCCTGACTAAACCTGAGTGAAATTTTTTGACTGAAACCTTTCTGGCTAAAAAATGCAGATTCGGGTCAACTGAAACATTTTGCAATTTCTTGTTGATTTTGGCAAATTGTTTCAATCAAAACCATTTTTTTTCAGAAATGTTGATGCATTTTCCAAACTAAATGTTTTTATTTTCTAGGCTAGAGTCACAAGGGGGTTTAGGTACAATTTACAAACTGAGGAGGAAGGAGAGGTTCCACCCTTGTTATTTTTAGCTTAGTGTTTAGGGCACTCACTTGGGATGTAGACCCAGGTTCAAATCCTCACTCCAAAGTAGGGCACAGGTCTTCACCTTTCCAGATAAGTGCTCTAAACACCTGGCTATTGCTTGTTTCTGGTCCAATGACTACTCCACTATTCAAGTGGAATTGCTGCAACAAGAGAGACTGAGCGAGCCTCACTCTGGAATACCCTCTAGCCTGGTAGTAAGAGTATTCACTTGGTAGAGGTAAGATCTAGGTTTTGCTTCCTGCTCTAGCTTGGGTCTGTGACAACTCAGATGAGTACTCTAAGCACTGGGCTAGAAGTTAGAAGGGAGGTTCTTCGTCTTCCTCCAATTGTGTGTGTGTATTTGTTGCCTTTGCCTATGTTAAAAATGCCTAAAACAAAATGTTTTGTTTGACCAAAATGAAAAATTTCTGACACTTCGATTTGCTGAAAATTCAGAAAGGTTTCGATCCGACTCAAATGGAACAATTTTTTTTTTAGATTTTTCAGAACTGCCAGCAAACTAAAAAACCAGTCATTTGGTCAGCTGTACTCCTGACACATTCAGATAGTGGGTAGTTCTCCTAATGCCTGCTGTCAGCTGGGAAGTGGCTTCCTAAGGCAATTTCCCTGAACACAGCAGGTCCTTAAAGCCGTGTCTAACCTCACCTACTCTAGAGTGCTTTTGCTGGTATAGTTTACAACAGCTACCCAAATAAAATGAGCTATGCTGCCAAAAGCTCTTCCATGCCAGCATAACCACATCCACATTGGCTTTTGTTAATATAAAAATGTCACCATTGCTATAGCTGCAAAAGTTTCTAGTGTAGACCTGGTGTCAGTCACGGAAGATGTCCCTCCTACTGACAGTCTGTTCTCAATGGTGGAGCAAGTAGGGCTTAACACGGTGAGTGAAGAAGATGGTCCTGAAGCCATCCTCGTTTCTGCTCCAAGTCAGGGAATAGCTACAACTCTTGTATCTGAAGGGTATAGCTTTGAAGGTGGACAGGGAAGAGTTTTTCTGCTCCAAGTGATTAGGGTCTGGAGGAACTGGTAGGGGTGCGTGGTTTGTTTGAAGTGTGGAAAGTTGGTCGGGGCCAGATTATTTGCATGGTCAGAGAATATCAATCCTCCTCATTTTTAAGACCCTCCATGAACTTGCAGCTGCCTGTTCCATAAACTTTATCTTTCTCTCTACTCCCTCTCTGCTCCTTATACTCATCTTGCACTGACCTTCTGTGGACTGTCATATCGACTCTCTCCCATTTCCAACGAGAAACTGCAGAACTGGAATTAATTTGTAAGCTGGGTACCATTAAATTAGCCTTGAATAAAGACTAGGAGTGGCTGGGTCATTACACAAATTGAAATCAATTTCCCATGCTAAGTTTTCCCCTACTGTTACTCACACCTGAAATCGGCCATCTTGATTATCATGACAAAGGTTTTCTCCTGCTGATAATAGCCCACCTTAATTGATTAGTCTTTTAGAGTTGGTATGGCAACCCCCATCTTTTCATGTTCTCTATTATACAGAGATCTTCCTACTGTATATTCCATTCTATGCATCTGATGAAGTGAGTTTTAGCCCACGAAAGCTTATGCCCAAATGTTGCAGGGTACTCGGTGTCTCATAGGAACGAAGCACACACACAGCTGCTGAATAGAAGTAGTGAGTTTATTGAAGGCAAAAGTGGCACACCCGCAACGGGGGCTCCCTTCGTTGCTGCCACTGAGACAGGGAAAGCCCGACGCATCGGAGCAATGCTCGGGATGAAGCTCACTGCATGTGGGAACACAGGCAAAGAAATAACAGGAACATTTACATTTTATGCATACCTTATGAATAACTAATACCTTGTTTTTATTTTGTTAGTATTACATAATGCAAGCAGGTGTTTTATTAACTTTGCACAAGGCAAGCAGGCAGTGAGAACCAATTAACTTTGGCATGTGAAATATGCGATAACAGGGCAGGGACTGATAACAATGGCCAAAAGTACCCTTTCCTTCCCAGAAGTGGGGGGGAAATGAGCACCCCTTTCCTCCCAGGAGTGTGGGGGGGAATAAACATCCCCCCAAAAGTGGGGGGGAATGAGCACCCCTTCCTTCCCTGGAGTCGAGGGTAAGAGCGCCCCTAGCACTCTACCGTAACAATTTCTTGCGCACCCTTACACCAAATAAATTTGTTAGTATCTAAGGTGCCACAAGCACTCCTCGTTCTTTCTGAGGATACAGACTAACACGGCTACCGCTCTGAAACCATTCAAGGTATGGTCTCTCTTGGTTTAACTGAAAGGGGGCTTGAACAGGCCAGTCTTGGTGAGATATCATCAGCAGTGGAATTTGTTCCCTGGTTTGGCATGCCAGAGCCTGAAAGTGTTAAACTTCAGAACAAGCTGAAAGAGCCATTTGTTCTCCCAGACTTCTCCTTAAGGGAAGGATATAGTTCTGGAAAAGGAGTGGGAATTGAGAGTTGGTGGGTAATTTGGTTGTTGTTTTCTGTTTGAGTATATTGTAATACCGTAAATGTATCCAGAGGATGGGATGTGTGTATATTTTAAAACCAAAAGGAAACCATCAAAATAAGCTCTGTTGATTCAGTTCCTGCCCATATTTACCCTCATTGCTTTTCCATCTCATTTGAAATCTCAGCTGAAAGCTTATCTTTTTACCAATAATATAATAATATCTGATGTAGCCCCTGTTGGGGAAATGTCTCTACCCTGCACATAGAGGGGGAAGAGTTTTCTCAGTATTCATTATTTCAGTCACTAATAGTATGCTAAACTGGGGCAGTTTCTTATTTGTACTCTGAAGCAAAGAGCTTACAGATCAGTCTCAGACACATAGCACAACACAGGGGGTAGCAAAACAGCAGGGTGTAAATGGACTGGAGGAAGTATGGGGTAATAACAAAAAGATTATTCAGTTACTTAGCAAAGGTCAGTGTATATGGTGGAGCAAAACTATTTTGACTTTTTAAGTGTAAATAAAGAGAAACATCTTTGATTTCTTGTGGGTGTCATGGTACAGGGAGGGTTTAGGTAGGAATTTAAATAAGAGGTCAGTGGCCTTGTGGGTCAGCTCAGGAAGGGCTTTTATATATACAAAGGACTTTAGTACTTGGGTGAGGTACTCAGTGTCCTCAGCTCCCAGGGACTTGAATGTAAGTTGAGGGGTGCTTAGTTTTAGGGTCAGGAACTCAGTGCATTCATGATCCAATAGGTCTTTTAAATCTCTAGATTCTATTATCCCCCCTTTTATATGTCCCTGATTGCCACTGTAAATACCTGCACATACTGTGTACAAAGTAGGGAAGGAGAGAAGAATGAAAGGGTCTGATTTCTTCTCAGTTTGCCTGGGGTGAGGAGGATCTGGACAGAAAGGATTGCCTTTGCTCCAGCTCAGCTAAGGGGGCGGGGGTCAGAACCCATGCCCCCATTTCTGTCTTCCCTCTTGCTTTATTTAATGCAGCAGGTGTATTATGGAGCACTGTAAAACATTTTAGGATGCAGTTTCTAGGAAAGTAGCTATACCAAATAAAGTTAAATTGTAAAATGCAACTTGGAATTAATTGGTAAAAAGAAAATCAGGGTAGGGGACTTAAAAATGTAGAACTCACTTGCAAATAAAGTAATAATTTGAACTGAAGCAAAAGGGTGGTTCATGGAAAAGCTGCATAGGAATTGCATTGACACTCTGGATTTATTTCAGAGTGGTAGCCCTGTTAGTCCCTATCGGAATTTATTAACAATGTGAGCGGGGAGGTGTATTCATGCACTCACTAGCAGAGCTGTCACGATCTCAGCTCTAGAGCACATTCCGCCAGCAAGAGAGTGAAACACACACACACCCTGAAGTGTTTACAAGCAGAAACGTGGGGGGAAAGCGGCGCAGCATCAGAATAGGCTCAATTCTATTTTCACAATGAGAAAATAACGCCCCCTCCCCATGCATGTCCAGAGAAAGAACCACGTAGCATGTCTGTATGTGGCTGGGCGCTGGGATTTGCAGTCCAATTATATAGCGAGAGGCGCACGGGCGTGAATTTCAGGCGGCTGTTCCCTCTGGCAGAGGGTTTTTGGGGAGGTCGGTTTCGAGAGCTCTGCACTAGCAGAGGGGGAGACCAACGTGTGGAAACGCTCGGGCTGTTGTGCTGAGTTTAGATCACATCTGTTCCCGCCGCGTGTGATCGGATTAAATTACTGCACATTCAAACGGAATGAGGCTCCCCCCCTCCAAGCCCCTCCATCCGAGAGGGCGCCTCAAGCCAAGAGAAAGCACCTCTCTCTCTCTCTCTCTCCACAGTCCAGGAGAGCGAGGGAGACAGACCCACACAGCGCGAGGGGAGGGGTGAGGAGAGGCGGACCCAATAGGGGAACCGGATTGCTCGGGGACTGGAGACAATTGAGCTGCGAGCGCTGGCTCTCGCTCGCTCCTCAACGTGATGCGCCGTGTGCCAGCGCGGCTCGCTCGCCTTCAGTAGTTGCTAGGCGGGCTGCCCCGCTGCCTGGTTGCGGCGCTCTCCGGAGAGGATCGTGCTGGGGCGGCCGCCCCGCCTCCCCCCGACCCCATCCAGCCCGCGGCTGCTCGGAGGAACTTTTGTCCCGGCCTCGAGAAGGCGCCGGAGCAGCGACTCCCGCCCCCCAGCCCCCCGCACCCATCCCCACGTGCGTCTGGCTGCAGCCGCTCCGCGGGGCGAGCCCAGCGCCGCTGCCCGCGGCGGGTGCGGGGCCGGGACTGGCCCCGATGCCGAGCGAAGGTGCCCGGCGGGGGCCGTAGCAGCGGCGGGCCGGGCAGAAGCGGAGCCGGAGGATGCCGGCGGCGGCGGGCGACGGGCTGCTGAGCGAGCCGCCGGCGGCGGGCTTCGGCGAGGGCGGGGAGCCGCGGAAGCCGCCGCCGGGCTCGGAGGGGAGTTTCCTGGCCGCCTGGGTCAGCGCCGCGGGGGCGCGGGAGCGGCTCCGCGATTTCCAGCACACCAAGCGCGTCGGCAACTACCTGATCGGCAGGAAGCTGGGCGAGGGGTCCTTCGCCAAAGTGCGCGAGGGGCTGCACGTGGTGACCGGCGAGAAGGTACCGACCCCTCCGCTCCCCCGCACCCGCCCTGCCAGCTTCCCTCCCGCTAGCCAGCCCCCGCAGCTCCCCCCCATGTACCCTCCGACCCCGTTCCCCGGGGGAGCAGCTCCCCCCCTGCACCCCGATCTTGCCGCCAAGGCCAGGGGCAGCCTCCCGCCACCGCCCTGCACCCCGATCCTGGGGACAGCTCCCCCACGCTATGCACTCCCGATCCCAGAGGCAGCCGCACCCCCCCCCCCATCCATCCATCCACCCACC